>CM052299.1:6428282-6450961 GCA_028455765.1 Lasioglossum oenotherae | reverse complement strand
CCTTAGCTGCAGACCTCATTAATATTGAATGTTGTCTCTTTGACTATTTTTTATTACTACCTTTATGATGATTTTTTTCCGTAATTTTCACGTAAATTTATATAATTATTAATCACGGTGTATGACCGATTAATTTTCTTAGCAATTGTGCGATTAGAGCAGCTCATATCTTTATAAGCATCGATTGAAGCTCTTTCTTCACTTGTTAGCACTTTTCCTCTCGGCATTCTCATACACGTGAATCAAATTATAACAAACAGGATTTCTTTGAGGTCTGAAACTAATACTTTTCGAATATTCGCAGTTTTCCGTAGTTCTCTGCTCAGAATACAGAGAAACATTAAGTGACTTTATAGAAACTTCGCACTTGTGTTCTGCACCACACAGAAAAAATCAAAACAAACGTAAATGGTAAACATAGCGGTCTAGAGTACGCAGTCCCTCTATCCGAGTGTCTGCAAGGCACAAGATCAGATACGATAAATCAACAAAAATGGTGATATTTTTAACATATCTATTAAAAAGAAGATGACTTTATAGAAATTTCGGCCACTGTACTATTAGTCAATCATGGATTCCATGCATTTCTAATGACCACAGGTGTGAACACTATGAGAGATAAAGAAATTGATAAATTCCTACTTTATTTCTCTCGTTTGAATCTCACCTGAGAGGTATCGGATATTTAATAAAAAGAGAATGTCCATTAAACTAGTCCTCCTATAAAATTAATTCAGCTGTCCAGTTTGTTCCCAGTACACGACGATATTATTAGTAATCTGCGTAACAGTCAAAACATTAGAAGAGTTTAAAAATATTGTTGCATTCTCCTCCATTATCGAATAATTCTCCGAGAAATTCTCAGCTGCGAATCATAAACATAACATTTATAAATAGACGGCGGTAAGTAATTGGTTAAGAACCCTATTCCACGGTTCAATTCGCCTGCAGAATGACATTTTCAACTGCAATCGAGGAACTAATTGCAATTGTAATCAATCAATGAGAAAGACGTCTTCAGCTACTGGATAGCCATAAATGACGCAACAATCGCGTTACCAGTCTTGAGTGTTTCAGAAGCTCCGGGAATATGACTTTCCCAAGGACCAATTAAAAAAGCAATTGCTTTGAGACTTGCCGGAAAATTCCAACCCTTAAGCGCGATGCTGTTACAGCAGCGAGACCACGAAGACCGGGGCGCTTGGTGAAAAGAAAAAAGGGAGAATCTCGTCCCCTTCAAAGCCACCGAAAATAAAGGCTACAGGAAACGACCCTCGGTCCTGACAATCCTCTCCTAATTTCTCTGCATCCCCTGTGCCGTAACGATTACTGTTCCCCAGCCGTCGACGAGGATCGAAAGTCGTTCAGCGTAGCGAACGGCGGGCACATCTGGCTCGTGGCCAGCTGACTCCGCGATAGAACTCACGACTACACCTCCGCAGACTGCTGGTACACGTGCAACGACCCCGTGATCTTGAACTTGTCGTAATTCTTCGGTCGGCGGGCTCGTTCGACGAAATAATGCCGCTTTCGTAACCATTCGCCGTTTTCTCACATTTCCTTGAAACTTTCGCAGACATTTCCTTCACCCTTCCGAAACGAATTTACACTGGTGATCAAAATGATAAGGCACCTCAAGGTTCTCAGCAATGAATAATAAGTGAAGCAATAATCAATTAGAAGCATTGGTTTTAAGAAATGACAGGCAAAGAAGATCTTCCAAAAATTATGATTTACAAGGTTACATGGAAAAATGAAAAAGGCATTTTTTAAAAGTTTTTCATTTGGGCTTCTTAATGAAAATTTTAAAATGTGGCTATTGTAAGTAATGTAGAAAAAAAGGTAGAAAAGACAAAAATAAGAAGAGGGAAAAGATGATTTCAGTATTCGCTGACGCTTGCAGAAATCATTTGCATTATAAAATACTGCGGACCCGAGAAAACCGAGCAAGGAAATGGTCGACTTACGTGAAAGAATAGAGACGGCGGAATAGAAAGAAACGGAGAATGTCGAAAATAGAACGGCGAGAAGATTCCAGTGTTCCCCGTCTATTATTAAAATCCCATGCATAATGAAACACTCTGCAGCTCCGAGAAAACCAAGAAAGGAGAAGGATATTTTCGATGAAGATGGAGGACGACCACGGAAAAGTGGAAGAAAATTTTAGAGTTTGTTTATTATTCAAATCCTATGCATTATCAAACATTCTGTGGTTCCGACAAAATGAGCAAACGGAAATCGTTATTTTGCGACGAAAGGAGAAGGCAGGAGGAAACGGACGAAAGATCCGCTGCCAGTCACGAAAGTACTACATTATAAACCACTCTGTACATTCGAGAAGACTAGAAGAGGAAAACGCTGTCCTGGCAAGATCAAATGAAAATAGTGAAGAAAAAGGTTGAGCTACTAAAAATAGAAAGCAAAGGAAGGTCCCAGTGTTCGTTGTGTCCTAGATCTAGGGTCCTGTGAATTATGAAACATCCTCTACGTCCGGGAAAGCCAATAATCTCATAAAAAGACAAGCACAGTATCTCTGCTGTTACTTCTCTTGTCAGTGAAGGGAAAGGAAAATTTCAGAGGTTTCTTGGACGAACGTTTTACATGTTATGGAACAGCCTGTACATCCGAAGAAGTGATAAACTAGGAAAATAGACTCCTTTGGCGAGTAGGTGGCGGAGTGGAAAGAAATGGCAACCGGCCAGACGCAAATGGGAAAAGTAGATTTCAGAACACTTTACTCACTGCATATATCTCGAACGTTGTGAAACAAACAGTACATGAATACAATTCATGTTGGGGAAGAGCTGCTCTTCGTGAAAAAATATAAGAAGTAAACAGGGTTCTTTTAATAAAAGAATACAGGCAGAGAAGAATTGATTATTCTCAAACAATCAATGATGAGAATAAAACAAGATAAAATATTTAAAAAATTGCTATCCACTGACAATGTTACACACATTATGAAGCAACTTGTACATCCCAAGAAAGTGAAGGATTTTCTTTTAATGACAGAATAAAGGCAGAGGAGAATGGATTATTCTCAAACAATCAATGATGAGAATAAAACAAGATAAAATATTTAAAAAATTGCTATCCACTGACAATATTCCACACATTATGAAGCAACCTATACATCCCAAGAAAAGAAAGGATTTTCTTTTAGTAAACGCGAATAAGAAGAATAAAACTAAAACAAGGTGAAATATTAAAAGAATTGCTATCCACTGACAATATTCCACACATTATGAATCAACCTGTATATCCTGAAGAAAGGAAAGGATTTTCTTTTAATAGAGGCACGAAGTCAGAAGAAATGGAATTCTCTGAAACAATAAGAGAAAGAAAAATTCGTTGGAAATGTTTCGCACATTATGAAAGATCCTGTAGATCCGAGGAGACGACGACGGGGGAGGAAAAAAAGAGTGGCCCCGGGGGAAAGAAGAAAGGCGTCCGAGTGTAGAGAAATGGCGAACGAGCAGAGATAAAAGGGGCAAAAAGCGGGATGACGAAGAGTGGAGCGTTGGAAATGAAAAGGGGGGGAGGGAAAATGGTGGACACGCGCGATTTTAATTGCTACCAGGAAACGGCGGCGCTCTGTTGGCCTCGCGAACACATACGGTCCTTCATGCGTGTCAGGATCTGGCCGGATCTGCGCGCAAGTGCTTTGCCTTGGTGTTGTTCCTAGGCTCCAGCTCCTCGAAACTAGCCGCACAAGCTAGATTTTAGATTCACGGGAGGACGCGTGCGCGATTCCTTTATGCTGGCGCACGCCGGCTTCACTCTCTTTCTCTTTCTTTCTTCCTTTCTTTCCTTCTTTCTCTTTCTCTCGATGCACACGCGGCTTTATACTCCCGTCGGACGAGTGCAGGACTGCTCCGCGAATGCGATTACGTGCTCCTATAAACGTAATGTCCGGGCAACCGGCGATACCAGAGGCCGCGCGGCGGTACACGGCTCCGCGGGAAATCGCCGCTACACTATGCAGTCCGTTCGTTTCGCTTAATTGAAATGAATTATATCCAGCTTATTAGCAGTTCCTGAATATGAATTTCCCACTTGCGCCGGTGCTGCACGCTGCGACCCACGGAACACACGATTCATTCAGTTTCTACAGGATTTTTATAGGCTATGATAATTAGTACTAGGAGATTGGGCTAAACTTTACATTGTCCTACGAATTATGATGTATTCGGTGTGTAATCCAGTAGATTTGTACCAGGCGCGGATGCAGATCGAAGTTTCGATCCTCTAGGATCAATAGTTGAGGAGCTATGGTCGCGTAACACATTTCACGAATGAGTACTACGAGATCGAAAGAGATTGAAACAATGCATTGATCGACATCGAACCCAATTCGAATACTTTCATTACTAGTGCCATAGTCTTGCTCCCGCGTGCTCGTCGAAGATCTCGAGGAGCTCGGTGGATGCAGTGCAAGAACAGAGAGAGAGAGAGAGAGAGAGAGCAGCAATGGTACTATAGCAGGTTCGTGGTCAGGGAATGTACCGTTTCCGGCAGAGCGCACGCATATCAGGTTTTCCAGGCCCGAGACCGGTCAGATCTAAGGCTTCCTAATCGCGGTTATCTGTCCGGCGATCAGCCACGTAGCTGCACGTGTCCCGTGCACGCCATTTTTCACGATAGAAGCGCAACGAAACTGCGTTCGCGCGTGTTTCGTGCGCAGAGGAGCCCGGAGCCCTCGGAGCGTCAGAAACGCCGGCAGCATGTCCGTCTATGGGGCTCCCCTCTGGTGGATATGCTCGTGATAACTCCGGCGAGAGTTATGCGGTAGCCGCCGCGAGATAACATAAACTCGCGCGTTATCTGATCAGACAATGCATCTGGTGATTTGTGGACTCACGAATGAGGTGACCTGCATACCGAGATACCTCATCCTGCTGCGCGCCCGCCTCGTCTCGCCTCGCCTCGCTCTCTCTTTCGCCCTGTTGTGGCCAGGGGGACCGCGAACCAGTCCAGAACTCATTTCGCGTGTTAATGCCTCTCCCTGATCTGCATAGTCGCGAGACTCGTTTCCTCTTTCCGGGTGAAACGGGACGGGTTAAACGGTTACCCGCACGAGTTACGATATCCTTCTGCGGATCCACCATGCGCCGAAATGATTCGAGGACAACGCAGAAATCCTGCGATCTTAATGGTGACACAAACGTTATCAGCGTTTGTTGACCCTTGTGCTATTATACGGGTACCCAGGTACCTACAGTGGGACCTCGATTAGCCGAACTTCTGATATCTAAAGCCTCCTGTATCCTAACCTGCTTCTCTACGTACGAGATTATAGCGGAGCGGCGCACAGTGGGCGAGAAACCGATCTTTTTGGATAAAAATCTGCCGACAACTCAGTTCTTCATCGATTCAATTGGAATTTCTTTTTAAATGTTCGTGACGGACTATACTTTGATGACGTGCTGCGCGAAAATCGTTAACTGTCACAAGAAATCAAGAATCCTTATCTACAAAACCTAATAACTCCGATACTTCATCCGCCCATACCATAAATTTGCATGTCCCAGCTGAGTTGCCGATACTTTTTAACCCTAAACCCTAAACCGCAAAATTTTTAACTGTAAATCTGGCCCTGAGAATTAACAATTGAATAGGTTTAGGGTTAAGAAGTATCGGCAACTCAGCTGGCACATGCAAATTTATTGTATGGGCGGATGAAGTATCGGAGTTATTGGGTTTTGTAGATAAGGATTCTTGATTTCTTGTGACAGTTAACGATTTTCGCGCAGCACGTCATCAAGGTATAGTCCTTCACGAACATTTAAAAAAAAATTCCAATTGAATCGATGAAGAACTGAGTTGTCGGCAGATTTTTGTCCAAAAAGATCGGTTTCTCGCCCACTGTGCGGCGGGGCAAGCCTAGCATAGAAGGGACAGCCGTGCGGTGATTTTTCTTTCCATCTGCACCACTTTTCTGTCGTCACCGCTCCACTATTGCAGTCGTAGTATAGCATATTAAAGTATATTGCAGTATATTAAATAATTACATTGATTTTTGACTTTGCCGCGTTGGTCTCACCTCGCCGCTATCCTCCATCTTCTACTACCCTTATTCTGTAGAGACAGTCAGCGAGGTACTATCTTCTGTTTGTTAATATGCCTTGCTCCGAATGTCTTGGCAACAGCCATAAATTAAAAATAGACTGCGTGCTTTAAGCATATATAATAAAAATGGGTAGATTTAATTTTTGACAGTAAAATAATTTGAGGAATTTCGATGTACAGTACTTCTTCAATCGGTGTTCTGGATCGTCTGTGCAATCGCAGTCCAGTGTCTACCCACTCCACTGCAGGGCGGCAATGTAGGTAGAACGCGTAGTGGAGTAGGGAGCGCTGGCGCGCGGAGTGGGGATCGCTGAACGCGATCACGTACCACCAAGCGTCGCGTGACGAGGTGTAATGGTTATTATTAACATTTTTTTCTCCTGAACGCACAGTTTTATTTTATTTGTTTTTTAATATTGCATTGTTATCCAGTTCTGAGCTATGTTTAAAGTTTCAAGTGTCATCGGGAAGTGGTTTAACATTCGATTACAAGATTCATACGATGACAACTCGGCAAGCTAATATAAGCGTGGTAATAATGTTATTTGAAATAACTGATAAACTCATCCTTTTTAAACTTTGGCGTAGACCACTTTCACAATTATGGTCACACATATTGGCGAACGTTAAAAGGTCCCTTCCAAGCGTTACCCCGTCCGTGTGCCTCCCTGCGTGCCTCTCGGGGGCCCAGGACGTAGTATAGCGTAGGTACGGAGGTGCACGCCGCTGGTGGGAATACAGCGTGGGTACTTACCTTTAGCCGAGGCAACCGATCGCCATTCTCAGAATTAGATAAGTCCCTTTATTGGTGATCGGATCACAGCAGCAACCAGCAGCACCGGTAGCGGCAGCAAGTTCAAGGTTGCCGGGTTAAAAATAACCAGCTTGGCGTACTCTCACTTGCAGTTCCATGATCGCAGCTCCCTGCTAAAGTCGACCGGAAATCTACTGTCCTGGCCAACACCATATCCCCTACTAGTCTCAGACCACGTTCGACGATGATCCCGGATAGGTCCTCTAGGATTCCCTCGATTCTTATCGAAGATCGCTCCGCGATTTGTCCGTCCGTCACTGTACCAAGCGGATTCGAATGATCGATCGCGTCCATCCTCGAAGGACAGGAGTTCAACAGTTTCCCCGAGTGGTCTCTGGGAAAATGGCACCTCGGTATACCTTGGGACGCTCGGATCGAAGGTAAATAATGCTTCGCGGTGGATCAGGAGCGTCTTGAATCGATGGGTTAACGGAGCGTAGGCTACGGAGCAGCTAGCTGATTCAGACAAAGCTCAGCCCCGAGATAAATCATGTGTGAATGGGGTAAATTGAGTGATTGGAGAGCCGCGGCTCTGGTTCGCCGTAACGGTACCCCGCAGCGGAAGCAGCAGCGAGACCGGCATTGAAAATCGCTTTGGATTAATACTGCGCGAGAACTGTTACGTTCACGAGAAACATTCTTAACCGACATCTTGTTCAAATCAATCGTTGATGAAACACGGAGGCGGGAGAAAGTGCTACGATCGCGTTCGCTGCCATCGCCACGCACATGTGACGTTCATAATCTCGCAGTTTACTTGAATGAATCAAACGCGCCAAATGAATCTTATCCAATGTTAAATTGCTAACACGTTTTAACAATAAAGTTGGTAACGAAGTTTACTAAAAAAAAAAATTAAAAATAAGATACTTATCGACATTAACATTGGATAAATGAATGGAATAACACGAGTAGATGATAATAGTAAAGTAGAGCAAAAGTTCAAATAAGTAGGAATTAGGCACCATTCAAATTGAAATAAATAATAGCCGATCCAATTGGACTAAGTAATTCAAAAATAGGAATGCAAGCAGGCTACCAAATATTTAGCTAGGTAAAAATTGTTTAAAAAGTAGAATTTTTAAAATTAAAAAATAAATAAGAATTAAAAATTTAAATAATTTTAAATCTTTAAAATTACAGATTTTGGAGTTGGTCCTAGTTGAAATGCTACTTTTATTTAACAATTTTTACCTAGCTAGTACTTGGTAGCCTGCTTGCATTCCTATTTTTGAATAGCTTAGCCCAATTGGATCAGCTATTATTTCAAAAGTCTTAAAATAATAAAAATAAGTACAAGTAAGTTCCTTCCCCTTTTTTTCTACGATCACATAACTTCTGACTAAATTCGAATTACTTCCCGATTTTGGTGCCATCTGAAAGAGCGTTCTTTTAGTTTTAAGAAGAATCATTTGCGTCACTGCTTACACTTTGCATTCCAGCTTAGGAGATCAGCTGTTGAAGCTACTGAAGTGGTTTGTGCGGCACACAGTGGGCAAATTTGACCTAACCCGATTCAAAATCAAAGAACTTTCGATAGAAATGAGGTAGAGCGATGAATTTTTTTTTAATTAAAGCTGAAACTTTGCAGAATATGGGAAATATAGGGAGATCACGGTACGAACGGTTTTTAACCTTGAGAAAATTCGTTAAACTTGCACAACTTCGAGAAGATGTGGTTTCTCCGTTACCACGGGCGGAAATTTTTTTTTTAACATGCTATATATCATTTCCCGTAGATCTTTTCACACTGATTTCAAATCTGGTCTCAAAATTTGTCTACGACCTCTGGTTTTTTCAAGAAATCGATTTTTGTGACAAGAAATCATTTCAACGAAACCATGATTTCATTAATTTCATTTTAGGTCATTTTCGCCATTTTTCGTATTCCACGTTCCTTCTCCTCAGCGTCACTGGAATAAAATTTGACGCTGCACCCTGACTTGAAATGAATGAAACTCGCAACCGAATTAACAAATTCCGAGTTAGCGGGGCTGTAAAATGGCAAGAAAGGTATACTTCCAAGATAAAATTGCGCTTAACGCGTGAGCTTCTGTAGCAACCGGACACTTTCGCCCCCCGTCGCGTTTGACCGCGGTCTCTGCAACCGCGTGCGTCGCTCGAGAGGAAACAGTGAACAGCTCTCGATAGCCTGGAATGCAGTTTGATGCGTTATGACGCAACCGTTCGATCGTTTATCGACAATATTGCGCGATCCTCGTTAGAAAAGAACGCCGCGGACACCCGAGAGCGTTGCGTGTGGCCATTTGCATCTAAAAACCTCGAATAGGATGCGCCATTTTCTACGTGGAATGCGGATCGATCGATATGTTAAGCATCCGCGTAACTTTTAATGTTCCGTCCGGATAATTACGGTAATGACTCGAACACTGTAATAAACCACCGTTTCTCTTTTCTTTTCAAAATGGGAAGAACGCCGCGGACTCGTTCCGGGGATCATGTTCTAATAATAGGGGAGGTTTGATCAATGATCGTGCGATGTGCGAGTGTACTCGGTTTATCGGTGAAAGAAACTCGTGTTTATTTGCTTCCATTCTCGTCGAAATTTCAGAGTGCTTAATTTTATAATTCGTCTCTCTAAGTATACAATTATACAATTTTCTTCTCTCTAATTAAAAATGCAACGAAATTCTAACGACATTCCACAATATTGTCTTATATACCTTTTATCCGATTAATCATATCGAAAACTCTCTCTACTGGTTCTCGTCTGAAATAAATCTGTGAGCCGAGGCGCGATCGGTGACATGCAGGGGACAGAAAAGATATTCAGGGTGAGCTATCGCACCTTTTGATCGGCGTTATTTGTCGACGGGCAAATAAATGGCAAAACGTGCCGCTGTCGTTTCTACGGGATGACAAGAAATAACGGAGTTAAACATTTCTTATTAGGATTCTGTCAAATCGACGAATTTTGAAAAACCAAATGATAACAACCATATCATAGACCTTTAGTATTCATACACTGAGAAAAAAAATAGTTACTTCAATAACACACGTGTTATTGTAATTTTTTTACTTCGATGAATATCAATGTATTCTTTTCAATAGTATGAAATTTAGAAGCAAATCGTGATGTATTTGAATTGTCTATCATGAAATGATTGAAGATAGTATTTGATTCAATACCGTATATTATTATTCGTAATATTTCTTTTTTTCCTTCAATCAGATATGTGGTTAAGAAAATTTGAGAAATGTATTGATTTATACTGGAATTGGTTCGTGGCCATATCTTACTTTTTTGAAAACATTGATGGTCAAGCTATTGGCTTATTTATATGATTGGCGGAAATGAGTTTTGCTATTGAAATTCAATAGTATTAAATATTAAAATAAGTTCATATGATATTGGCACTATTCAATAGTACATCTTATCGATTCAACATATATTTTTTTTCTTTCGACAGGATTTTTTTCTCAGTGTACTAAAGGTCCATGTTATGGTTGTTATTATTTGGTTTTTCGAAATTCGTCAATTTGACAGAATTATAATAAGAAATGATTAACTCCGCTATTTCTTGTCATCCTGTCAAAGTAACCGGAACAAGATTTCGACGATTTCTCCGGAAATGGATAACTCACCTCGAACGCGGGCAGACAAAATACACACGGGTTCAACAGCGATACCGTCAACGTCACGTTTTATTGAATAATCAAAGTGGTAACACTATAGTGTAGCGACATTCCTCGTAACTGTAATAAATGATTAGCCTAGAAACTCTACTGCCGCGTCGTCGTCGTCTTTGTCATCGTCATCGCCGCCATATTGGATGGTCATTCCGCCGAAACTCGGTTCCCGAGATGTTATACAAACCGTTTTCTTCAGCCGGAGACGATCAGCTCGCTTTATTACCGTCGCAGAGAGAACCGTGAATAAAATCGGTGACGAGTGTGTACGTGTTTCATCGTATTTTTATATAATTATATGTATATTTATATGCACTTATGGGTACACTTACGGTGTAAAGTGGACCCGGGAATAGGAACCCTGAGGTACGCTATCCCGGGACGTATAAATCGCGACGTCTACGCTCATTGTCGACGTTTAATTACATTCTACGTCATTTGTCTATCTATCGACAGGCGGTTCGATTGATCGTTTGTCTTTTACGTGGCCAGCTTAGAATCAGTCGGATGAACGCGAAACGCAGAAAATCTCGTCTTCGAGGAGACGCTGACGCGGTCTCGTAGATCAGCGAAGAACAGCTTATGCTAATGAACGGTTCGAACACCGTTCTCCGCTTAATTAAGAAATCGTTCATACGGCGAAGAAGCAAGAATTCGAAGATCCCTTCGCCGATGGACTCCTCGGGAAATAAGGGACATTATATTCGTGTTTATAGAATGTTTATACAATGTATTCTGGTAAACGGGAGTTCCTTAGAGCGGAGAATCGTAAACGGTTTCTCAGAGAAGTGATTAATAACGATTAATAGATTTTCTTTTGCGAGAAGGACGAGGAATATATTCGATAAAATGATCGTGAAGTATTTATTAGTCGTGTATACGTTTCGATAAAAAAGATTCACGAAGGAATGACGGGATAAACGTTCGTGGTTCTCTCGATCGAGCGATTATTGCTTTTGATCCAGGCCTGGGCAACTTGGAACACTTCCCACTCCTGGGTTCTCCCCACCCAACTCCTGTCGAGTGTAGGAGGGGGTTGGGGAGGTGTAAGGAGGGGATAAATAGTTGATGGTGGGGAAGAAGTTGCCCGGACTTGTCGCAATCGATCCCGGACAAGCGACTCGTTCCAAGGATCAACGTTTCGAAAAGTGTTGAGCGTCGAAATTACAAATGGATTATAGAAATGTTCATGCGTCGTTCTCTAAAAATATTCTACTTAATCCTACGGTACCATTCTCGAAATTACTAGCTCGACTTCCTCCCTCTCCTTCGGTGTCTCTGCGCGCCTTCGAGATTACGAGCAGAGCTTGTGTGATTCGTTATTCGTTCAATCGGGGAGTTCCAACATGTAGCTCGCGAGCTCCTTCCCCGCTTAGCTACTTCCCCCACTCTTAGACTTCATCGTTGCCGTAGAACTTCGTCCTTGGTCCGTGGAGACCTTGCGGCTCTCGGAGGGGAACAAGTTGGAACTCCCTGCGTTAAATGATTATTCGTTCAGAGAAGTTACATTGTTACGAGTTCGACGAACTTCCCTCGAGTCGGTCGATGGAAACGACACGAGCTCGCTGCGTGTATTGCACTATTGCGACTATGTGTTGCGAAGAGAGGGAAATGTGACACAGTGGTTTTTATAAGATCGACGGGAATGGGATTGTGGAATCATTGCATCGCGGCTGTCATCGTGCTCGTTCTCACCGGGCGCGCGACTGATTCTAGCTGACTGTCGGTTTCTTTCACTCTCCTCGTGTTCTCCCCTCGTTTCCGCGCGCAAAACCGATCCAGAACTCACGCCCCCCGTTGCCCTCGTTGTTCGACCGCCATTTTTCAACCGATTCGCACGGACATAATAACGCTCGCGTGGATACAATCGGTGGTGGGATCGACATGAATTCAATGATCGCTGAAATTTCACATTCGACGTTTTCCTACGAAATTCGCTCTTCGAAACATTCTGTGAAATGTCGAGTTTAAACGATACTTCTCGTTGAGAGAAAGACTGTACGACTGACGCTAGATACTTTCTATTAAACGTTACAAGAGAAATGAATTGTTCACTTAAGGATTGTTAGGAATACACTGTACGCAGAAATACATGTACGCTACATGCAGTATGGAACACTATACGGTGCAACTAGACAAAATATTCGCTAACATAATAACTATAATAAATGTAGACGGCGAACAAGATACTATATCAATTTCCCAGGATAATTAAATAGTTTTGTACATCTCTGGAAGAAAGAAATTAATGTTTCCCTAGACAAAAGAAAAACGTGTTTAAAATTAACAATAGTACCTACTGAGAATATACACACTGTATTGAAAATCTAGAATACAACAGACAGAAGTGATTTTCTTTTTTTCTATTGAAATACGTTATCAAAAAAGGTATGGAAAGTATTAGCAAAGTGAGCATGTGGATTATTTTTTGGTATTTTCTCTGGAGTTTTTGGGTACTTTTCCGAGTACTGTAGTGAAAGAGCTTAGGTATCATTGAATCCATTCGCGCACCTCCACTTTCGTTCTACGTTCGTCTCGCGAAGAAATGTCTAACCAAAGGAGAATAAGAGTGAACACGTATAGCGGCCAGCCAATCGTACGTGATAATGGATTAACGTATACGTCCTATATGATAAAAAATAATATTAATAATAGCAGTGGTGTACAACTAAATTACGAAATTAAAAAAGAAAGAAAAGAGAAGAAGAAGCACGATCAAGAAAGAGTTAAGTTAGACACCTATTACTCCACTCCACCCAGCTCTCACACGTATTTCACCGCTTTCTCACACTCGCACCAGAACGGATTACTCGCTAGGGATCGTTAAGTAACTACATCTTTGTCGGAGAAACAAAATAGAACACGTCGCAGCTTTGTCGCTCGGTCCCTCGTTCCGCGCATTTTCACTCTCGCTCGCTCGTACAGAACTGTTCGCAATCCGCGGTACAACGAAAAAAGATCCTACCTCCTCGAATACATTTCGACGCTAATGAAACATTCAATTCGTTCAATGATCTTTCGAATAAAAAATCAACTGTGCGGAGCGTCTCGCGTGTACCGCGAACCGAAGAACACAGTGGCGCAGAAATTAAGATACCGAGTGCTTAATCGAATAATTACTTCGCGAGTCCTCGACTACGATTGCGTTAGAATTTTACAAATTGAAGATCACGAGGACTAGTACGACTAACAATGAATAATCGTGAAAGAATTACGATACAGTTCGGCCACTCGAGTTCGGGACCGATAGGATACGCCATTGAGAGCGAGTCGGAAGAATAAAGGGTATATTGTTGAACTGATCAATTTTCATTTACTAGAAAGTGTTAAGTTACTAATATTATATCAATATTTACTGGTTTACCATTCAACAGTACGCCTCGTTCGTCTGACCATCTGCCGGCAACGTGCAGCAGGCGGAGAGCCTATTGGGGCCCTCACTCGGTTGATCAAACCATAATCGAACAAGAATGATCGTGCATACAATTCGTCGGGAATTTGTCCGACAAACCACGGCCAAGATTCGAAATCGATTCCGCTTAGAAATCGGAAAAATCGATCGCAAAGAAAGCTCGCTCGCGAACAGAGCCTCCGTGTTCCCGTTACAGGCTCGATCTATCGATCGTTCTACTCGGAATGTTCTTGATCGTACCGAATCTACTCGCGCGTTCTCTGCGATCTTTGTCGTACTCTCTCTATCTCTCTCTCTCGAACAATCGGAGTTTGTTTTTAAACTGAAAGCAGATCAGCAGTGAAACATTCCACGATACTGAAACAAGCTCCGATTTACAAGTCGGATCCCGCGGAAGGATCGAAACTCAATCGAGCAACGTCGCGATCACGCCGAACATTCTAGATCCTACGAAATCAACGGGCGCAAGCATCAACAGATCTCTGTTACCTCCTAGTTCAACAGCTACCTCCGGGAAATTCATCAAAATCGCAGGCAACAATGAGAAAGCGCAGGCCCGGTATGACGCACGCATGATAGTGATTATGCGGACTCTTTCGTTCCTCTGGTTCATCGATCGTCGATCGATCACGATGCAACGCTACGCGATCCGTGCAGCGGATACGTCGGAGTGCCGATCTTTATGCGAACTCATTGTTCTCTGGATGATCTCGCAGGAAATGTTTGTTTGCATCGATCTTGATCTCCTTCGCATAAACATCAGCAGTCCGCCGATGACTATAGGACTGTCGCACGTGAAACTTTCATTGATCGAAATGTCCGAGAAACTGTTGACGAACGAAAATAATCAGGATAAGTTCAACGATTAATCTACGGTTTCGAAACAATAATTAATACGAAAATCGAATTGATTGATATGCCAGCTTAACCCTCATCCGCCTCTCGTGTCGAATTGACACAGTTTTCCCGAACTAAGTTGTACTGTTCTGTTATTTTCGAAAAACCTAAGATGTAAATGTAAACTCACCAATTTGAACAAAAAGAACATCGAAAAATAACTGTTCACCTTGTTATTTCATCGATCTTTTACCGCTGTGTCAATTCGACACCAAGGGACAGATTCGGTTAAAACGGACGAGGGTTGAAATCGAGCGTTAGACACTAAATTTTTAAATTAACGAAAATCTTCAATTGCTTACAAAGACTTATATTGCTATGATCACTGAATGTGCAACAGCCTATTACCACTCGATGTTCTCGATGGCACTGATTCGCGAATGTGTTTTCCACGGCAGAATCGATAATAGTGATCTCTGTGATCCACAATGACCTTGAAAACGGTATCTCTACAACGTGCATGTACATTTCGGACAATTTACGGTAATTAAGTTACGCAGTGCTGTATCGTCTCTATACTGGGTTCTTTCAGTTCGAAGAATACACTCGGCAGCGATCGCTAGAAGTGGCGTACTCTATAAGGTTACGGAGGAAATGTGGATCGCAGAGGACGAAGAAATGAAGGGGAAAACGGCATCGCGGTGTTCGTTGCCGGAAATATCCGAAAAGGCATTTGGAAATTCGATCTTGAGGATTTATTACGATCTCTGATCTGAAGCCTGAGAACTCTGCCAAGAGTGTGTTTAGATTTTCTATTCCGCGAAAGGACAGCCGTGCAACGATAATAATCATTGATCTTGATTATTACACGTTAATTGGGTTCTGCTAATCCTCGTACTTGCGCTGGACCGTTGAAAACTAGCCAACTATGGTCGCGAAGTGTCGTTTATGGCGGCTGTGTTCATAGACGCCATTTTGATTCTACCGAAGATGCATTAATTTAATCGGAGGAATGGTATTTGATTAAACGATCTGATCTAAATTCATTTAAAACATTCTGGACCAGTATAATGCAACTGGTTTAATCATGAAATCAACTTACGCTGTGCTGTCTACGGGGACGCCAAAATGGCCGACGGGAAAGCGTCACACTAAACGGAGTACCGTTAAAATGACGCCTGTATTCTTAACGCGGACACCATTTTGGTTCTACCGAAGATGTTACTAATTTAATCCGAGCAATGCTATTCGATTAAACGATCTGATCTAAATTTATTTAAAACATTCTGCACCAGTATAATGCAACTGGTTTAAACATGAAATTAAGTTACGCTGTGCTATCTACGGGGACACCAAAATGGCCGACGGAAAAGCGTCACACTTAACGTAGTAGCGTTAAAATGACGGCTGTATTCTTAACGCGGACACCATTTTGGGTCTACCGAAGATGCATTAATTTAATCAGAAAAATGGTATTTGCATTAATTTAATCCGAGCAATGCTATTTGATTAAACGATCTGATCTAAAGTTATTTAAAACATTCTGGACCAGTATAATGCAACTGGTTTAAACATGAAATTAAGTTACGCTGTGCTGTCTACGGGGACACTAAAATGGCCGACGGAAAAGCTTCACACTTGACGTCACACTTGACGGAGTAGCGTGAAAATGACGCCTGTATTCATAGCGCGGACACCATTTTGGTTCTACCGAAGATGCATTAATTTAATCGGAGAAATGGTATTTGATTAAACGATCTGATCTAAATTCATTTAAAATATAATAAATGTAACTGTTTTAATCATTAAATCAAGTTCCGCTGCTCTGTCTACGAGTACACCAAAACGAGATAAAATCTGACTAAGTTCTAATTAATTTGATCGATACAATTAAACTTGTGTGACGATTTAAAGATAGTGATCAAAGCTTAATCGATAAATGATGATACCGCGATTGTGCTAATATGGCCGGCCAGGCATCGTCAATTGCGACAAGTTGGCAACGTTACCAACGAAGAGGAACCGTGATTCGCGACAGGTACGAGGTAATTAGCGACATTTCGTTTTCGCAGTAGCCACGTTCGCGTGTCTGACGCGTGTGAGTGTCATGATTAAAAATTCACGCGGCAAGGACACGCGCGCAATCGCTGGAAAACGTCGGGGATATTTTTCCGGACCTCGTACGGCATGGCTCTGTAACATTTTTGCAACAAGTCGGCCAGGTTCCGTTCAGAATGCATGATTCGTGCTCACTTAAAATGGTGCCACTCTTTTTGTGCAGTAAAAAGGTATCCTCCTCAACGTTCACACTAAGACCATATAAATCACTATAAAAGGGGATTAAAACTGTTCTCGTGACGGCTCACGGATCGAAGGTGTGTCAGCTTTTGTATTCAGCGATCATTGACACAAATCGAATAAAATGGCAGTATAACGTCTACACTGCGGGTAGTGAAATCTCGATGAAAAAATTGGCTGTTAAAAATATTCACTATATATCAATTTATTTGAAAAAGTCGTGTAGACCCACTATATTATAATTGTGTTGCAATTTCGGAGATTCTTGTTGGTAAACACGATCGGGGAAATTTTGTTATCTTAAACATAGTAGCATTAATACTACTGACATCCGTGTCCCGTTATATTGCCCTCCCCTTGCGTGTCTACCAGCTGATCCTCACCTGAGGAAACCAGACATTTTCACTTCCTTTTTATACGATCCTGTAGATTTTGACGAGGAATGCCGAAGATCCAAGTTTCAGTCTTAAGAAACCACTGGTTCAAAAGTTACGCGTGTTTAAATTTCAGCGATCTTCGCTGTTTTCCGGCGGCTCCCTTGCCAGTCAAAAACGGTGAAAATCGCCGAATTCAAACACGCATAACTTTCACACCAGTGGAGTTCTAAAATTGAAACTTGCATTTTCGGCATTCCTTCCTCAAAATCTACAAGATTATATCAGAAAAGAGGTTAAAAATCTCTGATTTCCTCGGGTGAAGTTCAACCATTTATACTACCCTGAGTAACAGCTTGATCATCAATTCGGAAATTCAAGTATACTAACTAGTGCTAAGTATATATACCAACGAATAATCTATTATTTCAAACAACAATAATAATCAAATTCAACACGCCTTTTGCGCAAAAGTGGTAAACCAAACTGTGCAATCAATTTCTATTTTCCCCTAGCAAACACTGAGTGTATACAAATAGCGGATTATACTCAATCTAGCTGGCTCGAAACATGTTAATATTTCTCTCATCTAGCTTGAACACATCAAATGGCACGACGACAGTCATTTCATCGTTGAAAGCCTCGTCGATTAAAACACCTACGTTTCGGGAACAGCGAACTCAACTGTGGAACAGCGGGAATTCGCGGGAACCGATCCGTGAGCTGTCACGGGATGTTAAAAAAATTGTAAGAACATCCACAAAACAGAAACTAATCACAAAAGAAGGTAAACGGGTTGATATAGATTCGCTGATAACAAGGAAAACGCTTCGGAGAGCTCGAAAAGGGTGACCGGTCTTGTAAAAAAGATAAAGGGACGCGAAAAAAAAAGAACGGTTGATATCTTCGTGAACCATTCGGTACGAGGTTCGCTAAGGACGGCATTAAAAAAAAAGAGAGAAGAAGAAGAAGAAAAACAAACAAGAGAACAAAAGAAAAGGGCAAACAACACGCGGACGTACACCGGATTCCGTGCGCATCCTCAAACGACCGCATACGGCCTATACAATATTCAAAAGTGCGTACAAATATATACATGTAGATATATATGTGTATACGTGTATAGCTCGTTACAAACATGATAAAAGGAAGGTACACAAAAAAAGGACGGGCCCGCGAGGGAGTGTGCGGACCGTCGTCGATAAAAATCAACCAAAAAATATTCGTTACGTGTAAAAATACCGACGCATCTCTCTCTCTCTTCTCCCTCTAATTACTTTTTTTCCCGATCGCCATTTTAATCCATCAGTTTAGTCGCCGTCTTTCGAGGAAACATCATTTAACTAACATCCGTTACTCCGTTCGTCACCGAAATTTCGATCTCGATCGAAGACAGATCTTCAGCAATTTAAAGACTCGAGGGATGAGAACCGGTCTCGGAGGTGGTCCGAGAGGTGTTCCCTCGAGCCGATTCTCGTTTTGTTCGTCTTGGAGGAAGAGACTAACATTTGACCGCCTGTCAATTTCGAAGATCCGTGTCTGTGGTTCGTTCGAAAGGTAAGTAACATTGTCGTGGAAAAAACGCGACGCCGCCATTATCATCGTCGTCGTCGTCCTCCTCGGTGATCATCATCCCTGGCTGGGAAGTGTACGACGCGCGCACGATCGTGAACGAGGCTCGCCACCTCGACGATCAGGACGAACTTACGTTTCGACGGCTGATCGGCCACGATTTTGGAGAGTACGATGAACATATCTACTCACGAGACATCCTCCTTTTCTTTCTTCATTCCCTTCTCTGTATCTCTTGCTTTCTCTGCCTCTCTTCCGCGCTTTCCTTTTGGTCTTGCTGGTTCTTATTGCTGCTGCTGCTACTGCTGCTGCGGTGGCGGCGGCTGCGGGCTGTTTGCTGGTCGAAATTTTCTCGGCGGGGGTAACGGGAGATTTTTCGTTAACGGGTGGGTCTGATTGATGAAATGTCTCAGCCGAGGCCGGCCCATTGCATGAAATCTGGCACCTCTCTCACGGGAACGTCTCTCGCCAGAGCCTTCACCCTGAGGTTCCTATCCTCGGTCAGCAGAACCACCTCCCGTCGCAGACGCCTCGGTTGGCCCTCTTCTGTTGGCAGAGGAATCGGGGATCATACTACGCCGAACGCTTCTTAATAAAAGCGTGAAGAGCTAAACTATATTGATGTAATAATAATAAAAAAAAAAGTGTGGGCGCTCCACACTTTTATTTATAGTTATTAATGTCTAAAAAAATTATTTTCTCCTTTTCAGTGCATTTTAATATAAGCGTGGTAAAAATTATATACCTTCCGTATAATTACTTAATACTTTTTTGAAATTTTTGAATTTATTTTACGTCGCTCTCTTAACTGCCAGGGTTATTTCGCGACGGGACCTACAGTTTTTATAAGGTGGGTTCCGAACCACCTTGGCCACCACAGTTTAATTAGCGCACTTAATACTTTGTTGGATATCCTTCTTTTTTTTCAACAAGCCGTTTTTTAAAGAATACATAGTTTATACTATAGTTTAACATAATTCAACTCAGTTTTGCACATAAAATACAAAGCTAGGAGTCCATTCGAAACTCTCGCGAGTGGAATATGTTGAGAGTCACTCTCAGCACTCCGAAATGAATTGTAAGACAGAAATTAAGATACATCGTGTGTTCGTGCCTGTTAAGGTCTAATCTACTTCTCAACGGAGAATACTATTAATCTAACAAAAATTAATTTAACGCGCGTTCCCACAAGCATTGGTAGCCAACGCTAATCAACCGGCCAGCAGTCGAATCGCGAATAAATAGTCGATTAACGCGTTATCAATTAGCGCGTCGGTTCCCAGCAACGCTAATTCCATTAGGTGTCGTTCTCGCGGTCAGGAAGAAGCGAATAATTAGTAGTACGTTAGCTGATAAATGCTACCGCGATAGGCGGTTGATGAAAGGCGAACGCATCGACTCTACAACACGGTAACACAGCGCTACCCCTCTCGGCCCGATAACGGTTAATCTCCGTGTAAACGAGAATTACAATCGGCCCTGTATTAATCACTATCAAAGCCCGTAGGAAACGTTGAAACGTTGGCTCGGCAGTCGTACACCGGCCAGAGACGTGTTGCTCCGTTCTCTCCTTCTGTACGTACCTGCGTTTGCTTGATCTTTGTTACCCGTTTTGCAGAGGCTCAAGCACGTAGCCAGTATTCTGTCATCGTTTCTTGTCAACCCGTCCTGCAACAGAATCGCAGACGGTGCTTTATTATTTGCGAAATGGCACGCGTCGGCTTTGCGCGAATCCTAATGGCTGACTTCATTGTCGGCGACCCTTTTTATTCCGGGGACAATCCGGGCAAGCATCGCGTTACCTTTTCGGGGGGGGGGGGGGGGGGACACGTACGCTGAAATTCTGACTAAGCGACGCCATTTGCGCGCTGCAATTGGGTGCAAATTGCAGATTCTCAGTATTTATAGCACGAACAATTTTTTGCGGTACCTCCGATGTGTCCGTGTGTGAACCTCCTGCCGCTGAAGGTGCTAGGTGTGCGACAAACATTTGTTACACTGCCTCCTTTTACTTGTTTTCTGGTTGCACGACTTTTTCATTTAAGTACGTGCTATGACGTAGTCGAGTCGTATTCTGTTATGTGTTATTAACACTAGATCTGACCTGTTTTACAACTATTCAGATTGTCGAGATGCTTTTGTGGACATTTACTAAAATGTATCAAGTAGGTATTACTCTTATGCCTGATTCATTAAATCCTAAACATTTTTTATCTTTAAGGTGGACATTAAGTAAATTGTTTTTTTTTCAATACAACCCCTTTAAGGTGTAAAATTTCAAACTTTGATAATTATTCCTTTGAGTGTTTGTTATGGTGGAGCAAATTTCAAGCTTGTAGGTCAATGGGAAGTACCCAAAAGGTTTTGATGATCTGTCAGTCAACAAATTTAGCGATTTTTGAGGTCCTATATCTCGGAACCTACTAATGTTGGAAGATTAATGTTTTGTCAATATTGAGACATGATAGCGCGCATTTAACAAGTGTGCGAAATCACATCTCTCCATCTGCCTCCAGTGCCGAGTTATAACCCTCTAAAAAACAGCTAAGTTGTTTCGTGTAAAAGGAGGTAGTGCGAGAACTTGGCTGATGCACTACCGTGCACCTAGATAGATCTAAAATAATGTAATAACTAGACTGCGGACCTTTATGCAAAATAAAAAATGTTTGCATTGATTGCAGGACACAGAAGCCAAATAAAAATTGTGTTCTTCTTTTAATAACCCTATTAAGCTGAAGCTAATACATTGATGTCCTCAAATGTTCACTGTTTAAATTGTATGTGCCTATGTTTGTCGTAAATGCATAAAATCCGAGGTCTAGTAATAACATGGTTAAATTTTGAGCTGGTTAGATGAGTGAAAATACAAAAGTTCGTTCTTCTGTAGTCTCCCCAACCCCGTGCACCGACTAAGAGAGGCGCCAGTTCAAAAGTCAACTGTCGAAAAACTTGCAACCGACTCTGCATGACAATCCGCGAATTAGTATTCCCCTGGGAAACTGACAATTACCAAACTCAGAGGTTGCCAGCTATCTTGGCAGACTGCTCAAGGTCAGCCGTCTCGCCGCGCCGCTCGCGAGGGAACCTGGGCAAATGACTATTTATGGCAATCAAGGGTTCTGAAGAATGGGGGTCTGATTGTCCCTCGAGTCGTCTCACGAACGTTAATGCATCGTCTACGACGTAGACTCTCTACGTCCACTGGGAAACTTTTAGCTTCCTGAAGGAGGAAGGAAGGGTGGGATGACGGGTGTGAGAGCGGAGATGGAATAGGAACAGTGATAAGGAAAAGGAAAAGATGAGACACCGAGGCGAGGCGCAGGAGAATCAAATCTAACGAGCTCGGAACCGAGGCGTTATCTATCGTTTGACAGATCAAGGTTCCTGTTACGATCCTATCCGACCCGTGTATCCTGCATGTTGCCGGCCAGATAAGAGATGCGTGCTGCGCCAGAAGTTACTATGCCGACGCGAACACTTTATCTAAGGGCCACGTGGGGGTTCTCGGATACTCGAACTCTTATCATAACATTCATGCTTCATTGCGCGCCAGTCAATCCTTGCTCGTGTCTCTCACTGTGCGAGAGCTTCGGACCTACCCTTAGAGCATGTATATATATATATATATATATATATATATATATATATATAT
>CM052299.1:6091067-6428182 GCA_028455765.1 Lasioglossum oenotherae | reverse complement strand
TCAATTTTTACTTTCTTCTAAAATTTGGAATGATCCTGAACAGCACAGTGTATTTACTTTCTTTCTCATCAACAAACTTTCATTCAACTGAGTAACAAAATATCATTTACTAATGATAATCGATGTTTACTTTCTTCAAAAATTTGAAATGATCCTGAACAGCACACTGCACTTTTTTTCTCATCAAGAAACTTTCGTTCGCGAGTGAAATATGCAAAATTGATGCATCGACGTAACATGTTAATCTAATTTCATCATGTGTTTCTCACTAATAATTATAAATTGTTACTAATGATTCATTAGGAAATTATTAGGTATACGTCCGCAATGATGGAACGGGGCACAATTACACAAATTAATTGCCTGGTAAACCTGTTATTATCGAATGGAGCGAATGAATACAGTATCGGGATCTATTTCCGTCGGGATTTCTCGGGAAAGAGATGTTCATCTCTTAAGAGCGCATCTCCCGAGTTTATCGGAGCTCCACTTTCGCGTAGCTCGGCTGGATCTATAAATCCTACGAGAATTCGCCAGGCTCCGGTTCGACTCGCGAATTATATATGAACCCGTAACGGTACGATTTCGGTCATTCTAAATGGAGAAAAAGAACGAGTACACGGAGGAATCCAGTAGGAAGCGAAGGAGTCAATAAGTAATGAACGAGGAATTTCTGGCTCGGTTATATCGTGATACCATTGGAGGATATTCGTGCGATAATACTGCAACTTGCACGTAAAGGCTGGGTCATGACCACGAGTACAACCGAGTCGGGGTGTACTCTACACATTTACGTAAGAAGCTGAAAATAACTGGAAACGACACGTTATATTTCTTCGATCTTCATTTTCACTATGCATTTTCTTAAAATCAATTAAGCCGATTATTTTGAAAGCGGCATCTAAGTTTAAATTCAGATATTTAAGAATGTAAATATTCAATGAAATTAAAAATATATCACACTCCTTAAGTGTATCTAAGAGAGTTAAATTTACAGTCCCTATTAAAATAATAGCAATTATTAAGCGAATAGTATGTGTCTTCTTACCAAGAATGGACTTAAGCCACTTTCAAAATTGACAACTAGATTTGTCATAAAATTTGAAACAACCCAAGTCCATTCGATATAATTTAAAATGCTTCAAATTGAAAAAACAATATTCAATTTATTTTACATTTCATTACAAAACTTGAAAACACCATTTATGCAATTCGGGAAATCTTCTAACTATATAAATTACATAACAATTTACTCCTCATTTATATTTTGTGTATGCGGGAGCGATTTGATATCCTTGTATTTCACTGTTGTAATTTGTCTTACATTTTTATAAAGTGGTGTCAATACAATATTTTCGAATTTTCTTGGTCTACCCCGACGTAGTAATTAATTCAGTATTTTAAATTCTGGAAATTTTATATGATTCATTTCTCAAAAAACGTATTCAGCATATTTTAAACCAATTTATTGTTTTTCTGTTACGATTCTTTACCCTTTTAAAAATTGCATCCTTCAAAAATCTTGTTGATATGAAATCCTCTTGTTTCATTTCATTTAAAATGAAGTTATTACCTTTCCGGCACTTCTTGATAACATTATAATAATGTTGGGGGACAAACAATAAATTATTTTTCTTTAATGACATTTCTATGACACCAAAATTTCTGTCATTCCGTAAAACTGAATGTCCAGATACTCAGAATTTATGGTCCATTTGTCAACTGACAAATCTATCAACCAGCTAATTTCCTTCTTACAAAACCTTTGTGATTTTAAATATATATTAGTTACAATTTGCTTCAGAATGAAAAGGTAACGTAGGAATGTAAATATTAAAATTGCCAGCCTGATTTTTCTCGAAAATGGACTTAGGTCACTTTCAAAATAAACGGTTCGATTAATCGCTCCATTAATCGTTCATTCATATTTCAACTGTATCGATAACTAGACTGCAGATTTTTTACAAAATAAACAGATCGATTGCAAATAATAGAAGATAAACAAACATTTTTGTACACTCTTAATCGTTGTCATACCTTAGAATTAAATAGAGAATTCTAAAAAACGATTTGAAAAATCGGTTCCCGAGAATTGTAACTAGACTGAATTTTTATAGAAATTGTCTAGAAATGTTCTGTCTCTTTTAATCATCCTGAAAATAACATAATTGTATTCTTAAATTGTTTTAATGTCTTTTCCGCTTTTCCGCAGTGTAGTTGTGACACATAATGAGGAAGTGAAAATTTGTCGGGCAATGGCATTACAGTTACATTACCGGAATAGTTGTCGTTCAACTCCATTATCCGATTTGCTTACTGCCCGCGGTTTTTCCCAGCGCGAACCGATTTTCCGCCACGACGTCGCGCGACATTTAGTAATAATCCGGAAGCGAAGTCGCGATGCACAGAGAAACAATTGCAGAGTGTCTCTGACAAGCGGTAATTGGACTGTCGACAGAAGTACGTGACAGAATTCCGAGCGTTTCGCCGCGTAGCTTGGAGCCCGATTTTAAATAATCCAAACATTCCTAGTCGACGTCGGAAATTTTATTACAGGGGCCCTCAATTTCCATTTCGACACACTTCCGTCTTAGCAAACAGGACGAGAAAAGTTTTATCTGAGCTTGAAAGCGGCAAAACTCACGTCGCTCCGCTCATAGAATTAACACTAAACCTATCCACCACTGAAAGTAATAGGAAAGTGATATGCGTAGTATCCTTGCAAACATGAAAAGATTGAACTCATTCATATTTTTAAGAAATTTTTCACAAAAAAGTTGTAAAAAACAAGTATTTTTCAAAAGTTGTATTCGTTTCGTTTTTCTCATTAAAATGACACCAAACACGATATAGGTACGATCATAATGACTTGTGTAACAGGCGAAGTTAGGAATTCGTGTTCCTCTACTGTAATTGTGAAGTCTTCATTAATCTCTTATTATTCGAGTAATTATGGTCGTGATTACACCGTGTTTGGTGTCATTTTAATCAGAAAGACGACACGAATACGATGGTAAAAGTTTCATTGACGAAAAACCAAGAAGAGAGGAAATTTTTATTTTTGAATTTAACCCTTTCGCTACGGACACCGACTATAGTCGGCGGACACGCGAAGTGCTGTGTGCACGGATGCCGATTATAATCGGTGTCCGCGAGGTGTGTCCGGCGCGCCAAATGTCTATTGGCCGACTGTGCCAACTCGCGTCTAGGTCGCGCTCTGATTGGTCCGTGTTTTTCGTTAATAACTCCTAAACAAAGCCGCGGATAACATTTTTGCAAAGGAAAATGTCGCTTGAAATGGTCTCAGGAACCACCCCCTTTCGGGATTTTCACGAATTTTGGGACACCCTGTATAATCAGGTCGAATATGCCCCGGTCAGTGGCGCTACTCCCGCGGAACGGACTGCCGTACCGAAAGGGTTAAAAGGCTGGCCCGAGTCCTTTGATGTTTGCAGAACGTCTGAACCTCAGTCTCCCTTCTTCTTCGCTACGAATAATGTCATGGTACGGAGAGAATACTGTACGTCGTTCGGTCGAACGGGGATTTTCAATTAAACCATAAAGAACCGGGAGTCCGGAGGAGGAGGATCAAATTGGTCCCGGTCCGAGCGTATCTCGGATCACTTTCGGCTACCGGGGGGCTCAATTATCCTCGGAGTCAGCATCGTGATAGAACAGCGATGTCGAGCAAGCGGTTTCGAATGTTGACCAGAGAGCGACCGGGTATCGAGGGAAATAGGGTGTCGAGGTTGTTGGCAGACGGGCTCAAAGGCGCCCAGAACAGTCTCGGCGCCCGTTCCCCCTTTGGCTGTCGACCACCATGGGCATCGCCCACGTACCGATCGTGCCTGAACAACGGCGGCGTACTGGCCCGGCCAATCGCCGTCCGTTTCAGACCGTATGCATGCATTCATGTATGAGCCGTGAGAACCTAACTGTGAACGTAGCCCGTTGTCGGAGCCAGACGGACCATGGCTCTGGCCGGCACCGGGGTCAAAGGGCAGCGCCAGTCGATTTTGCATGAACGCGCACTTTCGTTTTTCGGTGCCCCGCGGATGACAAAACGAACAACCGCCGAGGCACCGACGAGACAGAAGAATATCGACGGTTTCCTCCTGCGTTCTACACCGGGGAATCACGCGGTTAACTTTAAATACGTCTTGGCAGCTCGTACTTTTACGCTTTTTGCTTATGTCGCGGAGGTAGGTCACTGTTGCGACACGATCTCTTGGTCCGAGGCGTGAAACCCGCGCTGGGAAAGAGTATGCTGCGAGAGACAGTAGGGTAAAGCACCACCTGATAAAAGACCCCTGCTTATTCCGCAACGAAGCATTTACTAAAAATGTTTTTAACCCTTTGCACTTGGAACTGTGTTAACACGAAAACTAAACATTTCTTCTGACCTAGAATATTTCCATTCTACACTGAGAAAAAAATTCTGTCGAAACAAAAAAAAAATATGTTGATTCAATAAGATGTACTGTTGAATAGTGCCAAAATCATATGAACTTATTTAAATATTTAATACTATTGAATTTCAATAGCAAAACTCATTTCCGCCAATCATATAAGCCAATAGCTTGACCATCAATGTTTTCAAAAAAATAAGATATGGCCTCGAACCAATTCCAGTGTGAATCAATACATTTCTCAAATTTTTTTAACAACATATCTGATTGAAGGGAAAAAAGAAATATTGCGAATAATAATATACGGTATTGAATCAAATACTATTTTCAATCATTTCGTGATAGACAATTCAAATACATCACGAGTTGCTTCTAAATCTCATACTATTGAAAAGAATACATTGATATTCATCGAAGTAAAAAAATTACAATGACACGCGTGTTATTGAAGTAACTACTTTTTTTCTCAGTGTATAATAAACTGATGCAATTTGGAGTCAAATCTCTTGAACGAATGGACTTTTTGGCATGCTGATTTCTCATAAACCTTCCCGAAGGAACGCTGCGTCTAATGGCTCAAACCCCAGCTTTCTACGTTCAGCCGTTACGGAGATGTTCGATTACAAACAAACGGACATTTACATTTGTATTTATATAGAATTGAATAGAATAGATAGATAAAATAATTTGCTAACGTAACAATTATTTTGCATTACTGATGTAGCAACGTTTAGTGGTGCCTTAGAGTCGCCACTCGAGTGCTAAGGATTAAGGGTTCGATTAACTTAGAAATATCTTCCAAAATGGTAAGAATGCTAACACGTGTACACACTGATAGCGTTATATGATTTCTGCTATTCGGTACTTTTAACAACATCTGCCGACACGCGTAAAACTTTCTTCATAGCGATACAACGATTACCCAACAACTCCATAATGGACCTGCTCCACCCCATCCCCCGAACACCCCCCAAAAACTTAAGAATTCCCGGCTCTACGATTTCACTGAAACCTTCTATTCAGACCTCGAGTTCTACCATATCTTCATGCCTCGAAACTTGCCCCCGAAGAAAGCTCGACTGGAACAACCGACCACCCCCTAGTTGCGGAACATGTTTCGCATTTCGCGACACTGTAAACGAGAATCGACGAAAGAAACTTTTTCCCTCGCTCAGATAAATTAACCCACTGTCAGACTTGGCCGACAGAAAGTAAGAAAGCGAAGTTCGAAGATACATACTCGCGGGCGCGATGGGGCGGTGGAAACCAACCCCTCGGTGCTTCCTCGAATAAATTGTATCCAGTGACGGTCGACCGCCAAAAGTTCCTAGAGGAATCCACCGGCAGACGTGTTTTTCTGGCTCGGTCGTCCACATGTACGTGCCTCTTTCATCCCCCTCGTCTATCCAGCCCCTCATTCCGCACCCCCTCCCCTTGAAAATCCGATAATCGACTAGCGTATATACGAAAAGCTTCGCCTCCAGAAATACCCCGAGACACGGCTCGAACGGCAAACACGCCGGACCCATTCGAAGCACTTTCAATTGGAGATTCAACGACATTTGGTATGCATTAGTCTAGCCGAGAGAACCCCAACCCCCTCGTAAACACAGCACCGGAATCCGATACGGATTTGCGACGTTTTACTCGATCTCCGACGGAATTCGGATTAGGACCGGAACGAAGAACGGAATTACTTTGCTGCAAATACTCGGCTGATTGGGTCCCCGCGCAAATATTCACAAACAGGATGCCACCACCGATGGTTTTCTAGCATTAATATTGCTTATTTCATTTCAATCTTTGAGATATTACAGTTTATACCGATGTTTACATGTATCTGCAGATACATTCAGTTTAGTGGTTAAACTTCGCCTTGCGGGACCAAAAATTTTGGAAATTCTTTGTACAATCTTGTAGATTTTTACGAGGGAGTGGCGAAAATCCAAGTTTTAATGTTAGGAATTCACTGGTTCAACAGCTATGCGTTTTTTACTGATAAGGGCGCCGCCATGTTGCAATTTAGTGAGCGTCGCGCGACCGATGTCGATAACGTAGATTTCCAAGCGTTGTAAAACTTTAAGGATGTTCTGGAGGTACAATGGAAGACAAAAGTACGAGAAATTTGAAATCCATCAATACATAGCAACGAAAGCAATTCATAAGTATATTTTGCATTAAACTTTTGCGAATACTGTACCTTCTGTAGCTATATTCAGTGGTCTACACTTGTCGCGTTTCCATGCTAGTGAGAGACAACACGATAAATTTGACGTTTTGTAACAGTTTATAATTTTTTTGCTCTGTAACTGTTTAGCGAATCCTTATAAATTTTGAACATAATTAATTACATAATACTTACTACATATAAAAAAAAACTGGAGTTTCTAGTTGCGTTTTTCCAAGGTTTAAATAGGGTTTGAAGTGGAGTTTCATGAATTCTCCATAAGAAGACGTGTTAAAATGTGCAAACTTTAAGTTGCTGTAATTCTTAAACGGTGCAGTGAATCGAACCCAAACTTTGGTAATTGCATTAATTTAGTAAGAATTATGTCTTGTCAAATTTTCAAATATTTTGTTGCGTTTTTATGTACCTCCAGGATATACTTAAACGCGCAAAACTTTCGAACTAGTGGATTCCTAAGATTAAAACTTGGATTTTCGGCATTTTCTCATCAAAATCTACAGGATTCTATCAAAAGAAGAAATTTCTGGTTTCCTCGCGCGAAGTTCAGCCGTAAAATATGCATTGAGCTGGTAGAAGAATAATGGGATACGGATGTCAGTAATATTCAAGGACCATAACTGTTATAACCAAAAAGAAAAAAGTCATAGAATAACAAGTATTTCATCGACAACAATCGTATTGGTTACAAATAAGGATTATAAGTCACCGAAAATTTGTTCTCTTGTTGGTAAAAGTTGTCGTGCAGAGACATTAATTTCGATCATTTATAACAGTTATCAACGAGAGAAATTTATAAATTAAATTTATAATTTATGCTCATAACAGTTGTCGACAGGAGAAGTTTATTTCAGTCGCTCATAACAGTTGTTGATGAGAGAAATTTATTTCGATCGCTCATAACTAGACAGCGGATTTTATGCATTTATAACAAAAATTAAGTACGTACAATTTAAAGCAGTGGATATATTTAAACAATTTATGAATATCAACGTATTAGTTTCAGTTTTATTTAGCTTCTAAAATATTTTATTTTCAAAGTTGTACAGATACTGTAAAATAAATGGGATTATTTACTATTTACTATTTAAAATACTATTTTCCCCAGGTCTGTATTAATGCTACTATGTGTAATTACATTTCCGCGTGTTTGAAGTCCGACAGAGTTAAAAGATCGACCGCGGTTCAAATTCAAAGTGGAACAGTTCAGGAACTAAACCATCCATTCAGAATATTGCCCTCTCGTCATCGTAACTTCCATCGAGCGTCCCCTCACGTTCTCGTATTTACATTTTTCCCCTATTCGAGCTCCGTGGCTCTGCCGATCGACGGAAACCTGCCGGCCGAAGATAAATGACGCCGTAAGCTCGAGTACTTGGCGTAAAGTGGAAGTTTCCACGGCTCCATGGCCGGAATCGCCAATCGCGGGCCAATTCTTCCGGATTAAAGTAAAAGCCGACCGCGAAAACGGGAGAGAGAGAGAGGCAACGCGAGTGCGAATGCAGTTCTATTGGAATCGAAAATGCATTTCCCAGCGGGGACCGGCACCGCGAGTAATTCGCTTGCAAATCGATTCGTCGGTTATTCGTTACGCACACCGTCGCTGAATACCATTTAACGCGGAATAGGAAATTTCATCGAATTCAGGCACGCGTTCCGAAATTCGCGCACACCGTGTCTATGGTAAACGGGGAGAGGATTTATAGAGCGCGTGAAGGAATGCTGGTTGCCGAAGCAGGTTTCCTCGATAGGGAAGACCGATTGTGCCATTTTCGAGTGGATCTTTTCGGTCGTTGAACCCGCCGCGAGAAGGACGTTCCTGAAAATTCGCGAATTTCTGCTCGGCTGTGAAATGACAAATCCTCTTCTACCGCCGTTCTCGTTCTATAACGAATTCCGCGGTGCTAATGCGAACGTGGTTCTAGCAGTTGAATACTTATATTCTCAATCGAAAAAATTTTAGAACATTAGTGTTTGTATTAAGTACACTGAGAAAAAAATCCTGTCGAAAGAAAAAAAATATATGTTGATTCAATAAGATGTACTATTGAATAGTGCCAATATCATATGAACTTATTTTAATATTTAATACTATTGAATTTCAATAGCAAAACTCACTTCCGCCAATCATATAAGCCGATAGCTTGACCATCAATGTTTTCAAAAAAATAAGATATGGCCTCGAACCAATTCCAGTATGAATCAATACATTTCTCAAATTTTTTTAACAACATATCTGATCGAAGGAAGAAAAGAAATATTACGAATAATAATATAAATTTGCTTCTAATATAATTTGCTAATTTAATAATATAATTTGCTTCTAAATTTCATACTATTGAAAAGAATACATTGATATTCATCGAAGTAAAAAAATTACAATAACACGCGTGTTATTCAAGTAACTACTTTTTTTTCTCAGTATACATACATCTTTCCATTTATACTGGTGTTCTTATTTTGATTCAGAGGAATTAAAATCAGATAAAGAAGATTACTGTTTGTGAAATAGTCTCCAATATTTTTAAATATAAAATATTATACTGGAATGCTTCGATTTTATTAGATTCGTCAGGCACGAACCAACCTGAGAATCTTTCACATTGAAAAAATGTACCCGCGATTGATTGAAAGCGTCTTTCAAGTAGAATCTAAGAAACTGTGCAACAATAAAGTTAATCAACTCCTGATTTCATGATTGCGATGGATAAATGAAGACTCAATAAGCCCGCGTGATTACCGCACGATTGATCGTTCCCATCGCAAAAACAATAGCAGACCATTAATCCGGTTGTCACATTAAAATGATTAACGCGGTGATTTTAACGACACAATAATTGCCGTGACGTTTTCAAATTGTCCTGGAATTAAAATCTAAAGATGTACAGATGAAGTTAGTCATGGCTGTTAGCTAAAGGCTAATTGAGCGGAACATCGGCGTGTCTACATTCGATGGTGAAATCCGCAAGGGTGAATATTCGTCCTTGTTTATCGCGATGCCAGTGACCTAGGTCACGGTTAACGAACAGCTCTCGGGGAGATCAGTGTTAGCTTCCGAGTCTGTTGAAACACCGAGTGCCGCTCTCGCTCCGTAATGGTTGGATGCCTCGAAACTGATTCGCCTGAATTATCGAGCCAATCGCTGCTAATTCGCAATCACGTAACAGTGATCGATGGACCTTTCCATTTCAAACGGCCTTGAACCCCTGGTCCCCTCATCGGGGTCGTCTTCTCACCAGAACGGTTTCCTTCATTATCATTCGATCATTCTCGCACACTGACAGTTCAAATAATGTTTTTTCGCAACGTTGTAGTCTGGACTAGCGATGTACTACTTAGGGAAATACTACTTAAAAGCAATAACGTTTCAATGATTTTATTTGAATAGTATTCATTTTATACAAACTGATATCGAACCTTGGAATTAGTACTTACAACTTTCGAAAAGATACTATTAGGACCTTGAATAAGTTCTCGCTGTTTCTTCAAAGATGGTAGTAGCAGTGCCCCGTTCGTGGAATTTCGAATGGTAACACACATGCAACGCAGTAGTGTATCTAACCTTAAATTTCAGTGTATGGTAGTTCACTTTAGTGTAAGCAAAGTAATTTTTTCTTAGTTCTGAAAATGTCTACTTTTGTGCCGAATAAAGTGTATTTGCGGGGAATTTGATTGCACTACTTTATTCAAAAGAAATCTGCAGCTGAAGCACATAGAATTCTTGTTGAGACTTATTATGGTGACAATGCTTTGTCGGATACGACATGCAGAGACTGGTTTCGACGCTTGAAAAATCATGAATTTGAACTTGAGGATAAAGAACGTTCTGGCGCACCGGAAAAATTTGAACACGAAAAGTTGGAGGAATTACTCGAATATACTGTACTATATATATTATACTTTGAATGAAATGTTTTTGTTCCTTATAATTTAAATAAATCTTTTATTTTGTAAAAGAAACAGCGAAAACTTATTCAAGGTCCTAATAATGAGCACTTCGATGTTGAAAGGAATCGAATCTTTCACAAGTAGTACTCGAATCTTGAAAATCAGAACTGCATGTAGTAGGTTTTAAGCACTTTCTTCATTAAATTCGTAACTATTTAAGAATAATATTTCATTTACAATACTTGGTTTAGCCTATTTCTTTTTTATCCATGATATTTCCTGCTTTTGAGAACACTCTTTCTGAAGGTACAGACTAAGTGGCCATTATACAAAGACAATCACGTGCAATTTTTGATAAAATGGGATACTTCATTGAATTTTCTCGCCAGAATAATAACGGGTCTTCTTTGCGTTCTAAATATTGTGATTTTTGATCATTTTCCACTTCTAACACAGCAGACGATGAAAAAATAATGATTAGAAGAATCAGAGAATTTCCGGTATGATATTCATAAAAGTTTCGAATCTGTTCGACCAAGATTTGAATATACTTGCAAGTATTATTTCCGTTTACCAAAGTACTTGTAAAAGGTTCGAAACTGTCTGGCATAGGTTCGAGTATACTTAGAAGAATTCAATCGAAATTGGAACCTGTTTGCGAGGTACTTGATCCCATTCCTAGTCTGGACAATGCAACGTCAAAATGGCGAGATAATGAAAGAACTGTGTTAACCCTTTCTATTAAGTTTCTATTCAATAAATGACTAATCGTATATAATATTTCAATAAATCACTGAAAGTATTGTACGAGATATGTTATACCAGTTTTATGTCGATAAAATTAAGAAAATCATATAAAATGGAAATATTTCAGGCCGGAAGAGAAATTCGGTTTTTGGAATTGGAATAGCTCCGAGTGCGAAGGGTTAAAATAACAAAATAGTAAAGTAATCAAATTATTCCATAGAAAACTACCGATGTAGTGGGACTGAGTTAAAAAATTAATTCTTGATTTTTCGCATCTCGTGTAAACATTTTTAATAATTCTGAAAGGCGAAAACTCTTTAAAAAATATTTAAATGCAAACGACGCAATTTGTGCGAGTGGCTCGAATTTGGACACTCATCGTGTTTGCAAGAAGTAGAAGTGGTCGGCCATGCACAGACGCATCATCCAATTTAATAGCGTGCCTTTTTGGCGGACATTCAAACATGATTTTCTCTCGAAAACAATATTATTTCTTTCTTGTCCAACTTATTTTTACATATTGAATCGCCGACCGACAACCATCGGAGATACTGTTCAACATTTTTGACAATTTCAAGAGTGAACACCTGACGGTTTCCGCCTGAAGAACCTTTCAGCGACTCATCCACTTCGATTGACGACACCTGGTCGATCCTGTCCTCCGAAACCGCATTTACGATCGCCTCTGGCCACACCAATTCGACAGGAACATGCAGCTCGGTAATTGGGTAATTGCTATGCTAAGGTATACTCGCGTGTACGGGTAATTACCGTGGCCAGTCGATGCTCGAGCTAACGGACTGTCGCTTTTGCCGGTAAAAAGCGAAACTCTTGGCTCGAACGTACAAGTGGATTGTTTTCGGTCGATGTTTTAATTTGCTACTTGTGTTTTAACGAGACTCCCTCGTAACGGTGATGAAACCGTCCATAACGAGACATTTTTCCTAAAAATTGGTTGCAAATTGCTGCACGGACTACTTCAATGCATTGTGAGGAAGGTTCTCTTTAATATTAGGTCGTTCGGAAAGTCATTTCGTTTTGTGACATTTCGTTCGATGATCTTTTGCGATTTTTCAAGCAACTTAAAGATCCCATGCTCGTAGAATCTGAAAAGTATTGAAAAAAGTGCAAAAAATGGTAGTCCCATGGTACATCCTCTCGTGAAACAGCACATAATTTCTTCCTTCGTGCACTGCATTTTCACCGATGTAATAATAAAAAACCAAAGGTTAATGCAAGAGCATACTTTGGTTCTGCATGTTTGATGCGATGACGAAACAATGCATGAAAGGTCCGAAAGCACTGCAAGATCGAAAATAACGCCCGAAATGTCAGCTGTCAAGATACACCAGGATTTTGTGATTTAAAATAGGGTTATTCTTTTTTTTAAGTTGCCTGAAAAATCGCAAAAAATCATAGAACGAAATGTCGCAAAACTTATTCCAAATGGTAAAAAATTGGCTTTCATTTTTATGCTTGAGAAAACGAAATGACTTTCGGAACGACCTAATATTTCCATTTTTGTTAAGCAATTATAATCTTGGCATTTGTTGAAACAACTCTTCGTGTACGCAACGAAAGCTCGAAGCTGCCCGAATGTTAATCTGTGCGAAAACGAAAAATACACGACTCAAGTGCTCGAAACAACTTTCGCAATCGTCATTACGTACCGCGCGGACACCGATTGCGAACTATTGTGATTTTGACAGATCGAAGGAAGCGAAAGGAAGATCGAGGATCGTGTAACGAACGACGACGAACGCGTCGATGACGACGACGATGATCGTCATCGCAAGGTGAGTCGGATATTTGCGCATCATTTTGACCCGCGCCGTGACCCGCTAATGATATTCTCCTGATGACACGATCACCCTGCGGCGATACTTTTAATGTCGATGCAAGGATCAAGACTCCGTGAAACCTGACGAGAATTTTTCGTAAGGATCAACACCAGGGCCGTCTCAGCCAATCGACAGCTGAGCCACAACGCTTGACAAACAAATTTCTCAAATGGAAGAACACGATTTTCTGCGCGGAAGTTCCATAGCCTGCAATTAATCTGTTTAGAAACTTCTAGATGGACTTATTCAAAATTTAAGAGACGACGGAGCCTGGGCTAAAGCGTAAGGTCTGCCAAAAGTTTAGGATTTACCTAAAAATTACGAGTTCTGTGAGAAAACCTATAAGAAAATTGTAGGATCCATAAAACTGTGTTTAGAATTTACTGAAAATTCTAGAACCTACGAAAAAATAATAAAGTAGGAATGAAAAAAAATATGATACCCACAGAACGATTACAAAATCTGTGAAAAGGTTTTTAGTATTTGCGGGAAAATTTCAGAGCCTGTGAAAAGCTGAAAAGTTCTTGGTCGTAAGGAACCATTGTGGGGCCCATAAAAAGATTGTAGGGTCTATAAAAAGGTGTTTAGGGTCTACAAAACAATTGTAGGGCCGGTAAAAAAATTATGAGATCTACAAAAAGAGTTGCAGAGCCCGTGAAAAAATTGTGGGATCTGAGAAAAGTTTTCAGGGCCCATAAAAAGGCGAGGAAATGGTCTGCGAGCATGGTGATGCAGCCCTGATCGATACATTGTAACAACGTCGTTCTCACCGTTTCCATGAAACGACAAGCAGTTTTCAACAGATAATTACCACGAGATAGCCCTACAGCGCGGGAGTTTTTTTTTTTTACTTTTTACCACTTACCTAGAGAACGAAAGATCCGTGCGGTGTAAAAACTTGCTTGAACCAGGTTTGCAATAAACTGATGGAAAATATGGCGGAGGATGACAGTGGTTTTATTACCACTTTACGGTGGAAGTTCGAAACGAGGCTGGAGGTGAATGGATAATTCTACTCGTTCGCTAATTACGGACTAATACGCGAACGGTGTTAACGAGATATGAGCAACGGATCAACGAGAAGGAATTCAATTAGGTCTGGTGACAGTGGAGTATGCTAATTAAAGCCGAGGTCATGGGATAAGTGTACATGAAACTGTTTCGCTATTCTTGCGCCATGGTGCAAAATTCCTGAATGCACTACAACATTAATGAAATAATTATGATTTTATAGATATTCTTGCTAAGTAACTTGAACAGTCTCCTGCTTGAGAAACAACTAACCTTTCGATTTTGACGTACAATATACATACATACAGAGAAGTCTTAGAATTTGTCCATAAATCCCAAACACTTCTAATGGGTCCCACGATCTTTCCACGGGTCCATTCTACTTGACCGACAGTGACGGGACAGTGGAGGGGATAGGCAATTTCCTTAGATCCTAGAGCTCACGCTTTCTTAGATCAATACATCATTATTTTCGAAGTGAATTAATTTTCCTCCGAAGCGGAAGAACGTTGAACTGGTGTTTCGAGCCGGACACTTTTGGCAGAGACTGTAGTTATCGTGAATGATGCGCAAATCGTTTGATAAATCGGAAATGTCTCTTCCCCGGTCGGTTCCGAGAATTCGGTGAATATTTCCGATGGGAAGGAACACGGAGAAGAAGAGGAATACGAAGAAGTAGAGGAGGAGGAGGAGAATAAGAAGAAGAAGAAGAAGAGGAAGAGTAGAAGCACGCGGAGGCGGGTTTACGATATTCAGCTCGATCGATTCGCATCGCCCCTCCTTCATTTTTGTTCGGCCTTTAGTATAGAGGTCTTGGGATACTACGCGAGAGAGCCACGACCTCCTCCGTCGTTATTTATCGCCGATTATTTCATACGTTTTACTTTTTTCCACCGGAACGAGGCATTATTTCGGACGGCGTTGCCCACCTCTCTCGCTCGGGATAATCGACGACCTTCGGCCGAAAGAAATGCCCGCCGGGACCGGGGGGTCAACCGGTTGTTCGAACATCTTTTCTGGCGACCGTGCACAATTATTTAATCTCTTCCTTGTATCCCGAGCGCGCGCGTTATGAAGTAACGTATTAATTCCACGCTTATGGGGGATAATAATAGTCATGGCCATCAACCGAACCAACAATCCTAATGCCTTACCGCACGATCTTCTTTGTAGCGTTAAAATTATTGAATGGAGATTTGACGAGTAGTTTGAAAAATTCCCACTCACCCACTAGCGGCACCATAAGCGTGTACATCGGTTGCGCACCGGAAATCGCCTTTGTGATATTCTGCAACTGTGATAGGTAGTCGATGAAGCAATTAGTGTCTGGTACCAGCTGCCTTGGTCTTACTTCGATCTCCACGGACACTGATGAATTTTGCAGAATTTGCTGGAACACAGGAACATCGAGTAAAAATTAATCATTTCATAAAGGAATAGTACTTCACAATATGTAGTATTTCATAAAGGATAGTACAGGCACAAAACGGATTTAGGACGCCTAAGATTGTTGCTCGAAAGAAACTAAGGAGAATTTTCTAAATGGCATTTTCGACTTTTATTGACAGAACTACAGGCACGATAAGACCACAAGATTGAAACACTGATTGTTCATTTATTTTTAGTGACGAACTAAAAGCTGTAAATGTAAAGTAAGTAAAAAGTAATAAAGTAATGATCTTTCTTTAATTTTTAATTTTAATTTAATCACATCGTAATTCGTAATAAATGTAATTTAATTACAAAGTATTTTATAATTGTACTGTAATAGCAATTACGAATCACATTGTAATTTAATTACAATGTATTTTATAATTGTACTCCAATTGCAATTACGAATTGCATTGTGATTTAATTGAATTCAGATCTGAATTATAAATTACAATATCACTGAATTACAATGTAATTCAATTACTTTGTAATTATAATTCCCGGAGTAATTCAATTGTAATTCTGCACAACTCCGGTTTAAACAGTGTTTAAATGATTTTACAATCCCATTACTGTAGATATAATATCAGTGGGAGTTTTTTTTACATGAGAACGGATTAATCATTTTTACATTACTTCTTATAGGAAAGGTTGGTTTGGTATGTGTCCTATTCGGTACAAGTCCAACATCAGGAACTGATTAAGGTCGTATACCGAGGTATGTACCATTGTATTTAGTTTAGTCCTTAAAGAATGGCTGTGCAAACTTTCTCTCGCGTTGAATAAAGACTCCCTAAAAACGAAGTCGAGTTTGTGGATTTTTCCATAAGAATATAGTCCACTTGCTCTAGGAACGAGGAGGACGCAGAATGGTGCGGAAGACGCATTGCCCTCCAATTGAATCCCACGTATGCGCACGGTCTGTTCCGTGAAACGATTGCGCACATCGCGGAGAACAATGTCGACTCGACGGTATAACGCGAATGCCAAGTAGCTATTGTTACAGCAAAGGATACGAACGTAATGAACCCCCTAATGTTACCCTTCGCTCGTGGGACGGTGATCAATACGCGAAGACGAATACTACAATGTCTTGCACTGCTAGTTCTTCAAACTAGTCCGTGGAAATACAAATTTTCATGCAACACTTATTACGAGCGGATGAACACAAAATTATTAGAAGATGAAGTTCTATGCTCTGAGACAGAACCGTGACAAAAATTGAAATTCCTACCAAAGAAATAATTTCGTCGCTAAACTTGGCTCTTGACAAAAACATTGAAGAATAAATTACGAATTCATATATTGGGTTGGCAAGAAAGTAATTTCGGTATTTTAAGGTAAAATGAAACCGAATTTCTTTATTATAAAGTTATTCTTTAACAACTTCAATCAATAAAATATATTTTGTATAATAAAATAAAATATACAATAAAATACATTAAAATACAATAAAATATATTGTCCAAACTAACATTAATAATATCGTAAACAAGTAAGAGTAAGTAACTACCAAAAGAAAAGTGTAATGAACATTCAGGTTCCATAGACATTTCAATTATAGTCGACCGAAGGTTTTTCCGCAGTCGAACGAAGCGTCCGTTCGCAATTAGCGTGATTAAGTGTGCGCGTACTCGGTATGAATCACGATTCAGCGAACAATTAGCTGGTGGATCGCGTCCATTTCTGTGTAAACGAGGTCCGCCGGTCCGATAATTAAAATCGCGACTTCGCACCTGTGCGGACAATGTGTGCAAAGGTGTACAGACGACGACGCCGGGAAAACGGCGAAGAAGAAGAAGAAGAAGAAGAACCCGGGATGACTCAATGTAAGTACGTATCTTTGTGCAACGGTATCTTGGCAACGATTATTCGAGAGTCACGGGAATATCGTTCATTGTTCCCGCGCTCGCACATTGGCCAGTGGCAGACAGGAAGCGCGCGAGGAATCCGACGACAAGCCTAATTGTTCGTGGGAGTACTTCGACGGAATGCGAAAATAAGTCCGGCGAGCCCGTACCTCGTTCCGTCACGTCACCGGGCTCAAATGTCGTACACATGTCGATACCTACTGGCCACATAATCGACGCCACTGGAAAATCATTGCGAGGTACTGACATTAACACCATTACAGTTTTCACTGATTTCTCGACTAATCGAGCTAACGAATTGGACAGATGACAAATTGAAATTAAATTAAAACTAATTTAACCAGCTCAATTTCTTCAGTGCGCTTTTGGGTTATTTATTCGGAGGTGTAGGAAGAAATTAGGAGCGAAAAAACACAATAACTCAATTAATTCGATAGATAAAATGGGTTTTTCAAGAGAATTTACACTTTTTAAAAATAATCTATCTATCTAAATAAAAATCAAATGCTGTTCGCTGGTAAGCGCTTCACTTGAGAACGGCTGGACCGATTTGGCTAATTCTTTTTTTAATATGTTCGTATTAGTCCGAACTAGGTTATAGGATAAGAAAAATTGGAAAAGTATCACGTAAAAATGGAAAATTCAGTGAAAACTAAAAGTGCTTTTAGAATCATATTTCAATACAACAAAAAAAACGAACGTCGTAGCTTTTAATCAATATTTCAATAGAAATTTACATTATCGACGTCTGTTAAAATAAAATGCGTATCACTAACCCTCTCGTTAATAATAAAAATTATTATTTGAAACCACTAGGGTTGCAACCCCTTCCATAAGTAATGAAATGCAGAAAATGTTCGAATGCCCTCAGATGGTTTTAAAAAAATGTCGTGGACAATATTAAGTGGACACTCTCAAAAATCGCATAACTTTCTTAAAATTAGTCCGAAGGACTAATGATAAAGCGAAAAATGAAATGCCCTGACAAGACTAAAAATCTGCGACTTTCACCCTTAAGTTCTCATCTTTAAACGTATATTGCTCATTGCAGTTTTGACCGATTTTGATAAAACTTTCAGTATGCATATAAATTACCGAAATCTATAAAACGCATTTTTTATATTATCGTTACAGGCTCACACAAAAAAGTTGAAAAAACAGCATTTTCAAAATTTTTTACGATTCCTACCAATTGCAATCTAAACAAATTTTTGCTTACTCGTTCTCTAGCAAACTAATCGATCTAACATCTTAAATAAATTCAGGTCCTTTGAACTAATCGTAAAAAAGTTATGCGATTTTTAAGTGTCCATTTAATATTTTGTCCATATTCTTCGATTCGTCCAACCAACTTAATTTATCTCAATTATACAGAATTATCTATATCAATATAACTGCAATCAAACTATCAGTGATCTATTAACCATCAATTACAGATATACTATCGACTCAACTTCCCCGGTACAATTATCGGCCATCAACTGTCAATATTCAATTATCGATCACCAACTGTCAATGTTTAATTATCAGCTATCAATTATCAATCTTCATCCATCAACCTTCAGCCACGGATTTTCAACTATAAATCTTCAACTATCGGACTATGGGTGTATCTATCATTAACTATCCTTCACCTATCGATCTTCAATTATACGGATTCTATCAATTTTCAGCTGGTTATCGGAGATGTCACTGTTAGATGACAGTGGATCATATTTTGAAAGGCACTGAAATTCCTCGATGCGAGGTACATACGTCCGACTAGACAGCGACTTCAGTGAATGAATGAGGACACTGACTTTATATTCAGGTGCGTGTGTCAGGTATATTCGTAATCACGTGCGCGGGAACTGTTCCTTCTCGTTAGGAAATATATCATACTTGAAAGAATGGCCACTTAAAGAACCATCAACGAAAAGTAGGTTCACAATGCTAAAGTCCTTTCATCAATATTTTATCGGTACTCCAAAAATCATTCTCAGCCATTTACAGTGTCTTCTATATATTTGTTCATAAGAACCTGGTGGATTTGTTCGAAGTACTTCGATTTATCAAAATAATCGTGTTCCATTTTTATGTGGGAAGTTTGTGAACAAATATTAGAGTCTACTGTACGATAATTGAAGATTCCCAACATTTACAGTGTCTTACATATTTGTTCCAAAGAACCTGGTGGATTTGTTCAAATTACCTTGAATTATCAGAATAATCATATTAATGTATCATTTTTATCTGGTAAGTTTGTGAACAAACATTTAATTCCACTGTGCGATAATCGAAGATCAATCAGCGAACAGAATGAAGAGTCAATGGGATTGCAGTCGCACACCGTGGAAAGTAAAATTATTCACCGTAGCGGAGAGCGGTGTCTGCGCGACGGTGCATAATGAACGTCATTAAAAATCGTCGCGCGCCAGTCTATTACGGATTCGTAGGTATTTCGAGCGGCAGTGAATTCTGGAATGTTAGCTTTCTTTGAGCCTGGAGACGCACCCGCGTTACATGATAATTAGCCGCGGACGAGCCCTTATCGAAACTGAACGCGTAGGAACCAATAAAATAGAAACGGTGACTTGCGACGTTAGCGATCTCATCTTAACAGAATCGCTAATAGTTTCCGAGGAATACGTTGGATTGGTGGGAAATGGACGACCGTGCTTCATTCATACTCACACTTAACCGATCTCGGTGACTTCTTAGTGCTTGGTTAGACACATAAATAGTAAGGTGGGGTCTCTTAGACCCCGACAAATGAATTTTGGATAAGGAATAGCACAGGATAAAACGAAAACAAACAGATTTAATTTTAAGAATTAAAAAATTCTTTTCAAAAATCTGAAGCTGGGGTCTCTGAGACCCCACATTACCTTGCGATGGTTAAGAGACTCTACAAGCCGAGCAAAAAATAACAACTTTCCGGAACACTACAAAGAATACATATAGCAACTCTTCTATAACTGTCGCTCGGCAAACCCGAAAAAAAGACCCAAAGATACGGCGGTTATGTAGAAATACCGTATTTGCATCTGAAGCATGATACTAAAGACTTCAGATACAGAAGGTTTAGCTAATCGAGGTCTTACTGTACTAGTATATCACTCGCAAATTCATCAATCAGGACCACGTTGCAGTGCGAATACTGTATTTGCATCCGAAACATGTTGAGATACTAAAGACTTCAGATATCGAAGGTTCAAATAATTGAGGTCTTACTGTACTTTATATAACTCGCAAATTCATCAATCAGGACCACGTTGTAATACGAATACTGTATTTGCATCTGAAGCATGTTGAGATGCTAAAAAAACTTCAGATATAGAAGGTTCAAATAATCGAGGTCTTACTGTATTATTATATAACTCGCAAATTCATCAATCAGGACCACGTTGCAGTACGAATACTGTATTTGCATTCGAAGCATGTTGAGTTACTAAAGACTTCATATAAAGAAGGTTCAAATAATCGAGGTCTTACTGTACTAGCAAATTCATCAATCAGGACCACGTTGGAGTGCGAACACTGTATTTGCATGCGAAGCATGTTGAGATACAAAAGACTTGTGGTATAGAAGGTTCAAATAATCGAGGTCTTACTGTGCTGGTGCTGCACTAGCAACTTCCTGAATCAGGACCACGGTGCTGTACGAAGCATCGTTTTCCGCGCGTCTAGGGCTTCGTGCAGTCGCGTGCTATCACGAAGAGAGGAGGCTGAGAAGAAGAGGTGGATACGAGCGAGAGCGAGTATGTAAGCAGGCAGGCGGTTAGGCGACCGCTCCGCCGTGCTTTACTCCCGTTTAAAGTATTCGCGAATTCCTAAACGACCGAAGCCGTACCGTTGCGCGCGTTCCGGCTGCCTCGCCTCTCGTCTGTCCTCGTCGCTTTTCCTCGGCTCCTCCGTCTCTCGCACCTCACAAAACCACCTGGTCCCCCCTTTTCGTACCACCCCCCTCTTGACACCCCCGACGACCAGAGAGCCACACGAGTGGCTCGTGAGAACCCGCCTTGAATCACGCACCGCGGCTCCAACGCCCACGCATATTAAGCGGCCACGCAGACACGTGCAAACAGCGCGCGCCTCCAGCAACATTGTAAATGTTCGACGGTGACGCGGAAACCTACTCGCGCGTCACGTTAAGGACAGGTTCACAGCTCACGGCGCGGCGCGGGTACCGCGTGTGGACGGAACACCTTGACACCGGACGATCACGCGATTACTTTACACCAGAGCTCCTAAATAACAGTTAGTTCCAAAATATTCTTGTGTGAGGTACCGCTATAATCATTTACACTATCTTACATATTTGCTCATAGGAACCTGGATTTGTTCAAGTTACTTTGAATTACAAAAATAATTTTTATGTTTCATTTTTATCTGGGAAGTTTCTGAACAAATATTTCAGTCCGTTTATATAATAATATTTTAGGATTTTGTTTCATATAAATAGTTAACCCTTTGCACTCGAAGCAATATGAATTCCAAAATCGAGATATCTTTGTTCTGTGTAATCTTTTTTACATTGTGCACATCAAATTGAACCTGTTTTCTTATGTAACAGTTGAACTCTCTACAATTTATAGAATACAGACAAACTTAATAATAAATAAATTTTGTCATACCACATCCTGAATAATAATATAACATTCTATAAGAAGATCGTCTTCCCGAGATTCGTCACCGAGTCAAATTCGGCAGAAGTTTCGTTGCTGATTAGCAGAATCTGGTCACGATGACATGACGGGCAACGTAATATATACAAATATATGTAATATATATAGTAATATATATATATACAGTAATATATATTACAAACTGCTACTTTGATATTTTTTCTTTTTTGTTTTCAAGGAACGTTACGCGTACGACGCCCGGGCAGTACTCTCGGATCTCGCCTCGAATTAGCATCGCGCGATGGGAACGCGTTCGCAGCGTATTCCCGCGACCGTAAGAAATTTCATTCAACTGCCACGGGATGAGAATCAATTAACGGTATCGCATTCCGTCAGAACGACACCCTGCGCCCCACGATGATAAGGTATCACGCGATTGGAATTGCCTGCGCGCCGATGGACGAGCCTCCGGATGGCGAAAACGCGGCTGATAAATCAATAAGCGGAATGGGGAGTAGAAAATGCGCTGGGATAATATTTTTGTTGTAAAGAATATTCTCAAAAATCACATGCCGTTCAGATTTCCATATTGTGTTTTCTTCGGGATTTTGATATACCGTGGTCCGATAACGAAGGTCCACACTGAGAAAAAAAAGTAGTTACTTCAATAACACGCGTGTTATTGTAATTTGTTTACTTCGATGAATATCAATGTATTCTCTTCAATAGTATGAAATTTAGAAGCAAATCGTCATGTATTTGAATTGTCTATCATGAAATGATTGAAAGTAGTATTTGATTCAATACCGTATATTATTATTCGTAATATTTCTTTTTTCCCTTCAATCAGATATGTTGTTAAAAAAATTTGAGAAATGTATTGATTTATACTGGAATTGGTTTGAGGCCATATCTTATTTTTTTGAAAACATTGATGGTCAAGCTATTGGCTTATATGATTGGCGGAAATGAGTTTTGCTATTGAAATTCAATAGTATTAAATATTAATATAAGTTCATATGATATTGGCACTATTCAATAGTACATCTAATTGAATCAACATATATTTTTTTTGTTTCGACAAGATTTTTTTCTCAGTGTACTGATAGCAAAGTTGGGCAATAATCAACTAATATTTTAAAATGACCGATAGTCTTTTTTGAATGTTGGTCATAGCAAAATAGTCATTAGTCAAAACTTTTTGATTAGTTAGTGATAACTAGACTGCGGATTTTACGCATTTATGACAAAAATTACGAACATTTAAGGACATCAGTTTATTCATTTCAGCACAATAAGACAATTAAAAGAAGAAAGATATTTCTGTTTGGCTCCTGTGTCTTGCAATCGATGCAAACATTTTTTATTTTGCATAAAGATCCGCAGTCTAGCGATAACTAATTAATGATATTAATGTATGTTAATCGCACAATAGTGACTGATGACTAGACTGCGGATTTTATGAATTTATGAAAAAAATGGGTGGCTGCAACTGAAAATAGTGGACAAATGAAAAACATTTAAAAACAATAATGTATTAGTTACAGCTGAAGAACATTATTAAAGAATGAAAGAAATGATTACTTGGCTCTTGTTCGTTGCAGTTGATGCAAACAATTTTTATTTTGTATAAAATGACTGATCACCAACTACTAATTAATTAATAAGCAATAGCTAACGATTACTTAGAGCTGTGATTAACTATTTGCCATTTAATTATCACTAACTAATCAAAAAGTTTTGACTAATGACTATTTTGATATGACTAACATTCAAAATGACTATTAGTAATTTTTAAATATTAGTTGATTATTGCCCAATTGTGACTGATAGCTATTCTCCCTTTTAAAGATGTACAACATTGTTGAGAAAACGTGAAGCCTATAAAGTAATGCCATTTCATAAAAATACTAATTTCGAAATAATTGTATGCGGTGTCTCTCTCTCTCTCATTAAAACGTCTTTATCCCCAAAAATGTCGTAAAATAGAAAAGAAAGTGTACACTTTTTGTATGACTACACTTATGTTAATGCTTAAATATTGATTACAAACGAATCAAATTGTATTTCATCTGAAAAGAAGACTTCGTTAAAATCATCACGAGTCTGACTCGTTAAAATACGGCAAGGGGTTAAAAATGATTGTACAGGTCGAAGAAAAAATGATCGAAGTTCGCCGAAACAGGTCCCACCGGTTAAGGGTCAAACAGACGATCGATTGCACCGGTGCATGCACTCGGGGCTCAACAGGTTTTTCCGTTTGTGGAAGAAAAGAAAAATAAAATCGGCCATACGTCGCCGCGAACAGAGCGTGCGATCTCGAGCGTGTAAATTCGAGAACGGTCTTCTTTCTATTCGGCCTTAGATGTATTTCCGGTCGGTGATTTATCATCTCGAGACAGCTGGAAATGTGCCGTGACTCCGGGCATATTTATCCTATCCGCATGTCGTATTCGATAATCTCGGCACCGTAAGCTTCGCATTCCCGATTCGACCGGAAATATCGACGCAGTCTATGCTCGCATGTATACATAGAGGCATATGCACGAGTCGAGTCGTATCTTGACCCAGTTACCGAATCGGAATGATTTGTGTCTTTGTACGCGGATTGTCGGGAAAGACGCGTTTGACGCTGATCTCTGTGCTAGACTGATGATCTTGTGCATTTATAATAAAAATATAAACCTGCAAAAATCGCGACTTACTCAAATTATTGAAAAGCAACATTTATTATATTGTCATTGTATTAGATGATTGCATAAGTTCGTGCTCGATTTTCATAGATGTCCATCATTCATACATGATGTTCTTTTCTAACTGTAGAAAATAATGGTGACTATATATGTAATCTTATTTTTCTAATTGTAGAAAAGAATGATGACTATATAATTTTATTTTTCTAATTGTAGAAAAGAATGGTGACTATAATTGATGAATAACGCTGTACTCTATAAAATTTAACCATTGAATTTTATTTTCAAGTCGGGCACGAACTTATGCAATCATCTGATATTATACGTATTTTCCGTTTCTTACAATTGACTTGGACAATTTTTATTTTGGATAAAAATCCGCGCCTTACTATTTCCTTCTAGTCTAACATTGTAAAGCATATAAACATTTTACGAATGATTTTTTATGTACGTATAGTGGCTTGAATCCCTGATCATTTTTACCTAACCATTTGTGTTATTGTTCCTTTCACTATCCTTCCACTTGAAACCCTGATAAGTTTTTTCTTATTATTCCTTCCACTATATTGAATAAGTGAATTGGAATAATGTCAGCATTTAAATTAACAAGAGAAATGCATTCAGTGTGGAAATTATAGAAAAAATGAGAAATTTGAAGTAGTAGAAGAAGTAGAAAATTAGAGAATACGTAATTTTCAATTGTTTAAGTTGTTAAAGAAAGAAATTCCTAACAAGGGAAGGACCCCCAGTGTCCGACTTTGATTTTGATGATTTTTCGTGAGATGATGGTATATGGATCCCTAATTATGTATGCAAAATATTAGGTGTAGCTACTCAATAGTGTTAAAGATATAAACAATTAAAGTTTCACACCTGTGGATCACGCAACCTGCTTATAGGTTACAGAACAAGGTATGAACTTTAATTGTTTGTATCTTTAAAACTATTGAGTAACTACACCTAATATTTTGCATACATAATTAGAGATCCATATACCATCATCTCACAAAAAATTATCAAAATCGAAGTCGGACACTTGGGATCCTTCCCTCGTGTCTTGCAATTGACGCAGACAATTTTTATTCTGCACGAAGATGACCAATTGGAATGCTACAAACTGCGGCTGCACAACGTTTATATTTCCGAAAGCATCCACGAAGAGTCGAACGTAGCTCAGCGTACGTTGGTTGTACATCGAGGAGAGTGCAGCGCGAGCACTTGACGCGTTCGCATAAAAGTCTCGCTCTTAAATATTCCTCTAACCGGCTGCGTACATCGAGTCGGTTAAATCAGCCCGACACGAGCAATATTAATCGATTACAAGGCTCGAAGACGCTCACGCGCCACGAAAGCTGCGAAGAAGAAAAATAAAGATCGGTCCCGGGCCTCGGTGCATGAACACAGAAACGATGAAGACAGAGAAAGAGAGAGAAGAAACGGACAACAGAAAAGAAAGCGAAGAGAGAGAGAAAGAGAGAGAGAAACGGTGTAGAAAAAGACAAAGAAGAGTGAGAGGGAGGATGGAGGGGGAAGAAATTACCACTCGTAAGTCCGTCTTGATTTTATTGCCTCCTCCACCCCGACGGAATTAGCGAGCAAAGTTACACGGACGATATATTAAGGGTAATCGCATTCATAAATGCAACAGTTGCGGCTACAACGATCCGACCGCTTGTAATGGCGCTCGCAAATCAGATCGTGGCCCCCTCTCGTGCCCCCACGACCCCCTTTCCGACCATAAACTACACCCACATGAAGATCGGCCCGACGACAAATACCGGAACACCTGGAGGGGCTCGGCTGATGGCCGACGCCACCTCCACCGAGGAACCTGTTACACCACGAACAAGTATCCCGTCGTGTCAAAGTGTAATCCTCCGGGTCGTACATTCGCCGGCGGTATCGCGGAAAGCTCGAACCCTGCGCGGAACAAGACTCTAATTTATGTAGTCGAATAGACAACGCGCGCCCCGGCCACCTGGAAAAACTCCGAAAAGTCGCAAGACGTAATCCCGCGAAAGGATTTCGCTCGAAAGAGATTCGCTCAACATTTTGCTGCAACAGGCCGTTTCCAAACATTTACTTTCAGCTTTAATCCGGTAAGAGACTTTCAGAGTCCTGGAAAAGCTAGTTCAACTCCTTCAACATTGTACCCGAACGTTCGTTGCACGAAATTCACCAGAATCAAAGTATTCAATGTTAACACTCCGACAGCCACATCCATCAGCTGACACAATTTTTACCAAACCTGAACATCAATTTTTACCGCGATTTATTAAGTCAGTCAAATTTGATTAAGATCAATGCGCAACGTGCTAACAGACAAACCTGGAAATCAATTTTTACTGCGATTTATTAAGTAAACCAAATTCTGTTAGGATCTGCCGACAACGTGTTAACAGACAGTGTACAACAGCGAGTCTCCGGACAGTTCCTTCGTAGCCACGTCAAGTTGCATACCGAAACTGGACCGCAACAACAAGAACCCCGTTCAAATTTCCAGTAGCAAGAAAGGCATCCCCGGCTGGAGGACGCGAAACAAGAAGAATCTGAACGGTTATTCGGGTTCCACGCGGCGGCAGGAAGCAAGGGCAAACGGGATTCGATCGATGAAACGAAAAGCCCGACGCAAAGAAGGACAGAGCAAGAGAGGGAGAGGAGACGAGGAGGAAGGATCAGAGGACGGCTGGTGAGCGGAGCAGACGTCGGGTTGACGTGTCCGCGGCAGGAAGAAGAGGGCCGGAGAGTTCCCGGGGAAAGCTTGGAAATTAATGGAGGTTCATTGAGGTAGTCCCCGGCAAAGAGCGACTAGTTCTACGTACCCTCGACACGAATTCATTCTTCCTGTACAACCTGAAGACACTCAGTCTCCGGCTGTTCTGAGAGTGCTTCGGCGCAACGACGCAAACATTGACATTGTCACGAGTCGTACCACTCTTCCAGCATCCTCTGTCTCGCTTTATTCCGCCTAACAGTCTCTGCCCCCGCTCCCTCCCCTCCCTCCATCTCTAACCGACACGTCGAAATATTGCGGGGAAAAGAGGACGGCGCATCGCGCAGTCTCGAGTGCATCCTGAGAAGAAGGCCACAAAAGAGTGTTTGCACTGTCAATGACTGAACTAATAGAAACGACGCGGAACGATCCCTCACCGTCGGCCAAGAGGAATTCCAGGTGTCGGCGAGCCGCTGCCTCCACCATTTTCACAGTCGAGACCCGCATACCGGCCCCGGCGTTTTTTCGATTTCGACCCTGCACCACCCCGGGGCACACGCCGACCGGAAATCGACCGGCACTCTTGGATAAAATCGACGGAAAAGGCTCATACATCGATGTATATTGACGATATACCTATCATAGAAAGGAATTCACGAGTTAGCAACTTCTCAAATCGACCAAGTCGATCGTAAGAAACCGAAATTTAATGAAAATGTTTTCTTTTTCTTATTTATTTATTTTACGTCGCTTTATTTAACTGCTGTGGTTATTTCGCGACGCGGGACATACAGTTTTTATAAGGTGGGTTCTGAATACTTGTGAACCACCTTGGCCACCACAGTTTTAAAATGGCACATAGAATATTCCCAGAGGAGCCGGCACGGCGGGATTCAAACATTAATGAAAATGTATTTTATTTTTTTTATAAATCATTTATAGTTTACTTGGTTTTAATTATTTTATTTGTGAAACGTTTTCCAATATATCCGTGACATTTCCCTGATTGAAACGACGCCAAACACGATACCAATTCGATCGTGTTTGCTCGCGTAATTCACGATATACTGGATACAGGAAGTGAGGACGTATTATGACATATGATTTTTTCCTCTATCATTGTTTTCTATTTTTACTTAAAAAAAAAAAACAGAAGTAACTTGTCCCGGGACTTGTCTCAGAATCACCCTGTATAATATTAAATTGTTCATTTTCAATTTCGTGCAGGTTTTCGGGAAAATTGACCGCAACGCGAGTTTCCCGCGCGGTTTTTCCGTATCGAGGGCGCGACACAATGAGAGAAACGAAATCGTCACCTATGTACACAAGCGAGATGCCAGCTGGCGAGACGGGTGAAGGGTTCTTGAATGGGTCGGAGGAAAAACCTGAAGAGAAAAAGAGCCTTCGAACGCGTCCTAGACGGGCCCAGCCTTTTTCCATTGAAAACCACCGAGCAGCAACGGGAACTGAAGGTCTTTGTTCACCTTGTGACGAGGAAATTTGATTGAATTTCCGTGAATCGTGGATCGCGATTGGAACGCAGAGTTTGTATTGCAGTTGCGCTGATTGAGTAAATATGTGTGGTATGATGGGGGACTGGTGTTTTAGCAAAACTGAGGAATGCTGCGAGTTCCAGCAGAAAATGAAACACGTACACGTATCGGTCAGAAAGTGACATTTTAACTTGAGATATTTTAAATTTTTCGATCGTGCTGTAAAAGTGGTAAAAATTAAAAATAATAATAATAAAATTTTGTCCAGTCGCTTTAATGAAACTTTTTAACAACAGTGAAAAATGTCTACGGTAATTAATTACAGTAGTATGTACCAATTATCGTCAAAATTGTTCGGAAAAACAAATGGAAAAGTGACTTCACACGCTCGTGTGCAAAAATAAAGGGAGACGTGATTCGAATAACACCATTAATTGACTTTGTGTTATTCGACGCTGTTGTTCCGTGTTATTTGAGACAGGAGAGTCGCACGATTTTCGAGATCGCGTTTCACGATGGATTCTTTTGGGCTTTCCACGAAGATGTGAGTATTCAGACTGTTTATACAATAATAAATGTCATGTAAATCTCTGTCTTTTAAAATATGTCACTGAGTATCCAAACGATAACAGAGCCATTGCAGCCATTAACCCTCATACGCTCCTCAAGAATAGTCGCATAAAAGAGACTGGGATAATAATTCACCAATATTTGCTCTACACGTGAAATCAACAAATTATGTTCCACTTGTAACGTCACATTTTAAAGGAGTACATCTCACAACATAGACCTAAAGGGATCAATGATCTTACAGTATGTGAAAATAGTAAATAGGTGAATTTTACCACATTTTTATTAGTTCGCTTTCTTGTCTATCTGTCTGTTAGTCCGTTCGGTGCAAATTTTGCAATTGATTTTAAACTAACTTGCCGATTAGCTAGAGACTTGAAATTTTAAACATAACTCAGAACTGGATGACAATGCAATATTTAAAAACAAATTTTTAAATGAGCCTATGCGTTTAGGAGATATAAACTATTAAATTTAACCGTTACACCTCCCCGCGCGACGCTCGGGAATCCCCACTCCACTGACCCGCTTCGCACCGAAGGAGCTCAGTGTGCGTTCGAGCTCCGTGCGTTGTTTACAAAGTAACTACGTATTATTATACTATAATGTTTGTTTATAAAGCGAAAGAACAGTTTCGCACCGAGATTCTCCATCGACCTTTATCTTTGACAGTTTACCGCGGCGTTTGTCTCCGATATGACGCGGTTGCAATACCGTCTAAAATTTACTACATGCCTCTGTTATAATCTCATCAAAATGTTTAAAATCGATTGAAAAATTTCGCACACACAAGACTAGAAAGCAGAAAATAATTATTTAAATAAAAATAAATTTTTAAAAAATACCACGTTTTTCAAACGGACTAAAAAATATAAAATAACTTTTCCTTACTATGTATTATCTTACTATATTTCCTTTTATAATTTCTCCTTACTATGTATTATGTATTACTATTATATGTATTACTATTAATTAAACATTAATTACGATCGATAAAAAACCCCTCCTTTATTACTATGTATTATCTTACGCCCCACGTTTTTCGTTTTAAATCTTACAAGTATTTTGATAGCTATTCAAAATTCACAATCACAAATTTTCAGGACTATCTGTACGGGGATAGGAATCTGTATGGGGCTAGGAAAAATTATCTTATACTTTTTAGTCCGTTTTACAAACGTGGTATTTTAAAACAGTTCATTTTTATTTAAATAATTTTTACCCTGACGATCGTATGAGGGTTAAGACTTGTGTCCCCACTTTCATGTCTGTCGTGTCCGGTACTGGCAGAGAGAGGGTAAGCGTTTCCCCTGAATTCGTGCTGCCTCCCCTCTACTGGCGATTCTGGACTCTAATCCAGCTCCAAACGATCAAGAAAAACGCCGTAGCCAGTTGCAATCGGGCAGACCCTGAAAATGCTAGGCAGTCAGGGGGGTGGATAAGGTCGGAACACGACCTTTCCCTCGTGTTAGTTGACGCGTCACCGTGAATCAACCCCCGTAGCAGAAATTACACCGAGTTGGCGGTGTGCTGAGCGGAACAAGGAGCATGCGCCCGGCTCCCTGCGTGTACGAGGCCCATGGGACAACGAGTGTCTCTTAATATCGTGGAAATTAAAGATTTCTGGTGGCTGGGCAACCTCCCAGCCATTACCCGTGCCACCTTTGGGGTTCCGAGCAGGACAATGTCGTACTCGTCGTCAACAGACCCCCGTTACTTTGGGGCCGACACGCCGGAAACGTTATCTCGGCCCTGCAGATGATGCGAGGGTGAGCCTGGCGGCTGGTTCCTCTCTCCCATGGGAGCTGGGGCCTCGTAATATTTCGACTATAAATGTTTGAATACGACATAGCCTACGCTCTATGGGGTTTTCTGCGGCAGCACGCTGCCACCAGCCGACAAGGGCGCGTTCCAAACGAGCCCGTGGTGAATACACCGGATTCAGAGCAAGCATTGGACACACTGGGCTCCATGGGGTGTGCTCCTGATGAGATTTTTCGAGAGAGACCACCGTGGAACCGATGCTTTCCGAAATTAATGGGGGAGTGGACCGAATTAATTGGCGGATTTGCTGCCGGTTTTACCGAAATGTTGGAAGCTGGTTTTAGGTGTTCTTGACGCGTAGGTGCTCGGATTAGGATTAATGATGACGTGTACGAGATTAGTTGATCGAGTCTGATGTGTAATTTATATATGAGGAAGTTTGTAAAGAAATATTTGATACGTACTTTCTTTTTCGAATATAAATCTGTTAATAAGAATGGCATCAATAATTGACTATTTTGTTGACGGCTGTTAAAAATGCGAAAAGTTTATGCTGGTGTGCTCATAATATTCACGAGACAGTGAAAATTTTGGTGAAGCTGTAGAAAAGAGTCCTCCTTTTCGATTGCAATGACTACGAAATGTATTGTCAAGGTCACCATTCTGAACATGTCCCTTTTTGTCGGTCGGTTTTAGTATTTAAAAAATGTTACCAATGTGTGTAACGAAATGCACCACCCTTAAAAATTAATATGGCCGATACCCTAATTGTAACAACTTGATCAAACATGGACTTGCATATTGTAACAACTTGATCAAACTTGGACGCTGCAAATGCATTATTTTATATTATTGCATATTTTACGAAGTTCCAAGTATCAAATATTTTGTGAAAAAAATGGTAACATCGTCGCAATAAAATAATGATATCGTTGAATCTTCATTGGAGATTCTCATTTCACGAATTGGCGGTGGAATTGCGACATTTACTCGGAGAAAGAACGAGCCCGCGTAAGAAGCGAATTAATCCAACTAATAACAGCCGGGCTGCATTTTTCATTGCGACGTGGGCGACGTGAGAAATTTTTTGAATAAATTGCAGAGAGGGTCGAGTGCACGGAGAGAAGCTGAAAGACGGACACCTGTCGCGAGGCTCCGGAGGATACCTCTTTTTAGAGCCGGAGAATGTGCCACCCTCTCCTTTCGACCGGCTTTTCGAGCGGATCTTTGAACGTTGCCGACAGGCGTGACGCGTGACGGGTTCCTTGGTGTGCTCATTTTTTTTCCTTCTTTCGCCGTGTTCGGCCTCGGGCTTCTTGAATGAGAAGTTTAACCGGGAACACCGCGGGGAGTCCCGCGGCTCGAGCCCTGAATGACGCGGTGAAAAATTGACATAATACGGATAATGGGGTTTGTACTCGTGAAAAGACACCACCGATGGTTGGGGCGAATCCAAAACACTCGCAGCGCGATAATTCAGCACCGAGGATGCAACAACAGAACAACAGTGGGCGCCGAATTTTCTAATTTACGAATTCATTTCTTTGGGCAGGTACCCTTACGATTAGTACAATAAGTCTTCGTACACCCTTTAAAACGGAATAACTTTCTCATAATTATACCAAATGACCTGATGTTTTTTAAGCAATTAGAAGCATTGGTTGACTGAATGATGTGCAAGAAATATTTTCTAAAGATTACAATTTACAAGGTTGCATGCAAAAATGAAAAAGACATTTTTAAAATCTTTTCTATACATATAGGCCCTTGAAGAAAATTAAAAATATTTGTTTTGTAGATCTATAGTAGTTACACACCTGCTGAAAATTTCATCGAAATCGATTGATACACGCACGAGCTACAAGCGGTTAAAATAGGTGGAAATCGTAGTTTTACACGACTCCTGATCAGTTTCTGCTTAAAATCCACAGAATTTATAGCAAGAATGGATAAGTTGAAAACAAAATTGTGAAGACATTGGAACAATTGAAGAATCTTGTTATCTTATTTTGGTCTTATTCGAATTGTTGCAAGAAGAGGTACATTTCCATCTGACTTCTACTTTTTACGATCGACTTAGAACATTTTTATTGTGCATAAAGATCCGCAGTCATGACCAAAAATTTGCAACTTTTCTGAATGTAATATTATACAATTCGACGAAAAAAAAAATAATAAAACTTGAAATTCTTTATGCAAAATAAAAAGTGTTTGCATTGATTGCAGGACACAGGATCCAAATAAAAATTGCATTCTTCTTTCAATCACCCTATTAAGCTGAAACTAATACGTTGATGTCCTTAAATATTTAAAAAATGTCCACCGCTTTAAATTGTACGTGTACATTTTTGTCATAAATGCATAAAATCCGCAGTCCACAGATAATGGATCCTCGATTCTCGGCGGATCGTTCCCGATCCCGCATCGAGCCGCGATCGTGACGAAAGGTGATAACTGAAGGCCCGTAGGACGACCCTAATTGCATATATTTGTCGCGTATTTATACGGCCATTCTATTCAAATGCAGCGAGCTCAGGTTTGCCCGGTGTGCCGGCTGTTACGATCTTGTTTAAAACGGCTCGGACTGGCATTCAACGGTTGCAACAATTGTGGACCCGCGGTTGAATTCTCCAGAAACGCGGTGAAATAATGGGAAAATCGTATACAATGGCTGTGCTACGCCCTCACCCCTCCCCCGGTACACCCTATGGTTTAGTTATTGTTCGGGAAACCGGTGAATAGAATTTGGTCCAGAATACATTTCATTTTTAACGAATGCGCGGCACATTTGCGCGAATGAGTGCGTGGTCGAGAGCTGATGCTGTTGTTTGTTTCGAATGTTTCTGCACGTGAAAATATTAACTTTTGTTTGCATCGCGAACCTTTGCGCGCTGGCGGTTCGTTCGGACACCATTTTCACTAAAGTTTTTGTTAGTTAATTTCATTCTCAAAAGCTGCTATCACTGTTGTGCCGAAATAAACATTTTCTACCTGAACCACAACGAACTGGAGTGAAATACACATTTATTTTATTTCTTAATATATATTCGATGGGTTGAAAATAATATAATACTCATTGTTGCAGTGAATGCATTAAATGCATCAAAAGGAAGTACTGGCGTTAGTATTACCAAAAAAATCATTGTTCACAATTAATTGTTCACATTATTGATATTTTACATTATTGATATATCTATTCGTTCATAGATGCGATAAACCAACAAGTATCTCTAAGAAAGCTGAATAAATGTTTCCTAAATGGACTGAACCACCGCCATTTACGCGATTGACGTCCTCGTTTTGCAACATAAGCGACTCTCGAACCTTTTAGTTCGCTCGTCGCCATCCGAGCCACCACCGCAGGAAATTAGATACTCCCCGGACTCCGCTTTCGTGCAACATCTCCGCGAATTTGCATAAACATCTGCAATCGGCTGATAGTATGCAACACGAAGATATTAATTCGAATCGTTCACAATTTCCCCGAGTCATCCTCGAATTTATTAAAAGCATCTTCGCGCGCTCGAAAACCGTGTGCAACAACTTTCCAGACTCCATTCGGTCGGGCGCAAAAAGCTGTTGACTAACTAACCGGGCAGCCATCGAGAGCTGCTTACAAATCGATCCAGTCGCGTAATTATCATCCAAGAATCCAGTCGCATTTGCGTTATCTGGCTCTATTTCTTTCTCTCTCGCAACGCGCGGAAGGAGAAAAAAAACAAAAATGTAGAACGATCATCGTAGCCGAGCCTTATTTAATTCGACGCGACTCGAGAGACTCTGTTCGCGACGGTTCATCGGTTAATTGTATCGTCCGTGGCTGTCCGTGGGTAATGGAGCATTGAGATGTAACCGGGGGCAGCACGGCCCGCTTTTCCAGAACCCGTGGGCACGAAGTTGCATAGCGGTGTGTTGCGTATCTCGTTTACCTAACGAAGGATCGCGCGGACAAGTCGTTAATAATATCGCCGTCGCGAATGGATACGTTAGCGGCGCCACGATCGCGTCTCCTTCGCGATAACGCCTTTAACATTCGTTATCTTGGACAAGAGAAGCGAGAGAAATAGAGGAAGAGAGGAGAGGCGGGACCCGAGCCGCAGAACCAGCGTTGCAACGATGTTCAGCGCCGATAAAATTAGCTCGTGCAACAGAATCGCCGACAACAGGTTGCACGAGCGCGCGCAAGCTCTCGCCCCTCTAAGCCCCCCTTGATTAACTTGGATTATTTCGATCGCTCCGGGAGAATTCACGTTTCCCCGACATTTCTCGATCTCTCACACTCCCTATCCCACCACCGACACTATACGTTTCCCAGCTGAAACAACCGGGTTTGCAACGATGTTATCGATCCCGTACGATAAGATACGATCCCGGCACGATGCGATCCGTAGCGCCGCCGCACCGCTCGTAACGATGTGATTAATGAGATCTCTACGCGGCCGTGTGGCAATCCTCCGACAATTACACGATCGAAAAACTGGTGCACGCGATTCCTAATTACACCTCTCAACAAATTTCAGCTTCCCTTTTTGCAAGCCGATTTACTGCGCACGGCCTCTCTTGCGTATTTTCATGCGCGGAATGGGAAAATCGTTCTTCGTGCTTCTAGAGAATTTAGTAAGGGTAGTTTCCCAGGGGTATACCATTAGGGCGAGTAACACGACCTTTCGGTTTTCAAGCGATGATCCAATTTGAATAGATACAGTAAAGTCTTGAGCTAAGAGAAACCCTCGGGCCCGTGCTTTTCTTAGATCGTATACAGTCCTCGACAAAATAATAAGACACCTAGCGTATTTTTAAATTTCTTATATTTCAAGGTGGAAAGTGTACACTCCGTTATATCCTGAATACTACATGCTATCTCCAAAGGAAACACGCAAAATCTTAGGATTGTATCGCATACCATAGCAAAATTAGAGAAAGATATGTGAACTCGGACTGACAATGCTTCGACAAAAGTATAAGACATTTGGCTTATTTACCAATCATGTGACTTCTACCATTAAGTGTTCTACTGCGAACGTATTCAGACGTTGAATCTTGTGATTTTCTTACATTATAAGTACATTTATTACAATGAAAAATAAGTAACAGGTCGAGGAAAGCAGTGAGATAAATGTGAGGTCGATCGATTCGTTCTGTTGCGCACGGAAAAGTATAGTATTAATAAAATTGCGAAATTATTAAACAGAATTAGGTGCGCGGTATATAATGTGTTAAAAAATCCAAGTGCTTATGGAGAAACGGAAGGAAGTGGAAGACATAGCGTTACTTCCGAACGTGATGAACGTGCAATTTTGCGTGTTGCGTCGAATCTTAAGGACACAAAGGAGGTATCACAAAGTAGTAATTTTGTAGTTTTATTTGCTTAATCAAACAATTTTCTGTTAGTGTCTCATACTTTTGTCGAAGCAATTGCTGTGCTACGCGACACGATCCTAAGATTTTACATGTTTACTTTGGAAATAGTATGTAATATACAGGATACAACGGAGTGTACATTTTCTACCTTTAAATATAAGAAATTTAAAAACATGCTAGGTGTCTTATTATTTTGTCGAGGACTGTAGTTATACTATTTTGGTTCGCAGTGGAGGGGATATTCGTTTTTCTTAGATCGTACAGTTTCTGTTTCTTACAAACGACATACAAGGTTTTTATTTTGCATAAAGATCCGCAGGTAATCATCTAATCATTGATAAATAAAATGTTCACCTCTGCGCTTGGCGAACTGTTATTATTAGACTGCGGATCTTTATGCAAAATAAAAAATGTTCGCATTGATTGCAGGTCACAGGAGCCGAATAAAAATTGTGTTCTTTTTTTAATTAAGTTAACTGAAACTAATACATTGATGTTCTTAAATATTTTTAACACATCCACTGCTTTAAATCGTACGTGTCCAGTCTTGTCATAAATGCATAAAATCCGCAGTCTAGTTATTATAGCTCACTATTCAAAAATCTATTTACACAGCTATCACATTCGATCACAAAGGGATTCGTACCGCGAATGGAGCTCGCGAATTATTCGCGACCGCGAACGGTCACACTATGGTCCTCAGTGTCACCGCGAGCCGGCTCCCATAATCATCGATTATTATTACTGTTTCGGGAGCGGTAGCGGATGGTTGTCGGCGCATATTGCGGCGAAAACGCAGCGGGCAGACGAGTCAATATCGATGCGTGTTCGTCGTCCGCGTTGGATAATTTATCGTCCACTCGGCGTTTCCGCGCGATTGTTTAGGCAGGCCCGGGCGCACCGTTCCGGAATATAAATGGCGACTCGCGATTCCCATGTAGGTAAAATGCATGGGGCACCGTCTCCCTACTCCTCGCTCCCCCATCACGTTATTTCACCGCAGCCGAACGAGATCGTTAATAAACGATACGGTTTATTGTGATTTATGTCGTATTGTGCGCCGTTCCGTCGTTGATGAAGCACTTTCCTGCGCACCCGGTGAAAGTTCACATCCTTCCCCAGTCATCCCTTCTGACGCGTTACACCACCACCAACCCTCGTTTGTTTATTATACACGAGGTTCAACCCCAACGTTTTCGACGTTACGAAAATGAAAGCGTTGGCGATGATGTTATGACTTCGCCGATCGAGATGCTCCCCCTAATGGAAAAACTGCGACATGAATATTTTTATTGCTGCTTAACGGACGTCGCTCATGTGCCTCGACCCTTTCCCTTTGCATAGTTTTATTTCCCAATTTTCTTCGCAGACGAGTTTGGTGGAACCTCGGTTTGCTGAATGCGTCGGAGGGATGTTCGGATAATGGAATTGTTACTCAGTTTCTCAGCACGAGATCTGGTCTTTTGTTGAATTGTATAATAAATAGAGTTGTACAGATTTCGTGATCTAAATTCACCCTTACGTAGCCCAAACTTTAGCTTGCGAAGTCTTGCATCTTCCATATTTTCAGTAGAACAAAATTGATGTCCACAATTACCCAGAAAATTAAATATTTCTCTGGCAATTGTATGTCTTAACACTTTACCTACCGAAACGAAAGCATAGAAATTGTCTTGTACTTTACAATTTTAAATGAAACTATTAGATGACATTAAGGGTGACTTGTTAGTTCACAATGAAAATTGACGTTGCTATTGAAGGTTCCATTAAAAAGTGTTCAGCCATGTAGCATAGAATTTTCAAAATTATGCAATATTCGCCGGTCGGTAATGTGTTGAAAGCGCAATCTACAAAAACAAAGATTGATGAAAGCGAAAGAAAATTGAATGCAATTTTATTTCCTCTCGAATTCGCTTGAAGTTTGTTTTTAAGAGAATGAGATTTTCGATTCTCCGATTCCCCCGAGTGTGTGAATAAAAATGTTCAATTTGCACGAAGTGAAGCGGTTCGCTCGCCCGATTGACTGCTGGAATTTCCCTTTCGGTAGCTATTACTTTCGTTTCGAGGAATGAAGGCTCCGGCATACTCTCGCCGAGGAAGCGCGAATTCATTAAAACGACCGCACGCACCGCCATATTTTTTCCGGTCGCGTACCAACGCTCTCGTTCTCCTTTCCTTCCCGCAAGGTAAACCGTCGCTGAAAAATCCTGCAGATATAATTACTCGGAAATGAACGGTCTCCTCTCCGTGCGGAGAATCGTCGGTTTATCGCGTTCATTACTCTTTTCTTCCGACGTTTCTCAAGGTCCGCGGGTTAAGGGGAAACGCTCGCTGGCACGGCGCGGCGCTAACAAAATGTAATTAGCTGCTCCGCTCACGCTCGTCTTCGTCAGAGCCTCCGCCGCGCGCGTCTCCATCTTTCTCTTTCGACCTTACTCTCGTCGTCAAAAGTGAGCGCACGGCCGTCCGTGAAACACAATTGTTCCACGCTTCTTGTCTTTTAATGAGTCGATAGCGTATCTCGTGACACGGAAAGCCGATTTACTTTCTACGGAGACCGCGCGCTTCGACGAACTATGAAATGGACGTCCTCGGCCCGCTGCTTTCTTCTTTTATTGTTATACCTCAAGGATGGATTATTTTATTGCTGCAGTATCTCGTTTATATCGTGCACAGACGTTATTGTTCCATCTCTTGCTGCCGGCGGAAAAGTGTAAGGACGAAACGTCAACGCTTACCCAAAGATACAACATTTTTATTCATTGTTACTTCTTTTAACAACACTGAGAAAAAAAAGTAGTTACTTCAATAACACGCATGTTATTGTAATTTTTTTATTTCGATGAATATCAATGCTTTCTTTTCAATAGTACGCAATTTAGAAGCAAATTATATTATTAAATTAGCAAATTATATTAGAAGCAAATTTATATTATTATTCGTAATATTTCTTTTCTTCCTTCGATCAGATATGTTGTTAAAAAAATTTGAGAAATGTATTGATTCATACTGGAATTGGTTCGAGGCCATATCTTATTTTTTTGAAAACATTGATGGTCAAGCTATCGGCTTATATGATTGGCGGAAATGAGTTTTGCTATTGAAATTCAATAGTATTAAATATTAAAATAAGTTCATATGATATTGGCATTATTCAATAGTACATTGCATCAACATATATTTTTTTTCTTTCGAAAGGATTTTTTTCTCAGTGTATAGATTCGTGGCAGTTTTCTTGTCTGAAATGAGTCCACACACGACACGATTTGGATCATGTTCGCTCGCGTAATCCACGATATACTAGAACCTCGATTATCCGAGCTAATCAGTGGAAGAGCCAGTGCGAAACGAAATTTTATAATCGAGATTCTAATGACTCGACTATATTTATCTATCAAGTATGCTCCGAGTGATGCGATGTTTGGGCTCATTTTTCACAGGAAAATGTCACGGATACGTTCGTAAAAGAAAAAGAGAATTTTTGTCATTTAGTCGAATTATTTGAAACATTTGAATTTGATGTATTTGTGCGGAATTCCAGCTAAAAACAATGAATACGTTCAACTCGAGAAATTTCTTTCCGCATAAATATTCAATGTCCAGCCGAGTCCGGCGTATTCAGCAGCGCGTTAATTATTATTTCAGACGTTTTATTGTGCACGGTTCCCGGTGTTAATTTAAAAAGTTCCGAAAACACGTCTGGCCTCGATACGATACAGCCGCGCGGCGCCTAAAAGGGAAGGTTGTAAATTATTGCGATTAGTTGCCGAGTGCCGGATACGTTCTAGATTCACCGCGTAGACGAGGGACACGTCCCTTTTCAGGAAATAATGGACTCCAAGCTTTAATCAACGCCTTTATTCCGGCCCGTTTAATTAAATAGAATGTCTCGGAACTAAGTTACAGCCAGCACTGAAGGCTTCTTTTAAGGGGGCGCGTAGCCGGCGTTGTTTTATGTAAATAGATCTACCCGTTGTTGTTTCGCGACTCTCGGGATTAACTTCTCGCATCGAAGTGCTGTGCTTGGCTGCGACAATGACACCTTCGGACCGATGGAATTTCGATGTCATTGTAATGTTCATAAAAATCAGGCACAACCAAAACAATTTATTTAGCGAAACAAGAATAGAAAAGACAAAGTTTATCGTTACTAGACGACGGACTTGACATATTTATTCATTGTTTAAAGGAGAAAATAAATTTTTAACCTCAGTTTCTTACAATTAACTTGGACAATTTTTATTTTGCATAATGATTCGCAGTCTAATCAATGATTTTCTTACTTAACAGATGTTTTCGGAGAAAAATTTTATGAGATTGTCTATTCAATCCTTGCAGTTTCCAGAATATCCTAAGCAGATGGTGTACAAAGACGAGCATACGCTGCACAGCAATAAAAGGCAATAAAGTAATAAACTGAAATAACCGTGCAATTCCCTTCTGCAATTTTTTTTATTGCTGCAGTGGAGCAGTATCGTAATTAACACGGTTCGGACAGCACATTTTTCAAATGCATGTGCTCAATGGTTGAACGGCGTTTATTTCAAAGCATTTCTGAAAATTGCATACTAAAGTGTAGAACCAGCATTTTGAAATATCCGTAATACTCTCGAGAAAAGTGAAAAACCGATCCCAAAGGAAGTATACAATGGAAAACTTGCAGTAGTTTAGTGCAAGTAGCGAAGCCCTTGTCCTGGAAGTGTCCTGTTGTCCTGTCACCTTTTACGGTGCCGAAGCCATTTTTCCGAGCTTTTACTGCGGGATTACAGAGTTGCTGGCCGCGGAACGTTACGCACGAGTAACCACGTATCGGCTAATGTTATCCAATGAAACGACGAGCCGTCTCATCGTGTAAATATTCAGGGTGAAACAGAGAAAGAGCGGAAACGGTTTCCGCCTCGTCGTTAATTTTCAGCCTCGTGCTAACTTATACCTCGCTCGCTCGGTTTCGAAATGATTAAACCACTCATCTCTCTTTCGCTGCCCTCCACGCTCGCTACGCAGTCGGTGAACGACCCCTATCCGCGCTAATTCGAAATAATAGTTAAAATACAGAGTGTCGCCTAGCCGAGTCGCTGGTATCTATGGTTGCTTGCCATATCGATTAGACCCGTTCTTTCCGTGACACGACCTTCGAGGAAGATCGGCTTTCCAATGATTGTCTGCTTAGAACTGGTTCTCGTACTCCCCATTACTTTGTAAAAATAACAAGAATATGTCTCTGCACATTTTTAGTCGGTTTTTAACGATATACACCCGAATAAATACGTCTATTCTGAAATTGGAGCAAATACTGGCTGGAAGATGAGAGGATGCGACCTTTGTGGGGACAAGTATGGAAGCCTGGAACATTTAACAAGAGAATAGGGCTGTAACTTTTCCGAAGCTTCGAAGGATTCGAAGGAACGAAGGGAACTTCGTAGTTCCGAAGTTCCGAAGTTTCGAAGTTTCGAAGCTTCGAAGTCTTCCAAGTGCTCGAAATTTCAAAGTCTTCGAAACGTATGAAGTTGTAACTTATAAGTTCCATACCATGTCACGAGTTTTGATAAATAAAAATATTAAGTTTCAGTCATCGGTGACTGACACTGAACTTTCCGTTTTGATTTTTCGTAATTAAATTAAATTTAAAAGAGTGCATTCTATTAATAAATTTCGAATGTACTTAAAAAATAATACTTTGCAAACAAAATTTTAATGAGTTTTATTAAATTCGGTGAAATCGGATATCGCGGACTAAATGAAAAGAAAGACAAGACAAGCTTGGCGCTTGACAAAACTCACGTATTCAGTAGGACTGTAACTTTCCTTCGAAGGTCGAAGATTTCGAAGCTTCGAAATCTTCGACCTTCGAAGGAAAATTACAGCCCTACAAGAGAATGCAGGGTAATGGGAGAAAAGATCAGGATCGAGGACGTAGTGAGCAGGAGGAAAGATACAAATGTCGATGAGAGGTTGGAGAAATTGAGGAGAAAAAGAGAAAAGAGAGCATTAATATACCAAAGAATATACCGAACTAAAAGCAAACGTTAGGGAACAGGAAAGAATGCAATAATTAGATTAGTATACTGAGAAAAAAAAAGTAGTTACTTCAATAACACGCGTGTTATTGTAATTTTTTACTTCGATGAATATCAATGTATTCTTTTCAATAGTATGAAATTTAGAAGGCAATCGTGATGTATTTGAATTGTCTATCATGAAATGCTTGAAAATAGTATTTGATTCAATACCGTATATTATTATTCGTAATATTTCTTTTTTTCCTTCAATCAGATATGTTGTTAAACAAATTTGAGAAATGTATTGATTTATACTGGAATTGGTTCGAGGCCATATCTTATTTTTTTGAAAACATTGATGGTCAAGCTATTGGCTTATATGATCGGCGGAAATGAGTTTTGCTATTGAAATTCAATAGTATTAAATATTAAAATAAGTTCATATGATATTGGCACTATTCAATAGTACATCTTATTGAATCAACATATATTTTTTTTCTTTCGACAAGATTTTTTTCTCAGTGTAATAATAAGGATACAAGCAGAGTGGATCAGGGTAGGAATGAGTGGGACGTGGGACAAAGAAAAAGAGTGAGAGAAGGTATGGACCGAATGTGTGAAACAAGATAGATTTGTAAAATTAGGTTAATGTAAACCAAGTCACATTTCTTACGTGCAAGGCTGAAACAAAGCAAATACATACATAAAAATCAATCGTGATCGATTAGAGCGTTAAACATATTTGATTGCAAGCACGAACCCTCGTATTTTACCCAGATTTTATGGCGCGCCATGAAACTCGAGCAACGGTGCCCTTATCAGGCCCCGGGACGCATTAAATAGAAGCGAACGGGCTTGGCGTTACTCTAATTCCCAGAATTTTACGACCGCGAGCCGAAACCGCGAATCAGCATATACGGGAACTCGGGATCGGTAATTAGGTTTCCAGCCGGTCCCCGATGATAATATGCGCGCGTGCGCACCTATCAAATCGCATTAACAGCGAACACACGCGCCACATTATCGTCGTATTACGCTAATTGAACATGTGTTTCCCGTTGCAGAATTCTGCCAGGGACGTGGGTAACGATAGCAGTGATATTTTCGCAATCCAGCTATCGGAGATCCGATAATATTGCAATATTTCAAAAAATGATTATTGTTCCATGTCAAACATGTTTCTGAAAGTATCCTGGTTAATTAGTATTAAGTAGGTCTAGTGACCTACCGAGCACTAAAAGTAACGGGTATAAGTTACGAAAAAAATTTGTTTACAAAAATTGTTCGGCAAGAACGGTACAATCATATAATCTAATTTTTTTGAGTATTAAAATGGTGGGGAAGAGGAATTTCAAAGTGAAATTAAGTTTTTTAAATGGGATTTTTTATACCATAGATCGACAGAGTATCAAATTCTGAGTATAATAGTGTTGACCTTCATATGTACTAAACCTAATAGTTAACGAGATTAACGAGGTACAGTGGTCGAAATTTCTATAAAGTCACTGTGTTTTGTGCCCGTGCGAAATCAATGCGGGCCGCGGTTTATGTACTTCTTTAAGGCCTGGTTTACGTTGTATTTTTGTCCAGAAGAATTTAAAAGTTGTTGCACACGTCTTGTTGTTACTGGGAGCTCTAATTCAGCTCGAAATTGTGCTGCATTTTTCCTTTCCTTAGCTGCAGACCTCATTAATATTGAATGTTGTCTCTTTGACTATTTTTTATTACTACCTTTATGATGATTTTTTCCCGTAATTTTCACGTAAATTGATATAATTATTAATCACAGTATATGACCGATTAGTTTTCTTAGCAATTGCGTGATTAGAGCAGGCCATATCTTTATAAGCATCGATTGATGCGTTTTCTTCACTTGTTAGTACTTTTCCTCTCGGCATTCTCATACACGTGAATCAAATTATAACAAACAGGATTTCTATGAGTTCTAAAACTAATACTTTTAGAATATTTGCAGTTTTCCGTAATTCTCTGCTCAGAATACAGAGAAACATTAAGTGACTTTATAGAAACTTCGCACTTGTGTTCTGCACCACACAGAAAAAAATTAAGAAAAACGTAAATAATAAACATAGCGGTGTAGAGTACGCAGTCCCTCTATCCGAGTGTCTACAAGGAGAAGACCAGATACGATAAATCAACAAAAATGGTGATATTTTTAAAATATCTATGAAAAACAAGATGACTTTATAGAAATTTCGACCACTGTATTATAGAAACAATTTTCTTCCTTCTTTGGATAATATCTCATTAACTATTAGGTTTAGGATATATAAAGGTCCACACTATTATACTCAGAATTTGATACTCTATCAATCGATGGTATAAAAAATAGGACATCCCATTTAAAAAACTTAATTTGACTTTGAACTCCCACTATTCTAATTCTCAAAAAAATTAGACTATATGATTGTACCCTTCATATTTCTTCGTAACTTCAGTGCGTCACAAGACATGTCCGTTATCAGATAAACGAAACACCCTGTATAATATTGAAGATGAGGAATTTTGTGATATCTACTAAAATATTTTGACGAATATTTTAACGTCATTCATTTTCATGAAAGCTCATTAAAATAACGGATTTCAGATGTTTCATTTCAAATTAGTAAGCAATTATAAACCGGTTCCTCGAATGTGACATTGACTTTGGTCAAGTGAAAAATAACACACGCGATAAATATTCGTTTGATGTAAAAATATGAATTTTTACGAACATTCGTCCGTTCCGCGTTGATTTTTCGCAATTAGTGACGCAGCCGAAAGGATCAATCTACGGACAAAAACGGATCCAAATGGTAGAACAAAATTCCATTGCACGGAGATGCGTTGTCGAGAGAATTCAATTTAATAATGGTCTGGTAGACTTTGCCTTTGTGTCTGATCATTACCGGACAATACTACTGTCACGAATATTTATAAAGGATGACAGTTGGATTCCACAATGAAGTGATATGAGCTGCTACAGACGAAAACATTAACATCTCTACAAACGGTATCTACCCGCTATATTGTATACGTATTTCTTCGGCAAGTAGAAACGGTTAGCCATGAGCAGACAGATTAGTCGGCGTGATTAAAGAGCACGCGTATGCTCCACGAAATTCCAAACCAATTTTATTCGGAAACTTATAATTTTACATTTCTTTATACGCAACCATTAATCGTGGAATTTTTAATTGCAAAGTCATTTGTCTCCGCTTGAAAATTAATTGTTCCCTTCCAAAATTAGATATTAAGAACAGTATCTTCGGATCTCCGTTAGCCACAAACGCTTGGAAAAAGTTTTTATGATTAAAAATATACAATAATAAAAACTAAACGAAATATTTAATATATTCAAAGTAGAATATAATAAATATTCACGACATTTCCACTTCGTTATCGCCACAAAAAATCCCGCATGACGATTCCTAGTTCAATTACGAAAATGATGCCACGAGAAGCAGTGAAAGTGTTCTCGCAAAATCAAGCAGAAATGAGAAAAAACAAATCCATTCGTAAATATTCAAAGTTCAACTATCCGAAACACATAAAATCACTTTCGCACAGGCAGCGAAGCACCGCAACCGAATCGAGCGCCGGCATAATTACAATAACAATTTCCTTGGCGCGGTCTCGCGGCAACAATCGATTCGGTATTCACGCCACATAGGACAGGGGAGAAAAATGTAAATCGGGCAAAGAGGAACGTGACTGAAGAACGCGCGGTACAATAATCTCGACTCTAGGCGGTCGCGGCGAATAAAAAGGGCAAAACGAACAAGGGGGAGAGGAAGAGAAAAGAAGAACGAAGAAGGAAAGACAGAGGGGATGAGAGAATAAATTGCTTCTCGTGGCTACGTCCTTCATATCATCGCGTATTACCGTTAACTCGGCCCTTGCGATTGCGATTGCCACGGAATTCATTTTCGTTCTTTTTCCACCCGCCTGCGGATTGCGCCCGATCACCTTCGTCGTTCAACCGCGACGAGCGAAACCCGTCCAATATTTCAACGTACCCGAACAGAACGACCTCTAAACATCGTTAGATACAAACAGCGATCATAACCCTTCATTCCTTATCGCCGTTTTCAAATTATACGTTCCCCGGCTCGCTCAATGTTCGCTGAAGATAACACGCAGCTCGACGCGATTTTTAACGTTTCCGCTGCTGATTCAAAATCGAGACGATTTATTTCCCGAATCGTAAACTAGCATGGCGAGATTCAACCGGGGACCATAACTGGTATAACCAAAAAGAAAAAAAGTCATAGGATAACAAGTATTTTTTTGATTAAAATCGTGTTGGTTACAAGTAACGATTATAATGAAAATTTTTTCTCTTGTTGGTAAATGTTATCGTTGAGAGAAATTCATTTTGAGCGATCGAAATAAATCTCTCTCATCGACAACTGTTATCAGTAAACTGCGGATTTTATGCATTTATGACAAAAATGAACATATTACAAAGATTTAAGGACATCAGTGTATTAGTTTCAACCGTATAAAATAATTAGAAGAAGATCAAGGTTTCTAGGTGGCCCCTGTTCTTTGCAATTGATGTAGAAATTTTTTATTTTGCATAAAGATCCGCAGTCTAGTTATCAGCGATCGAAATAAATTTCTCTGATTGATAACTGTTTAAGTGATCGAAACGAATTTCTCTCATTGATAACAGTTATCGAGAAGGATCCAATCTTTTGAACACTAATAATGATGATATTTTTTAATCATTTTGTTCTTCGAATTTTTTTCTTTATATTTTGTGTAAATTATCTTAAATTTCAATAATGATTGACTTTTTATTAATGATTTTTATTGTAGAAAATTTTAGAATAACTGTTATTTTCCCGCAATGTTCTCCCGCAATCCTTCCGCAGGTCATTAGCAAATTTCGTACAGTCAATCTGTCTTAGACAGTTATTAATAAAATTCGAAATTAAAATATTACATAATATAAAAATATTTTTTAATTTATTCAAATTTAATCCTTCAAACATCTCGAAACAAGAAATATATGTCTTAGACCACTTTCATAATTATGTGCACAAATATACAAAAATTTCAAAAAGGAACAGCAGTCAAGTTTGTTGCCGGTGTTTTGCTAGTGATGCACATTAGGCTCGCACGGACTTCGTCCGGGGACGTTGGCACGGCCACGAGCCAAGTCTCATAAGGAACGATATGCTCATCCGAATTAACGGTTCCGAGGCGTGTTTTTATCTCGGCACCTAAATGATGCTCCGAGCGTATTTAATCCCCGCGGCCGCATTACACGGAACTGCTTTTTGCCGGGCAAATCTCCTTTCCAGCGAGTCGAATTTGCATTTCGAGCGACCGGTCTCACGCGGTCGCTTGCAACCCGACTTATACGAACGACTTCGGAGCCTTAAGCGGCCTGTTTCAGGAATAACTTCACGAAAAATCCCTGGACACATCGCTCCTTGGGAGACCGTTCCCAACGGAACTGTTACACGATCGTCTTTGTACAAGCTGCGCTGAAAAAATTCGGGAACGATCTTCGTAACTATTTTAACCTTGGAACCACGTCACTTTTGTAGAAATATAAGGGTATACGTCAGATGAACAATTTCATTATGTTTAAAATGGCAATTCAAAAAGATATAGCAAAGCCGTGATCCAAAAGAACACCTCGGGTCCGTGCTATTTCTTAGATTGTGTAGTTGAGGCAACTCAAGCTTCTGGACCCCTCACGGGGTATGCCCCACAGTGGAGGTAATTGATTCCAATAAAAGTGAAAGTTAATAACGATTTACCAACAAGGTATATAAGGTATATAATACTAAGAGTGGATTTAAGAACATATTATGACTTTTCAAATTTACCGCCTTACATCGATTGATATAAACTAGATCGGTTTCAAATACGTTCGTACAACAGTATCTTGACAACAAGCATGTACGACGCACGCAGCACACGTGTCGCACATTTATCATAAATTAATTTTCCCCAAAGCAAGTGAGTGTGTCTTTATGAACAATTTTTCTTACAATCGATCATTCAATATTTCTGTTTTTTCCAAAATTACAACAACATATTTGATTTACAGACGCGATTCAAATAAATCTTGAAGGAGATCCAAACTGGGATCGAAACGTTGATTTTGTTTGACAATTAGCAAAGTTGCTTTATAATTCGTAATAAAATTTATTAGTGGAGGTAATCTTTGTTTTTCTTAGGTCCTACGGTTTCTTAGATCAATGCTTTACTGGATACTCTAATTCAGCTATAGAAACGATGTGATCTTAATATGATTTTAATTAATAGTGATTATAATGCAGGTCTGGGCGACGCTGGCTCGCGGAACAAATGTTGCTGCTACTCCTCTTCGGAAAGGTGAGAAACAGCCACACCTGTTCCGCGAACCAGCGTCGCCCGGGCCTGTTTTAATGTTTTTGGCGTCTGCGTATCATGGTTATGAAAACGTGATGTGCGACACGTTACTGGGAGATTGGACACGATAGATGAGATTTCCAAGGCGACGTAACAGTAAAACGACGACTGTCTCCAATTAAACTTGATCTCCAATTAAATGAAATTTTAATTCGCCATTTTCGTAGCGTTCCGGCAGTCGACTCAGGCGAAAATGGCAACGAAAACAGAGAGTCCATCCTCCCATGACCCCCCCCCCCCCCCGTCCTCGTAATCTCTCGACCCAGCCCCAGGATAACACGTGGATATAACGCAAGCCTCGCGTGTCAATTATCGCGGCCCGAAACCAACGAACCTGTTCGCACGCATCCGGAACAATTTCCTCGTCACGCGGAACCAGTTCCACCTGTGTCGACGTTTCAATTATGTCACTCGTCAAGGGGAGGCCCTAAAATTCCACTTGATTCGCGACGCGGCTTCCCCCCTCCAGAAATCATCGGTCGTTCACGCTCGCGACCAGAGTCATTCGGTTTTCCTTGCAACGATAAGCAAGGTATATACTAATATGTTAGAAAATATATTATTTTGTTAATACTAACCGTACCGAGACCACAAGACGGGACTGGTCACGTTGTTTTATAAAAATTACATGACTGAATTTATTTCGATTACTCACAAATTTGATAACAACGTTATTTATTTTATTGAATCATTTCTAATGCAAGCAACTTTTTCATTTCTTTCTTCTCGAAAGATGTGTAAGTTCGTTTATTATATTTAACAATTTTAATAGTAGAAGAGAAGAATGTAGCTTGAACAAATAATGTGTACAATTATGTCGTTCTTGTATGTACATTTTTCTAAAAAGAAATTGCTTACTACGCTCACGCAGTAAAAACCGTGGAAGCCAATTTCAGCAGCCAGTGAAACAATTAAAAAATCGGATTGGCGTGTCACGCATTAAAGAGGCAAGGGTCATTACTCGCCGAATAAATCATCAACTATTCTTTTAACGGTACCATGTTTGAGCGACAGCGCTGTCGGAACAAGGCGTGACTCGTTAAAGCTGAATCACGCGAACGGTCTCTGGGTTCCCAGATCCAAAAACCGGTCGCAAAATCGCATAATCGTCGCCAGGCCACGTCCTCCTAATTTCGTTTTAATTCACCGAGTCCCGGTGACCCGTCGACCGCGTGGACTCACGGCAGAGACGCGTTACAATGTGGTTCCGTGTGCGAATCCAACTCGCGATCTAGCAAGTACCGTTCCCGTGTCTCGCGACCAAATTAAATCGGGACAAAACGGGACGGGTTAATTGTTCATGCGTGCGCCATTAATTTTTCGGTACAGTTACGGGATCCGCGTTTTCGCAGGCGGTTTTCAACGGGATAACGGACGCACAGCCGCGAACTTGAACTAGAACCGCGGTGATTTATCGATCGTTTCGACGCGGCTGAGATTGAAGGGGAAATCTAGGTGACGGTCAGACCAAACGAGTCCTGTAATATCATGACTCCAACTGCCATACTGTGGTTCACGAGTTTCGCACAATACCACCTCAAAAATTATTCGATCGAGACAATCAAATGTAAATCATTTCAACCCTTAAAAATCATTTCAAATCGACCACCCTTAAATCAGTGACCATTTGTTATGAGAAAAATAATCTCGATATGTTTTGTCTAATTCTTGACATGTGACCAGTTTTATTATTGTATTTAGCGTTCCCGTTAATACAAATATTTTATTTATTGGATTTATTGAAGTGAAACTTCTTTTGGCAGCTTGTAAGCCTAATTCGCGACACGAAAATGCGTAACGAAAGTGGTGGGGATGGTTAGCCATGGAGATGGGAAAGAAAAAGACATAGTTCATAGCATTTCGCTCTCCTTCGCGTCGCAAATTTTGATCGTTCATTATTTTTTTCTGTGTTCTATGATTTCTATGATTCTATCATTGAAACAATTGGCTTGTGATAGCTAAAATATGATATAGATATTCTTGATTCAATTTTGTCTAAATGTCTTGGAAATACTGCATCGAGAGTTGTTCCTGATCTTGTTGTCGCTTCATTAGGATTATTTACCATTTCCAAGCTTAATTTACTTCTAAACATTACTAGACTGCAAGAAGTTTCACGTCTGCCGCGCGAGGTTTTTTTTATTCAGACTTTTTATTATTAGATTTAAGGGATGGATTAACCACCCCGAAACGTTCAAAACAGTATAGCAACGTCCATCTTCGCCCTTAGAAATATTAAAAAGTGTTTTGGTGAGCTGTTTAAATTCTTTATAATATTCTCCTGAAAGTAGATAGTTGATTGTTTTGTATCTGGTAAAAAAGGAAACATTGCATTATTTGCATCATTACCTCCAATTAAAGAGAAAATATGTTATATTAAGAAAGTGATTTCGGTATTTTATAGCAATGAATTTTAGAGAATAAGATATTCTCCCTTTTATTCGATGATCTTTTGCCAAAAAGAATAAGAAAATATTTTATTGATTGAAGTTCGTCGGTTGAACAAAGAAATTCGGTTTTATTTCACCTTAAAATACCGAAATTACATTCTCGCCAACCCAATGTTTATTCACTGGGACTTGTTCGTTAACTGAACAGGTTACAAGTAGCAGCATCTCTTCAATAAACAACTAACTAACTACCTAACAGCACCACAAAGATCTAAAAATCTCGGCAGAACAACAAAGACTCGCTCCAACTGGAAATCCTACACGACATCCAAGCGGGACGTCGACGTAGGAGGATGCTGACATACCCACCCCGCGAGGTGTTAAGTTACTCGGATCGTTAGAAGAGCGAATATCTCTGGTATTGTCGGTATCGCGGTACAAGGTGGACGTCTGCTTATCAAGCCTCGTAAAAAAGTAGGGAACATCCCCGAACGTGAAAAGAAGAGGATGGAGGGAGGAGAGAGTGAAAGAGAGAGTACAGAAAAGAAGAACGAGCAGCGATACAATGGCGTCCGAGCCGATCGAACACGGACTACCGGGACCATGTAGCGACAGGATATCAAAAGTATCCTTTATTTCGGCGAGAGAGAACACAACACACTTGTCAGCCGACCCTCTATCGTGCCACGTCCGCTGGGGTAACTTTATACTCGGGATGATATTCCGTGTCTGCCTTCTCCTCTCCCCACCGCAGCCCCCTTTCTTCCCACCCCCGAATCCGTTGAAACCTGCTCTCGCCCTCTAATAAAGCCGTCTCGCCCAAAAATTCAACAGATACAGGCGAATTTATTCGGTCTCCCCTTTCACGGGAACGGAAACTAAGTGGAACGAGAGGATAATCCGAATGATACCGATGAAGAAAGGAACGGGCCCGACTCTTAAGGCGATCTCGAGAAGAATGAGACATGGGATTTCGGTGAACCCTGGGAATCTGGGCTTGTACGCCAATTTTTCCTTGAGCAAACTATTGTATTGTATTCTTGTGAAAAAATATACATATTAGTTTTTCAACGGTTTGCTTGCGGAACGTTTGACAACATACTCCTCACATTTTGACGATTGAAACGAGTCCAAACATGACATAGTTCGGTGTATACTTGTTTGTTCAATTGACGATTCAGCAGAACCTCGATTATCCGAATCGAAGACAATGTCCACTATCCGGATAGAGTACAAAATTTTCGAATTAATTAATTTTACACTTTAAGCCTTTTTCTTGCTCTACAAACCTATCTGCTTCAATTTTTCTAATTAATTAATTTCAATCAATTTTCAGGCTTCTTCAATGGAAGTTCCAGGAGGCAGAAAAATTCATTTTCGACATCTGCTCGACATCTCACTTAAGCTGTGTAGCACCGAAGCTCCAAGTTTTTGGGTAAAGCCCATGAAGTGAAGATGGTCAACGATGATAAGCGATGGACTATCGCTAACATCTTCACTTCACCTAACGAAACACAAAATTGCGGGAAAAAGGTACGATACAAAAAACGTGGGAATTTATTACACGACCGAATATTATTATAAATAACCTAGTACATGGAGGACCCTAGCGGCAGAGCATCAAAGAGAAGTGTCTGTACACGATGTAACCGGCATTTAGGTCCCCTAGGTCTTACAGTATTCATCAAACAGAGCCAGCGCATACTCTAAAACCTTCTGCACAAAGAAGAAGAAGTGGGGTCCAGCGATTTTTTTCTTCCTCGCGCGGTTCATTTGAGAGAAAAATTTCGTTCGGCGAGTCGGAGGCGTGAAGATGGAGGGCCCACGGGGCCACATAGTACGCGCGATCCGGTCCCTGACGGGGGTTCGATAATAAATATGCAAAAAGGAGGATCGTCGATGCCCGTAAATAAAAACGGCGGGTTTGCGTGCCGCGTCGCCGAAGGAGTTAGGACCTCCGAAATAAAAGGAGAAGAAATATAAGAAAGGGAGAAAGGACGCGCGGAAGGAAAGAACAGCGTCGCGAATGGGGTCTAAAAAGGGGGTGTAAGATGCAACAGTATGCGCCGACGTCGGTGCAACGTGTCCCGGTAATCTCTTGATTTAGTTCGACTTAGTGCTACGAACGTGTCCTCCTTTTTTAATCGTTTATTTTTTGGCCCGGCGACCATCTTTGCCCGGGACCCTTTCGGCGGAGCCCTAAGGGACGATGAAGATAAAGGGCTCGAGGGAACGGTTGTCCGGATATCTTGGGTGGAGAATCATTGAACCGCGATATCGGACTGACGTCTCTATTTATAGAAAAATTCGGGCCACGCCAGGTTAAACTCGGAGGTGTCGATTCTGTTTTACGGTCGACCAGATGCCTGTCCTCTGCGAATGGGGCGAGACAGCGAGGGGAACTTAGGCGAGCGGAGAATCGAGGTAGGGTAACTGTACCGATTATATTCAACTGAGGATTCCTGCACGAATTCCTATTTTTCCTATAATATTTTTTTTAAATTGAATTTGCTGGTCGTTTCTCTATGCTAGGCATGTCAAACACGCAAACTAACAATGAAAATGACAATTTATAGGTTTTACACTCCAAATTCACCCTTTTGCAAGTCAATTTCACCCTTTTGCAAATCAATTTCACCCTTCTGCAAATAAAATTCAACCTTCTGAAAATCAATCTCACTCATTAAGAATAGTTAAAATTATTTATTTATTTATTTCGATTAAATTTATATATCTATTCAGGCACGCGTGAACGGTGTCATTACTGCGAGGGAAGACTCAATGCTCATTACGCTTCAATAAAAATGTACTTTGGCTACAATGAATGCACATATCTACACACAGTTTTCGCACATTACAAAGTTAATGAATTGGTAATTGCTTTAAAATAAGTGTGTGATATACTCTTTTACAGTAAATAAAATGTTGAATTTCTTAACAATTAATTTACATTTGACCTGATTTTTTTTTTTGCAACAACTTACTTATAAAATACTTTATTTGAATTTGATTTGCAAAAGGGTGAGATTAATTTGCAGAAGGGTGAAATTGATTTGCGAAAGGGTTAAACTGATTTACAAAAAGGTGAAATTGACTTGCAGAAGGGTGAATTTGGACGTAATAGTCTGCCAATCTTCAATAAAGAAGTCCATTCGAAAATGTCTGATGAGAACATTTTTATAAGTCGAATAATTGTGGAAGAAAAAACGAAGAACCAAAGGAAACAGAGAATGACTGTATTCCGAAGGTAAGATAAAATGATTACAGGCTAGGCACTCACCTGTACACGTTGCCGATGACGATCCTGCTTCCGTTGTCGTCGTTCCAGTTCCTCTTTTTTCTCGATCAGCGATCTTATCTCGACAGTGGCACCTGACGCGGTGGTATCATCAGGCACATCCGAACACGACGGTAATCTCCTCAGGGTGGTTACTGGCTCGTCCTCGTCCTCGCTGTAACTTTCGACCAGCAGCTCCGAGTCGCTCTGCAAAGCGAGTTAGAACTTCGTTTGAACCAATTACCCCGATGCTGCGAAAAGTCATCGGGACTTCCTAACAGTATTTAGTAACAACTCCGTTCTCGTTGGACTTGTTACTTCGATTTTTAAATTTAATCAAGCTCTTCCCCGTGGCCGGTCGGACGCACGTGTCCCACTTGAGCAGTCGAGCGGAGGCTAATTCCAATTTAACTTCTATCGCAAACGCGATTATCGAGGAACAGGTGAAAAATTGTACAAAGGGTCGAAACAGCAATGTAGTTCTTTGAGCCGGGATACTGTGTAGGCAATTTAGTAGCACGCGCTAACGTGAAACCAATTAATAAATTGCAAATATGCAAAATAAAAGTTTTCTGATAGAATTGCAAATAGGAGCCATATTGAAATTTCCATGCCATTTGATGAATACCATTTTACTTATGTGATATATTAAAGCCTGCCTAAGTAAATGAAATTTATTATTTGAAAAATAATATGTAGATATACAGTAGCGGTTTAAGACCGCTCTAAAGAAGACGATAACTTTTTTAATATTGTACTATACGATTTGAACTTTTTTGGGAAACTAGAGGAATTTAGTTTACTAAAGGATGTGAAAAGAAATTTTTTCAAAAATCGCAATTGATCGGAATTGTTGAAAAAATACTAAAAGTTGAATTTTTAACTTTTTTATGTGGGCCTATATTTTTAAAAGATATGTTTTGTAGATCTGTCTGAAACTTTCGTCCGCCACTGTATGTTAGGATCCATCCGCTATCATCAAATTTAACGTTCCAGTTTCGGTTTCATTAATTAAATCCCTTGCTCGGTGCCAGATATTCGACACTTGACATGTTCATTCATATAAATCTGAATTAATCAATTAACTCACCTGCTCTGGAGGTGAGCTCGGCGTACTAATGCTCGATGTTTCGACCACAGAGACATATTCAATCTCGCCATTTGCACTCTTCTGCAACTTCAACACTGGCGTCTCCAAGCCGCAGAGGTATACTTGCCCGAAGAACAAAATCTTGTTTATCCTGAGACACACCTGGGCTATTTCCTAAAAACACGTAAATATTTCACAGAAACAATTCTTTGATATTAGTAAAATGTATTAAATATGCTGTATAAAAAATAGTTTTACCATATCCTCAGTCTTCTCGGCGTAGATAGGATCCTGAGGATTCGACATTAGTGGCGTGAACCCTGCCAAGGTTGTATCTTCCTGTAGTTTCACCAGGTCGAGTTCTGGAACAAATATTAAGCATACTTCTTCATCTTGTGCGTTGGAAAAATCGCCAAATATTTTATAGATACCTAATTCTACAGTAAAGATTCGATCTCCGAAACACCCTCGGTTTCTTGGATCGTGTAGTTCCCGTTTTCTTAGATCGAACATTTACTGTATGCATAAAATTGTCAACTTTTACATTTAAACAGCTAAATTTTGATCTCCTTTATAAAATTGTGTTTGGGGCGGAAAAAGTGTTAGAGTGGCAACGAAATTCGCGACCTTTTGTTTTGTAATTATTTTATCATTATAACCTCATTCACTGACCATTACTTTTAAACTGTATATAATTGGGAAGTTCTGAATTTTGCGATTAATTTGATATAAAATACTTGTGCTTAAAAAATATCGCTGAACGCGATCACGTACTACCGAGCGTCGCGCGGGAAGGTGTAACGGTTAAATTTAATAGTTTATATCTCCCAAACGCATAGGCTTTTTTAAAAAGTTTTTTTTAACATTGCATTGTCATCCAATTCTGAGCTATGTTTAAAATTTCAAGTCTCTAGCTCGTCGAGAAGTTAGTTTAAAATCAATTGCAAAATTTATACCGAATAGACAGATAAACAGACAGACACGAAAGCGAACTAATAAAAACGTGGTAAAATACGAATCTGAGTGTTCGCAGTTTTTACTCGGCAAATTCCCACGGCAGCAGCTTGTTATATAAATCGCAGTATCGTTGAAAAACTACATTTTATATATTTGTACCGAGAGCGGTTCTCAAGTTTTACGTGTTCGATGTAAACGGACGGTTAGGAATCCTCTCCCGAAAATTATGCACCAGTGACGAATCGAAGCAACAGATAATGACAGACGCAGCCTGTTATCATGCAAATGCGATACCCAATGCATCGCCGATGAACATTCAGCAACAACTACCGGGGAGTGGCAGGGCGTTCCGGTTAGTCCCGGTCCCGGGAACGGATAAACGAGAATCGACCACATTCAACTTGTCCGATGACATAGTTGCACGATCGATGAGCTTCACTGACAAGGAAGATCGATCGACTGTGACCGAGGATGCTGATCGTGCGAATGTATTCAATAAACGACCAACAGATAAGTGAGAGCTGTTCGGGATCAAAGCGAACACCAAGAAAATGATTGCGTGCTCTACGAGGTTTCACTTGTTAACAAAACAAAATAAAAAAGTTATTCTGATTTAAAGTGTGTTGAATCAGTTATGCTCGTTCGTGTATATGCTATTAATTTCCTGTAGACCGAAATAGAATTCCATTTTGTCGTTCCATAGCTGTAGGATATGCATTGTACTAATACACAAAGCAAATCAAAATGTTTCTCATTCACATAAATTAAAAGTGTGCTCGTTTCTCATGTGAAAATTGAAAAAAGAAACGAGAGGTTCCTGATATAAACAGCGAATTGTTCAGCGAAGTATACAAATTACTATATTCGAGAATAAACAGGCTCGGTCGAAAAGAAATAATAGAAGTCGCTCGTAACTTCTTGCTGCATATGCTCGAGGAAGCAGATTTACTCGCGCGATTCTTTTTGTTGCGCCGCGTCGAGCTAATATTTACTCTGTAATGTTTAATCGATAGTTAATGCGGGGAGCGTTAAAAGAAAAGCAGGATTACGTGACCGCGGGCAAGGATCTCGGGTATCGCGTCACGAGCACAACGATCGTTAACCGACGCCGGTTTAACGCGATCGCCACGACACCGATTCGGAATTCGCATTAACAACACGTGCATGCGAAATAGAGAGCGCGATTAGGTTTCTATATTTCTTTACCCACGGCGGGGACGAACCGGGACTTAATCTACCTCGCGCGAAGTCCCCCGGATGATCAATCGCGGACCTCGGACGGTGATCCTGCTAAAGCTGCGTCTCCACGCGATCTGCACCGCACAGTGGGACAAACCGATGAATTCTGTGTCAAAATCAAAGAACTTTCGATAGAAATGAGACAGAGCGATTACTTTTTTTTCAAATGAGAGCTGAAACTTTGCAGAATATGGGATAATTATGGAGATTGTGGTTCGAACGTTTTTTAACCTTGAAAGAATTCGTTGAACTTGCACAATTTCAAGAAAATTGTGATTTTTCCAATACCACGCGCGGACAAATTTTTTTTTACCGCGCGACACATCATTCCCCGTAAATTTTCTCACGCTGATTTCTGATCTGGTTTCGAAATTTGTCTACGACCTGAGGATTTTGCAAGAAATCGATTTTTGTGAACACAACTTCTGAAATCTTTTCGTTGAAATGATTTAGTTACCGAATCGTACTTCGGGTTTTAATTATGCAACAGGAAATCAAGGCACGTACACACAGTTTCGAGTGAAGCCCCCAAGTCGATACGAAGCTTAACACGACCCTCCTCACGTTCCACGCGAGTTCCCGGCCGTAGTGACCCTGAACTTCGTGTAATATTCGCGATAAATGTATCCTGGCGTTGTAAAGCGATTCGCGCAACGCTCGCGAATATTAATGGCGGTCGGTCGCCGACACAGATTTGAAATCGGTAGACGGGGCAACAGGATCGTTCCTTCTTCAATTCTAATCCCAGCTAAGAAGGATACCGTGGCTACGGTCCCTTCGGGCCTTTCGTTACAATTGGAAGCATAAATCAAGATATTGTATTATAATTCTGACTGCGAGCTGATTTTTCATGTACCACCGAGTAATAGACTATCTCGGCACACTGGACTCATTAACCCTCATCCGCTCCTCATTTCACGAATCGAATCTGCCCCTCAGTATCAAATGGACACATCGCAAAAGACACGTGTATAATTTTAATTAGAGTCTGTCAGCGCCCAGTCTAATTGCTGGACTGCTAAATATAAATCGACCAATTTAAAGCGAGACGTGATGTACTTCATGAGAATTTAGTTTCGAATTTGTTTACGAACTACAGATTTTTGTATTACTTGAGGAAGTTTGTAGTACTTCGAATCCTTCTTTTTTCTTTGTTGAATCGATTGAACTGAAGCGTCCCGTAAAAATGGCGCACCGAGAGGCAAAAGGCGGCAAGAAAGAAATGGAAAGGAAGAAAAAGAGAGCCTCTGTTTATCTTTGCAATAAAAGATTGTGCCTCGAGCACCTTCGGCAACCTCTTCGGCCGTTCCCCGGCGCCCTTTTGTTCAATTTACCATTGTGAGAGTGCATCGTGTTCTCGCTCGTGCGTAAGGATAAATCTGGTAGGAGGATCGACGAGGACAACGAACAGAGAACAGAGTAGCAAACGCCAGAACCGTCGGAGCCAACAAATTGGCATTACGGCACACGTTACCCGGAGGTACCGTTACTGTCTCGGTTCCTTTTTCGAATCGTATCGCTCGCTGCGTTCTCGCGTGCGCACGATCGCTCCGAGCCGGACATTCCCGCTGCTTAGCATTTCGATACTTTTTTCATTTACTTTGCCTCTCCTCGTCTCATTTAGCTTCCATTCAGAGGAAACAGATTGGTCCACGATCGGTCACGTGCACGGCAAGCTGAATTTTAAGTGCGGCCAAGAAAAATGGGAACGATACGTCAAATATTTCTGCGTCTGTCGGATAATTAATTTCGATCCGTTAATCATTTGTTTTTGCGAACTCGGCTTGTGGACGCGACCTTAATTACTTATATATATACTTCGTATACTTCGCAATTATTTAAATTATATTAGGTCGTTGCATGTGAAATGTCCGATCAGAGGTGGGCATTATTTGGCGAAACAAATATTGCAAATACTGTTTAATATTTTAGATTTTATTTTGCTTAAATGCTTAAAGAAAACAGTATTTTAAGGAAGATATACAATTTCGAAAATAAAATATTTCTATTTTAACAATCTGAAACACGAAATGATATACTTCTACTTCAACAATTTGATCCAGAAAATAAAATATTTCTATCTTAACCATCTCTGAAACACGAAATAAAATATTTTACTTTTTGCATTTTTTAAATCAAATTTTGCGTTGTTAAATGTATTGAATTCGAACCATTATTTTCAGCAATAATATTGGAAATTGAAATTGAAAATATAGTCGAAATACAAATATTTTCAATATTCATAAAATAAAATACTATTTTCGAAAAAATGCCTCGAATAAATTATTTCATTTTCAAAAATTACTGCATCAAATAAAACATTTTATTTTCAAAGTTATACACATAGTTTAAAATAAATAGGAAAATGCTATTTTCTCCAGCTCTGTGTCCGATCTTGAACAGTAACGCTAATGAACCGAAACTATTTCTTATTGATCAAAGAATCACACGTTTCTTGATTGTATTATGGTGGAAATTGAATTGTTCGGTCACATGCTTCATTTACAAAATTGTCATCTCTATTTTGTAGTTCGTTTTACTGTGGATCTTTATGCAAAATAAAAATTGCTTGCACCAATTGCCACATAAACAGTTTACTCCTACTTTAATCATTTTGTAGAATGAAAATGTCCTACCTGAATAGTCAACAAACGAATATTTTAAAATTCATTTAATGGTTTTACTGGTTTAAATTACATCTACTCATTGTTGTTCTTTTTGTTATTGGAGTAGTACTGTTCGTGTCGCCGAGTCCTTTGACTAAGAACTAGATCTATCCTAACGGACCCACGCAGCTGGTAATGCCTGTTCTAGTTTCGAGCCGCGTCCTTGATCTTGTTATACTTACTTTTCAGACAGGTTTGTACACGATAACAGTACATAATTCATCATTTAATACGTCGACGAAACAAGGCCGATCGTTGTTGATCCATTAAATCACAACACTTAAATGGTCTTATTTGAACATTTACGTAGCAGCGTTCGCAGTTCAGGTAAAGATTTACTCTAGAAAGCGATCGACATTCTTACTCGTAGAACATACTTCATGTTTCTATATACTTCCTATGAAGATAATATTAAGCGTAATACAGTGTTAACAACAAAATGATGATAACGAATGTTTCTAAAATATGTTCCAAAAAAAAAATGGTTTGGATCGAGCTAGTTCGAACAAATCCTGTTCACATTAGAACCCAGAAGACGACCAGCATTGATCTCTCTCTCTCTCTCTCTCTCTCTCTCTCTCTCTCTCTCTCTCTCTCTCTATATATATATATATATATATATATATATGTATAAAAACTAAGTTTAAAAATATCTAACAAAAATAATAATATTTGAACAGCTCTATGCTTGACTAGCATGAGATCGTCAAAAGCATCAATCTCGTTAGAATTTAACAATAAAGTGGAAACAAATACCTGTTTACTTTAGGACCCAGAAGGGGATCAACATTATTCTCAACGAATCACGTTTAAAAATACGTGTAACAAAAATAATGCATAATAACTTGAACAGATCTATCCGTGACTGGCATGAGATTATCAAAAGCATCAATCTCGTTAGAATTTAACAATAAAGTGGAAACAAATACCTGTTTACTTTAGGACCCAGAACGGGATCAACATTATTCTCGACGAACCACGTTTAAAAATACGTGTAACAAAAGTAATGCATAATAACTTGAACAGATCTATCGTTGACTTACAGGAGATTATCAAAAGCATCAATCTCGTTAGAATTTAACAATAAAGTGGTAACAAATACCTGTTTACTTTAGGATCCAGAAGAGGACCAACGTCAACTTGTTAAAATTAAATAATAAAGTCCAAGCAAATGCCTGTTTACATTAGGACCCAGAAGGGGATCAACATTGATCTCAAAGGACCACGTTTAAAAATACGTAACAAAAATAATACATAATAATTCGAACAGATCTATCCTTGACTAGCATGAGATCGCCAAAAGCATCAATCTCGTCAGAATTAAACAATAAAGTCCAATCAAAAACCTATTTACATTAGGACCCAGAAGGGGATCAACATTAATCTCAAAGAACAACGTTTAAAAATACGTAAAAAAGTAATGTATAAGGCTTGGAACAGATCGGCAAAAGCATCACTCTCGTTAGAATTAAACAATAAAGGACTAGTTAGCTACGTGCAACGGTAGCAACGATGGTCTTCGCGTGGACTGGTCGCGAGTCGGTCGCGATTCCGCGCAAATGAGCCAGGCCTAGGATAGCCGGGGCGGCAATTTCAGTATTCATAGGATGCAAGCAGAAAGGGACAAAGAGATCGAGTGCAGAGGGCACAGTAGCACACACCGTCGGTGTGGCTCATGGTGCAGGCTGCAAGACCATTGGCTGGCGACTTGTAAAACGGCCCCGGCCCGAGCGTATGGCACTGCAGTGGTCACATCGAAGAACGGATTCACCGTTACGTAACCGGCGGCTATCCACGGGTCAACAGACGGCCAGAGGCTTCACCGTTCGAGGAACTTAAGTTTTTCGATTGAGGACTGGTCCAGGATCGGGTGGGGAGGAGGATATATCCCAGAGAAGGCTGTTTATCGCGGGGGATCGTCGCGCGCGTCTCGGCTGCCTGGGATATTTGCACAGGAATTACGGCAGCCGGCTGCCGGACAGCTTGTAATTAACGTCCGCTCAGGTATTGTTTGATCGAGAATTATTACGGTGACACTATTACCCCGCCGGAGCTACGTAACTCGATGATATGTTACGTTGTTGCGCATGAAACGTCCGATTTTTCAATACGAATCTAACGAGGCCTTCTGATCTAGACATACTAATATAGTCTGCAGAATTATTGGGTCACAACCGTGAATGGTTGAATTGGCTGTTGAATATTATAGTAGAAGTGCATGAATTCGAAGTGCATAATTTATTTTAAGGGGCCCCTAGACGATCAATAATATTGTCGAGTCGCATTGAAACGGATATTGACCGATTAGCAGGGGTTCAAACGCGTTGTCAATTAATTAATTCATTGTTAATTCGGGAGCTGCAATATTATTGTCAACCTACATTGACAATATTATTGATCGTCTAGGGGCCCCTTTATGAGACGTGAACTAAGAAATTTATTGCGGTTGGACACCCTGTATATGCACATACAGGGTGCTCAATCTGAAGATGGCCACGTAAATATCCAGTTGCGGTGATAATGTTGCTTGCGGTGTTCTTAAATAAAAAATTCCATTTAAAACTTGATTGATTCGATGTAAATTCAAATTATACGTCTTTAACAATTTTTTCACGCCGATGATAATCATTTTCGCTTTAAAATCATTGTTAATATCGTCCGTTAATGATTACTAGATTTTAATGAAAAATATCAATTGTCTGCAGTAAGCACGTAACCACACACGCTTCTCGCCACGAGATACATTAAACCGCAATTGGAAACCATTTCCTTCGAACCGATTCCGGACTTTCGATCCACTCTGTATTTACAATGCGCCCGGAGCCGCGTCATTACGCAGTTACAGTAAACTCCGTCCCGAACGTCTCATTAAAATCGCGGAATCTGAAATAAGAGTACGACCGTCGCGTTCACTTTAGGCGCGGTCCCGGCGCATCCCGATTATGCATTAATGAGCCAAGCCGGCCGCAACATCCCGCGGGAGAAATGTTCCTTGGACTTTGCATCCCCGAGGACCGACCACCGCCTAACGGCAAATCGATCATCTCTCTGAGGCTCGATTACAGTGATTAGACCAGTCCTCACGATCATGCACAGCGCCGCGCGGGGCTTGTTTTCTGCACGAAAATCCATGGATATTTTCGTCTTCGTAAAATATGCTAACACTCTTCGGTGTACTAAAAAGATTCAACAACAGCTTGGCTGCGGATCTTTATGCACAATAAAAATGTTCCAAGTCGATCATAAAAAGTAGAAGTTAGGTGAAAATGTACCTACTCTTTCAACAATTCGAATATGACCGAAATAAGATAACAAGATTCTACAATTCTTCCAATGTCTTCACAATTTTGTTTTCAACTTATCCATTGTTGCAGTAAATTCATAAAATTCGCAGTCTAAAGGAAACTAGAAACGTTACGCGGCAAAAGATTTCGTGGAGAACACTTTTCACAAATCTTCAACGAATAACTTTTTTATCGTTGTACCAAATGATCTGATTATTTGTAAGCAATTAGAAGCATTGGTTTACTAGATGATGTGCAAAAAAGATTTTCCAAAAATTACGATTGATCGGGTTACATGCAAAAAATAAAAAAAGCATTTTTTAATATACTTTTTTATTTGGGTCCGTAATGAAAATTTAAAATATATGTTTTGTAGATTTATGGTAGTTATACAGATACTGAAAATTTCATCGAAATCGGTTGACGCAGGAATAAACGACGCGCGTCGAAAGATGTACAATTTTGTGGATTTTAAGCAAAAACTAAAAAAAAAATTTTAACCGCTTGAAGCTTGTGTGTATGTCAATCGATTCCGATGAAATTTTCAGCAGGTGTGTAACTTGTAGATCTACAAAACGTATATTTTAAATTTTTATTAAGGGCCCAAATAAAAAAGTTTCGAAAAGTGCCTTTTCCATTTTTGCATGCAACCTTGTAAATTGTAATTTTAAGAACATATTTCTTGCACATCATTCAGTAAACCAATGCTTCTAATTGCTTACAAAACATCAGGTCATTTGGTATAATTATAAAAAAGTTATTCTGTTTTCAAGGGTGTACGGAGACTTGTTTATACGAAATAAAAATGTTCTAAGTCGATTGCGAAGGATAGAAACTAAATTGAACGTTATTCTTTCCCTTTTTGGAAGATTTTTGGAAGAAGAGAAACTCAATTTTGAGTTTAATCTACTGAATTCTGCTATAAGTGCATAAAGATCCGAATAGAATTTGTGAAAAGTTAACTTTCTTCATTCGAATTATTTCTCAATGAAACTTTCGCAACATGCTCGTGGCATTTTTCTGATTAAAATGATACCAAACATGGCATGCTTCAGTGCACAGTTGTTCACGCAATTGACGATTTAGTGGAGCCTCGATTATCCGAACCGGTGAATATCGGTGTCCTTTTTGCATATATGATAACAAAAATACTGAACGTCAACAAACCTTCAAAAATCGCGATTTTAGTGTCGGAATAGTTTGTGGAGTTACTATACTAGCGTGCTACCGTTTGTAACGGGGGTGTAGATCTCTAGATCGGTATGCACGTCTGGGATCGTCCGCCGGATTACTATGATTACTAATCGACTTACATTCGATTACTCGTGCTGAGCTCGCGCAACAAACGTTTCTACGATGCTCGTTCACGATGATCGACTGCCCGTCGCGATCCGCTACGGATGAATCGTGCGATCGTGAGGACCGTCTGCGCTGGTAATCGCGATCGAAACGATTTACAGGACTCGTGTGACCGTTTGCTACCGCCTTTGCGAACGCTCGCAAACGAGAATGTACCTGCGATGATTCTTCTTTTATTCGAGGAGGAACGCAACAGAATTGCCAGTAATGGTGGTTAACGTCGAAATGACAAGTTGCCTCGGAAGGCTCTGGCATGGGTCTGCGCAGAGAGAACCAGTGACGGATTCAAGCGGCGATGAAGTGGTCTCAGCCGAGACCGTGAAAATCAGGGCAATCTACAGGCTGTTAGGCTTGCGCCGGCCCGTCGTGTGAATTTCTTGCGAGCTGGCTTTGATAAAGCGCGTATATGTATTATATGAATTTATATTTTAGACCTGCTCGCGATGAGTCATGAGAAACGGAACGAATAAACGTATCTGTTGGCAGTGAAGAGGACGATGCCTCAAACAAACGTTATATTGTCCATTTCTGATGGTCTATTGTTATGGTGGTGGTTGTGCTGGTGCTTCAGAGGTTTCAAGGTGACCTTTGTTTGTTTTCTTTAAACGGAACTGTATGTTTCTCTATGTTTCAAGACATTTAGACACAAGAATTAAAGAACATAAGAAAAATATTTTTTTGCCCCCAACACAACACACCGCTTTGACGAAGCATTCGTTTGAGTTTGACCACACATTTGATTTTGAAAATGCAAAAATCTTGGACAGAGAACCCAATTTATGGCAAAGATTACTTCTGGAAACAGTTCACATGATTAAACAACGTAGCGTAAATCTTAGGTACGAAACCCCAAAGATTCATGAATATTACGCAACATTACTAAACCAGTAATGTATTTATGATGAAGTTTCCACTCATTTACAAAGTATTGTTCTCTCTTCCACCTATAAACATCTGATGTTTATAACATAGTTGGTCTAAACCTTTGAATGTCAATCCTTACCACACTTACCATGTTCATAAATGGTATTCAAATGGATGTGTTCTGTCGGGTACCGCACTCGTTCAAATTTGAATTTACCGCCAAGTATCGATTCAACAGCTTGTCGATCATTGTATATGATTGGCTGAATGTCAAATGCGTCGTTCCAATATTTGTTGTGGTTGCTCTTCATAACGGTCAATAGATCAGTTCAATTTAGACCAGCATGGAATTTAGTTCCATTAATTCAAAGTTCTAAAATTCTTTATACATAGCAAGTAGGTGTCTTAAGGGTTCTTTTATCAACAGCGTTCTTTTCCGTGTTAAATAACAAAGATATTAATTCCATATATATTTTCAGACGCATACTCTTGAGAATGATCCAAACCCGGATCGAAACGTAGAGGTAAAATTTTGCAAATTTCCTTTGTCTTTTCATCTGATCGAAACTGTGCGCTGTGAGCATATTCACTCTTATCGAATATTTACGATCGTGAAACAACAAATTAATTACTGTATGTTTCTGTTTACATAAGCGTCTAGCCTAGCCCGAGACGAATTCGCCTACAATACTTTTCTATTCCAAGGTCATTTAGTGTCATTCAGTTATATTCAAAATGTATTATAGCTTAGCCAGGCGGAAGGACGTTCATCAGAGGAGGAACATCCTCTATAGAAATCGTTTCAAGGAATTGAAAAAGTTATGCACCTAATAATAACACTGATACCGAAACTGCGCTAAATTGCGCTAAAAACTCACCGTCCTCGCGTCCCTCCGCGTCCTTGGCCTGGATCAAAATCGTATTCGAGTAGCACAGCTTATCCAACAGGTTCACCATAGTGGCCAGCCTGCTCCAGGCGTCTCCAGCAGGGCTGCAACGAAAACTGACGTTATCTCCACGGAACGAATCGAACTCCCATCGCCCCAGCCGTTCAACTATCAGCCGGGATCGCGAAATCAGAAACCGGAAGGATCCAACCGCGAATGGCTCTTCCCTCGCGCAATAAATATTGCTCTCTGCTTCAGCGAGCTGCCTGAATGAATCAGATGCGAGCCAAGCTATAATCGATAGCGAGTGCTCAACAAAATGTGACTGGTACACGTAGTTTCATAAAAATGACGGGACCGAATTTATTTCGAGTTCCCGCAATTTTTATAACGCGTGCTCGATTGAAGAAATTTCAATAATTATCGATAAAAATGTAACACTGACCGATTGTGGCACAGTTACTGTCAAATTGCTTTGATTCTGTGGGAATTTCTGGGACTGATACTCGTCGCTAGACTCTTTGCATTTGTGACAAAAATATACAAAACTGTGAAAACATCGAAACTATTTATGAATGTTCTTGGATTATTTTTGATATAGAAAAATTATTAAGAGCAGAAATTCATTTGTATGTAACTTCTGTTCCTTGCAATTAACATAGAAAATTTGGATTTTACACCTTGATTTTATGATTGTTGATTTGGCAAACAAAGATTCTTTGCATTTGTGACAAAAATATACAAAACTATGAAAACATCGAAACTATTTATGAATGTTCTTGGATTATTTTCGATACAGAACAATTATTAATAGCAGAAATACATTTGTATGTAACTTCTGTTCCTTGCAATTAACTTAGAAAACTTGGATTTTACACCTTGTTTTAATGGTTGTTAGTTTGACAATCAAAGTGTTGAGACTTGTACGGAGACTCTTTTGAGTAGCTGTAAGTGCCTCGAGCAGTATCAGCCCGAGGATGTCAGTTTTCAATAAGGCGTTAGAACGGCCGGCAATAATTTACACGCAAACAGTCCTCGCCGATTAAACGAATGGAACCACGCGCAATTAACGAATGACCTTTCATGACGGGGATCGATTAATCGCCGGTCGAACGCGTCGTGCGATTTTCTTTGCAGTTCTTTATCGCCGCCTCGGGGGCTGCGAAGAGCGTGTGCGCGGGCGAGCGCGCGAGCCAACGATACCATCGAATGATCGATAGCTTGGAAAATGATCCCCCGCGCGCGCTGCCATTCATCGCGGTGAAAATAATTAAACGGACGACTTTGGATTTACAGTAACACGGAAGTGGCCGGCGGATAAACAACGTCGGCACATGTCTTACATACGAGGTGTGATCAGAAAGAAACCGGACCCTGTGTCAGCTGCCTTCGGAAGGTGTAAAATCAAATTTGATGACGGTGCTGAGAACCCTCGTCTATCAGTTTGCCAAAGTTTACGTGTATATTTGTACAGGGTGTATAAAAATGGATCGATGGACATTTGTAAAAGAAACTTGCCGCAAAATAGTTTATAAGTAGACTGCGGATCTTTCTGCAAAATAAAAAATGTTTGCATTGATTGCAGGACACAGGAGCCAAATAAAAATTGTGTCCTTCTTTTAAATATCCCATTAAACTGAAACTAATCCATCGATGTCCTTAAATATTTTTAACACGTCCACTGTTTGAAATCGTACGTATCCATTTTGGTCATAAATGCATTAAATCCGCAGTCCATTTATAACAAAGAAAAATGTTGTTGAAGTTTGTTTTTACATCAATACCGCCTACTCATCGAGAAGAGTAAAAGTTTGAAAGGAGCCACATGTCGCAAACAAATACAGTTCCCGCGATTGTTGTGAGAACCTCGGGGGTATCGAGTCTCGGGAAACGAAATGGTACTACGTTTTTTTACGTGTGTGTGTGTGTGTACCGACATAGATTTCTTGGATAACTTTTCCAAGTGTAAAGGACAATCCTGGGTAAACAACGGTGCTAAGCGGGAAATTGTTGTATTGTACTAATGCTATTCCATACCTGAGAATAATACATCGAGTATCATAAAACCCCAATTTAAACACCCCAATACTTTAATTTCTTCGTAGCGCGATCGACCGTCCAAGGGGAACGCCCTAATAGTGAGAATGACCAATCAAACACTGTAGTTATTAAGACGTAAGTTGTTAAAGTTTCTGCAAAATTTGACACAACAGGTTGCGCAATTAGTCAATCACTATCATTCACGATCAATCAGTGAATCCGTCCCTTAAGTCGAGGACTTACTGTATCGGTAACATCTAGCAAAATGCATACACTACGAGTGCAATTTAATTAAGATGTTGTGAAGAAGCCTGAGAGTTTCGTTTGTGTTAGACTTGAGTGACGTTTACACGCTTCACGTTTGCCATCACGAGTCCAGTAGATTCTGAGAGGAAGTTAATTTTTTTCAGGAATTATTTCGCGACGGGACCTACAGTTTTTATAAGGTGGGTTCCGAACCACCTTGGACACCACGGTTTACAGAGCACATGGAGCAAGAATGTTAATTGATTAGCGGATAGAGCAAGGATTATGACAAAAATCAGTGGTCTAGTTGTAGGCAATTAAATCGTGTTCGTGTGGCTCTGGGATTTATTGTTCGGCTGGAAAGAACAAAGGTAAAACACGTAAAAATAGTGGGGTACCACCATACTTGGTCATCCTCCATATTCGTATACGCTCGTTTGTTTCGACAGCCAATCAAGAGAGAACAGAACCACGGGAATAAGCAAATCTGGCAAAGTTAATACATCACTCGATGAAAAAAGGTCGTCGGGAATGAAGAATAGTATCGCGTACAAGCCAACGGCGTCGCCAAAGGCTGAACAGCAGCTGCATCGAAAAAGAACTGTGGAAAAAGAGGATTCCGCGAAGGTGATTGATTGATTGATCGCAATTATACGGTCCCGGGCACGAGCGGCGCCTGATAGAGCCAACCTGCTATCCTCCACGCGATAAAAATATGTGAAAACGAGAGGGGGGAGGGGTAGGAGGGCGGACAGTGATCGAAGAATTCGCGATCAACAGCAGATTAATCGGCGATCGTGTCTTCTATAAATAAAGACTATTCTATTCGCGTAGTTGAGCATGATCGGGGGGTAGGATGCTGCGCTATCATGCAGACTGGTGCGCCGCGGCGTTATGTTGCCGCGTCCTTGCCAAGGCGACGCTCGCGCTCGCATAATTGTTAATCGCTAACGAGCAACAATAATTAACTCATCCAGCCGGATAGCCAGGGCCCCTGTGCGAGCTGGTTGCGCAAAGAGGTGTTCGATCGCGCTCGTTCCTCGCAGTTACGGGACTAAAGGGGCCTTGAAACTCGTTTAATGGACGATAGATTGCATCAGTCGGGCAACCACGACCATTTTCTCTCTTTTCGCCTTACCGCGAGATCCTCTTTTTCTTCTGTCTCGTTAGAAAGATCCAGCGGATCGATATTCGGTGCCGAGAGCTCGCCGCTGGCGGTGGGGCGATGCCGGACAAAAATCGTTGTCTTCGATCTTTCGTTCGAATATTCGACGAAAATACGCGCTTCTAAGGACCGCCATTGTCTACCCTCTTCCGACGGGCTTCGGCAATCCATTCGACCCTTCGTGGTCCCGTGGGAACCCGACGAAAAAATTCTTTTCTACCTGTTTTACCTTCCCGGAATCCCTTAATAGCATAAATCAACTCCGCACTCGCTCATATTAGTTTCATCCGTTCAAACAAGCTTGCTATCAGCGCGCGGCAGGATTCAATGAGAAACATCAGCCAGCTTATTTTTCAACTACTTCACTTGAAGAATTCATCCTTAACTTGGAGTGTCCACCACTAAAAATTGCTCTACTATTATTCAAAATATTGTTTAGATTATTAAATATGTTGGTATCTAGTCAGTTACTAAACATTTAAGTATAGTATCGGGTATTATATCAATTTCAGATCCACACAATGAGAAAAATGACACAGAACCGAATTAATCGAACTATAAAATAAATCAATATAGAGGAGACTAAGCGAATAAATAAAATGCATCGATCTGGAACGCTGTAATTTTATTGGATTCGTGCTTGTTCGATAATGATTCTGATCTAGCTATTTCTTCGAATGGATCGCGACAGATCAGCTGGCAGCTCCAAGAAAGGATAGATCAGTTTCAGCGACGTTCAATGACGACTCCCACGGTTGTGCTTAAATTTAGTCACTGAAATTGGCCTTCCAGAATTTTTCAGGATCCCATACAGGGTCTAGTACGGCGGCGAGTGACTCGGATATCTTTTATTCCGCGTTGACGTTCCTAAAGGAGGCTCGTTCCTCCGTTTTCGAGCGTCGTTAGCGAGACCAGTCGATCTTTTCCAGCGATTCCCGCGGCCACGGCTCCTTTGTCAATCATCGAGAAGACCGTAAGAAGATAATTACACGTTGATCGACCATTCCTCGAACATCCCTGTGGTTTTGCATCGCCGTCGCACACCACGACCGGATGCTTTTATTTCGATGAGTCACTCCCACACTCTCGACGTTTCGAGAACGGAACAGGTTCGTGAGCCAGTGACTTCAACGCGTGGTTTGGCCGATGCGCGCTGCGAGACCGTGCGCATTCCTACCCCGTCCGAATCTTCCGTTTCGAGATATTCGTTGGCACCTTTGCCATACACTCCACAAAATTATATTAGGTCGTTCGGAAAATACTTTAGTTTCTCGTGTGGAGATGGCATTGCTTCCATTTGTTATTACTAGACTGCGCAACTTTATGCATTTATAGCAAAATGGAGTAGTTGAAATACAAAATTGTATTGTAGTCTTGAGGTTCTCTGTGTTCATTTTCAATGTGTACATCTATAGTACATGTACCAATTAGCAATTGAAAAAAAAAACTGTTTCCTTAATAGTGAGACTTTGTAGAGTAACCAATGGCGAATTAACATAAATTTCTTGCTCGAAAGGGTAATGTAAGATGATGAAGAAGTGATAGCTTACGTAATATCAGTTCTTATAGTCATCTATTGAAATGATCACCGATTTGTTGCAACTGTAGATGCACAAAGTGCATTGGACAAACTTGATTCCTTAATGGACACGTTTCACAGAGTATCTGAAATAATGAATACCTATTTCTTTGTAGAAGCAGACAATTCTTATGAAATATTCGTTTCGTCTCCGAATTGAATTTTTAGAAAATGAACTAATGCTGGAGAATTGTCTATTGAAAAATATCAAAATGTCTGTATCGCCAACAGATTACAAGATCCATAACATCACACAGCATCGATCGCACAATCGCCAATCAGGCATCGTTCCGAAGGATCAAATACGTCCTATCAGAGCTCGCGTCATAGCCCAGCCTGTTCCTCCAGCTTGAACACGAAAAATAACCGTAAAACATCGCGTCGTCCGGTGAAGTTAGCCTGAATTTCGCTGGAGGTGGTATGACCAAAGCGCGGCTTGGAAGAAGCGCAGCGGTGGAAGTGTGACGCGGGTCACGGTCAACCGCTGTATCGTATCAAAACTCGATCTACAGTCACGCAGAGAGGTTCGCGGCGAGAGACTCCTGCGGGCCGACTCCTTCGTCGATCCTTACCTAGCCCATCCCGCGCAATTATCGGCCGAGGAACGAACGGCTTCTAATTTGACGAAGAACGTGCGTGCAAACGTCGTCGGATGGTTCTCCGCGGCTCGATCCTCTTCCAGCCTCTTTCCACCTACCGTCCAGTTTTTTCACGATCCACGCCCGCTTTTGTCGAACCGATTAATCTCCGAGGAGAGCCCCGGACAGAGAGAACGAGACAGAGAGAACGAGAGAGAGAGAGAGAGAGAGATTTGTGGAGTTGGCGGGTTTGCTCTCGCGGCAGCCGCGAGAGAGCCCGAGCAACAAGGAACGTTCGGTTCTGTCGCAGCTGCGCGCCACTATTAATTCAGGTTGACACTTCAGGTGTTTTGAATTATGACTGTTGTGTTGGACTATTAATTCTCGCCCGGACATCAATTTCTTAGGCTGAGAAAGTTCGGAGTCCCTGCTAGAGACATCACCCGCGATGCTCGACGGTCTTCTATGCCGCGCGAGACCTAGCTGGAGAACGTTGCTAGAGGACTCTTGTAGGATGCGACGCGACGCCGGCGTCCCCGTGATTTATCGAGCCGATAACACGCGAAATTCCCGTGTAAACCGCCTAATTGTTCCTGGGATTGAGACGGGCATGCTCGCGAGAGGAGACAACGTGATCCTGCGTCGTGCCGGTGCCGGCGACGCTTTTGTATCAGGTGGATCGATGAATAATTTGTTCATCTTTTAAACCTTTCGATCTTTAGTCCAGTATGGGTGAGAGCCACAATGTTTAATTTCTGGTGTTTATGAAAAATTTTATACATATTACTTATACGCTATTGTGTCTGGAGGATCGATGAATCATTTGTTCATCTTTTAAGCCTTTCGATCTTTAGTCCAGTATTGGTGGGAGCCACATTGTCTAATTATTTTTAATTTCTGGTGTTTATGACAAGTTTTATATTACTTATACGCTTTTGTGTCTGGGGGATCTATGAATCATTTGTTCATCTTTTAAGCCTTTCGATCTTTAGTCCAGTATTGGTGGGAGCCACATTGTCTAATTATTTTTAATTTCTGGTGTTTATGACAAATTTTATATTACTTATACGCTTTTGTGTCTGGGGGATCGATGAATAATTTGTTCATCTTTTAACCCTTTCGATCTTTAGTCCAGTACGGGTGCAAGCCACAATGTTTAAGTTGTGTTGTTCATGAAAAATTTTATATACCATCATTTTTAGAATTATACGCTTTTGTGTGTAGGGGATCGGTGAATAATTTGGTCATTTTTTAACTCTTTCGATATCTAGTGGGGCGAGCGAGTGGCACAGTGCTTATTAAAAATAATTGGTATGTGTTGCCTTAAAACAATTATACGATCCTGCTTGTGTAGATTTTGTATGATTTTTATCATAATACATGTTGAATCAAAGAGGTGTGTGTAATCACTAGAATGCGGATTTTTATGCATTCGTGAAGAAATTGACAGGGTAAAATATAAAACAGTAGAAGATTAGAAAAACTTCAGAATATTTCTATGTTCTCAATGTAAAAAATCTATTAAGGAATGAAGTGAATTTTTATTTCACTCCTGCTGCCCACAATCGTTGCAAAATATATCTATTTTGCGTAAAGATCCGCATAAATAATAAAGATCTAGCAATCACGTCTTGAAGCATCTTTACAGTTTCAACATTTCAACCTGTTGTTTGACCGGTAGTGGTCGGTTTAGTCTTAATTTGTGCTGTTGCAATTGCAGAATTTTTAGACTTAATACGACAGTTAACGTGTTAAAAAAATAAATTTTTATGTGGGTCTATGATAATATTTATTCTGCATAAAAAATTTTCAGTCTATAAATCAGTGATACAAAACTTGATAGAGTACGTCGATATTTTGGTCCGATTCCCGGAGATGAATGAAATCGAAGGATGCAGAATTATCGCCTGCGGGAGGGTTGAGAAAAAAGAGGTTCTTTCAATGAATAATTTGTGGCCGTAGCGTAATCTGCTGGCGAGTGTGTGCATCGCGTACAGTTACCGACCGGACGTCGGAGTTAAGAGCCAGATTCCAACCGCAGACCGCAAAACCGCAGAATCACAGGAGTTCGAGATATCGAGCAGTCTTTCTCCCAACCCCCTTGCTACTTCTTGATCCTAATATACGCGACCGCGTGTGCAGGATCTGCGCCCGGGAAAATTCATTTCTCCTACCAGGATAGGAGGGTTTACCCAACCGCCAAGGATTACCGAAAAATCCCCTATTGCCGCAACATACCGAATGCGACACCTAAACACCTACAGAATCGCTCGACAAGATTGTGCGATCACGTTTCCTTCGAACAATTCAATAAAGCACGCTTAATCCGGGGAGTGGTTGCTCGAATGGCAACTCTTATCCTTCCAAACCAAAAATGATTCTTTTCGAACAAAAACGTGATAAAAATTGGAAAAAATTGATTTCCACCTCAAATAATCTTTTATTTGCAAATAAGAAATAATAAATAGATCATTTTTGGAATTATTCAAATAACATTTATTTAATTAAAAAATTTAGTTATTATTTGCAATTAAAATCACACGTTTATTGATTATTTAAAATAAAATTTGCCCAACACTGACACCACACTATTAGAATATTATTAATTTCATTTCGAAAACTGCAATACATGGCCACTTCAGAGTTCAGGAAGATGGACGACCAAAGTAGTGGCAAAATAATGTTCTTGCATTTCTTTCAGAGCAAAGAAACTATTTTATTCGTCGAAAAATTCCGATCTAAAGCTCGTCATCGCGATTTAAAAAATTTGAGCAGTATGTAGAAAATCGAAATTCTTGATGAATTTACTCAACAAGTTATTAAAGGAACGAGCCAAATCAAGAAAATCCCGAAAAGAACGTCCCAATTTTATAACATCTTATAAAATGATACATTGTTCCAGTAAAAATATAAATATTGTTGATTTGAACACGGTTGGATCCTTGATCGAGTGGAGATCGCGGCAAATTGAAAATACATAGCAACTATGTTATAGAACTTACCCTACTCTGTAGTCCGTACAAGATGGCGGCGGGTTCCAAACGGTGCTATGGCAGAGCATCCAATCGCACCAGATCTAGAACAAAAAGTTCCAAGGATGAACGATAGCCCCGGCTGGAATGAGAGTAAGCGTTCCTATTTATAGAAAGGCTAGAAGACATTTTATTTTCCGCAGACAACGTTCATCTATCTTTGGAAAGTGAATCGTACTTCTGCCGTCTCGTATCGCGTCTACATTATCGGCAATATTAATGGTCACGCATAGGACAAGATCAAAACTCGCTATTATTCCCATGGCCAGGTTGTGGTTTCGATACCTATCGCATTATTCGAGGAATGTCCACTTGGCTCTGGCGATTCTGTTGCTGAATACACCGCATACCTTAAAAACCTGGACGTGGGAAAAATTCATTTCACTGACTAAATAAACGTTTCCTCAAAATCAATATACAGTATAATTACCATTAATGTTTGTCAATGCAAATATATTTTAAATTTCATAGAATTGTAGCTGATGCCAAGACGAGTTTAATGACGTGTTTCAATGTGGAGTAGACTGCGGGATCTTTATTGGAAATAAAAATGTTCTGCATTGAGAAAAGCAGAAGTGAAACAAAAATTGATTTTATCCCCTAATGACTGACATTTTTCTAATCTTTTACTGTTTTATAAATATTTCATCCAATCAATCTTTTCATTAATGCATAAAGATTCGCAGTGTGACGATGGGTTCCATATTTATAAGAAATATTTGTAAAAAGCGTGTCAATGAAACAGAAATGATGTATGGAGACGTTAACCCTTTGCACTCGAAGCAATTTGAATTCCAATATTGTTCATCAATTTTGTTCTGTGTAATCTTTTTTACATTGTTCACGTCAAATTGAACATGTTTTCTTGTATAACAGTTGAGCTTTTGTACAATTTATAGAATACAGACAAATTTAATCATGTTAAAACTGTTTGGAATAAATGGTATGGCAATTTTTAGTGGCGCCTCAGACTCGCCATTCGAGTGTAAAGGATTAAGAAAACTTCTGGACCGACTCAACACTGTTGAGCAGTCGGAAACTGTGTCTGCACATCATTGTGAGACGCGAGAACAATCCGCGACGACTCCGCACGAGCCGAAACCAGGAAGAGCCGATGACGCCGCCGCGATTCCAATAGCTTGTCATAGGCTGACCTTTATCGATAGAGCGTGCGTGCATAGCTTACGTGCGATAGGTGCATTAATCGCGAACGCTGGGTTGCATAATAAGTCGAGACACGAACGGACCAGGGCCCGGGACTTGACAACGGCCACCGGCAGACCTTGCGTGGGTGCGAACCGAGCGCGATGCTTCATAAATTCTCGGCCGGTTAGGCGAGCGAGCGCGATGGGATTATGGCGATGACGAGGCCCATGACGATCCGATCGAGTTTCATGAAATATCGCGGATCCAAACGGAAGCTCGAATGCAATCAGTTTCCGTCAGGGTGAATCATTTTTGACTGATTCGACTGATTCCGAATTGCCGATATTTGCAGGTGAAGATCAATTTGAGGTTTAATTTCAAGCGCTCCAGTTACTATTCTACTGAACCGTATTATTTTCGAAATTATTAGATTGGAAGGAAAGTTCTGTCGTATTTTAAATAATTTTTTTTTACGAAATTTACAATTTCGATTGTAAACGAAAGACACGTGTTTGCTAGTGAGTCATTGGGAAACAGGAAGTTGTTAAAAATAATGGAAACTATGTCATTGTGAATGATATTAAACACATATTTTCATAAATTGATTCAAATGTTTTCTTTTGTAAAAATTACATTGAATTAATTTACTGATAAACTCTTTCTTTTTTTTAATTTAGACACCACTGTCGTGAGTGTTACGTGTGAAGATCAAATTTTTGCCAGTTGAAATAGCTAATTTTGATGAATTGGCCACGAAAGACTGCGGAACCTTTCGACAGTTTAATATTTTGAGATTCCGCGGTCGATTAGCCTGCGCGCAATTAAAATGACGCGGTTTTTCCCGGTACGGTGAAAGTTTCTCGGAAAAAGGAGATCTTGATAGGGGGGTCCCATTAGATATGCCATAGATAACGGAAATACCTTGATAGCTGGTAAAAGGACTTGCATGTCCTCGCTAACAACCATCCTCGACTCTTCGCCGCTGTCCAACTGAGACTTGAGCAAGGACACGCCACGTTCTAAAATCAGATTGAACATCTGCAAGGATACGACCAGTGCCCTTTCTTGGACCTCGGACCGGTACCCCTGCTCCATTTGGGCATCTGAAACAAACAGAGGGAAAAATCGAACCGTTAGCGACACGAATGCGACATTTCAACGCTTGCTGCTAAACAGTTAGGCTTACTACCGCGCAGAATTCCATACTTTCTGCTGGGAATTCGCAATTTGATGCAACGCAAACCCTCCTATGCTACTTTAAGCTAACCGAATGCTGCAGTTCGCTCGTTTCGGTGATGATCTGAGAGGACGCGCGCTACCAGAACTTGTTACAAGTCTTCTGAGGTGAAAGTCAGTCTTTTGGAGTTTTCATTACTTCGATAAGTGTAGGTACAACACAATATTTTCTTCTGCTTGATTAGTGTATCTTCATTTGATCTAATTAGTCGTAGAATCTTGTGTGCAATAGATGCAATATTTTAATAATAGAACTGAAATTGGTTGTAATATAATAATTGGTTCTGTATCACTTAATTTTCTGTGCTGGAATGTCGATTAATTTTCGCACATGTGTGCTTTACATTTGTAAACCATTCAAGTGATAAGAGAGTCAATATAACAGCATGTTCTGTCAAAAATTTTAAACTCATAAAACCAGAGCCTCTTAACATAAAAAAAATATATTAAAAAACTTTTTAAAAACCACGCATTATATTAAAATGCAGTAAAAAGGAGAAAATAATTGTTTTAGACATTAGTGACTATAAATAAAAGCGTGGAGCGCTAAACTATATTTTATTTATAGTCACTGATGTCTAAAAAAATTACTTTCTCCTATTTAGTGCATTTTAATATAAGCGTGGTTTTTAAAAAGTTTTTTTTATATATTTTTTTCATTTTCTACGTTTTCGTCTTTTTTAAATGTCTCCGAGAGACGACGTCTCTTGATTGAGTCCGAGATTGTCCGAAATGGAACTGAATGAACGGAACATCACAGTAACTGAGCTCCTTCGGTGGGAAATGGGTCAGGGGAGTGGGGATGAGTCGGAGTGGGAACGCGTAGTGGAGTAGGGAGCGCTGGCGCGCGGAGTGGGGATCGCTGAACGCGATGACGGCGGCGAGGTATGACGGTTAATATTACCATTTTTTCTCTCCTGAACGCACAGTTTTCTTTTAAATTTGTTTTTTAATATTGCATAGTCATCCAGTTCTGAGCTACATATGTTTAAAGTTTCAAGTCTCTAGCTCATCGGGAAGTGGTTTAAAATTTGATTACAATATTTGACGCATACAACAACGACAACTCTGCAAGCTAATATAAGCGTGGTAAAAAAAAATCAATATGAATGTTGTTGACGGTGCCACAGGGCGGTAAACGGGGGGGGGGGGGTACGGGGTGCGATTGCTCGCATGATTCCATGCAATTGTGGCACAGTAAAACTTCTGGTTTCGAAGAAATCAGCTGCTACCGTACGATTAACGCCGAACTCTGGAATTGTTTGGCCTGCGAGAGGAGCGCCAGGTGGATAAACAGAAAAAGGGTGGAGGGGAAAGAGGCGACGAGACGCGGAAGCGTATCCCCGTCCGAGGAAGACGAGGCTTTTCATTATCTCGTATATCCATCGCGGGTAATCGGCATAGCCAACATTTTAACGTCGTTTCTATCGTACGGAGTTGGGAACGAGACTAACAGAAACCGTGCAGTTGATCGGCGAAACGAGCGGGGAGAAGCCTAACTACTTTACGAAGGCGACATTGTGCGGCACCTTTCATCTAGGATACCGCGACTGCCTTGGCCCCTGAGCTCCTCTGACCACGGTGAACCATCCATTGACGACGTTCATTATTGATCAGGCCGTAAGCTACCACGGAATTTCAGCCAGGGATTCGCAGAGCTGCGCAAATTTTAAACGAGTTCTGCTTGAAATGTGGTCCGTGAAGCTATCTTCAAAACAGAACGATTTTATGTTGCATTTTTATGAACATTTGAGGACCGAAATGTTCCCTCATACCATATACGAACACTTCTTTCATCTCTTGTTGGCTGGCGTCGAAAGTTTGTCGAAATAAACAGTTTTATGTTTGTACAGGGTGTACCCGTTAAATTATGTCATCATTTTTTAGGCATTTCCAGTAGTGCAATTAGAAAATGTTTTACACAAAAGTTTGTCAGTACTTGGCGAGCTACATGTTCGCATATTCTTAAATCCGAAAAAATGCTCTCTACGTAAAAAAGTAAAGGTCACCTTGACTTTTTAAAATGGCACCGCATGCTTTGGACATCATAGGATTCTTGCTGACGTCGAGACGAATTTAACAGTTTATTATACTATGACCTTGAAGGGATCTCAAACTCGAAAAGTTTGTGCAAACGTAACTTTAATGAAAAATTATTTCTTACAAAACAAAGCACGTTACTCAACTTGTAATGATCTCGGCGCACAGGTTCGATCAATGATGAAAACAACAGCAATTTTGCAAATTAATTAAAACCTCGACGTTTCGATCCTGATGTGGATCTTTTTCACGAGAAAACTGTTGCGGTTTTATTGAGTATCTCCATAATATTTTTCACTTTTACATATATTATATTCTAAGTATTTTTCAGAACGCGTCTTATTCTGCACTATCCAATTTGGGAGTGACAGTTCCGGAATGTCGATACTAGTTCAGCTAACACAAAAGAGTCTCGCGCGATTCAGGCGAGCTGATGGGGTCCCATAGAGCCGAGTACGCCGGGACGGAGTTGCGGAGGAACAAAGATGGCGGCAAATGGGGAGCACAGTCGCTTACGGTCAGCAAATTGAATAAGGCAAGGGCAAACAAGCGAATATTCCATATATCCCCGTGGCGTAGGGCAACGTGCGCCACACGCGAGACCCACTCGACGATACCATGGCGTCTGGCAGTTTAATTTATCGCGGACGAGGATAATAATTAGCGTTTAACTGCGAGGTTCGCTCGAATGCCCGTGTGGTCTCCTTGCGAGGGTTGGGATTGTAAAGGGTAATTAGTTAGGGAAGATTTATAGAAAGGCCCCCTGAACAAATTGCCAATGCGATCATTAGCGAAAATTACGCGTATCGTACGTCAACTTCCTTCTTCGACTCCCTCTATCTCCGCCGCTCTTCCACCACCTTTTACCCTGTTCCCCGTGGTTTCATTCACCGTCAAAGTGGCGAGTTTCTGCGTTTCTAACTGTCAGCGTGGCAACCAATGAACCTTTCCTTATCGCCTTCAATCGCGCACAGGAGAGAAAGAATACTCTTCGCCACATACCGCCACGCTGGCCCTAGCATTTTGACGGACCGGCAATTAATTGCGGATACCGTCGATCAGAGAATGGCCAGGGTTTAATTGCCGACTGACCTTTGTCGGGGATGCGATAATTGGCTTCTTCGGGGAGGAACTTGCTTAACCCCTCGCGTTTAACCCCTAACTGAAATAGAGACTTTGTTACTCCACCTGCTAGATGACTCGCCACCAATGCATCTTTCTGCCTGGTTCATTTACTAAACTATTTATAATTTGTATTGCAGCGGGTCCTTTAACTTCATTGTATTATCTATTTTATGGAACCGGTCTTCTTTAATTTGCAATATTTAACGACTAATATCGATTTTAACAGTAGCATCAGGGAACATTAAAGAAGCTCAATAATTTTCTTTCAAATAATAATTTGAGAAGACGTTGTTACACACTGCATTCATTTGATTTCCTTAAATTATGAATGAAATTACTGTCGCTTTTAAGCAATCTATTGAGAGATTCTCAGCTGTTGATTTTTGCAGTGAAAAATAAAGTATTAACCCTTCGCACTCGAATGGCGAGTCTGAGGCGCCACTAAAAATTGCCATTTCATTATTCAAAACAGTTTTAACATTATTAACCCTTTGTACTCGGAGCTATTTTAACTGCAAAATTAAACTTTCTTTCCGATCTAGTATATTTCCATTCCTTGTAATTTTTAACATTTTATAGAGATGAAATTGGTATAGTACCCCATACAATAACTAAATGTTTAATAATTGATTAGATACCGATATATTTAATAGTGTGAACAATATTTTGAATAATGGTACAGCAATTTTTAGTGATGCCTCAGAGGGGACAACCGGGTCGGAAAGGGTTAAGTTTGTCTGTATTCTATAAATTGTAAAAAGCTGAATTTTGAAGCTTTATATCAGAAAACAGGTTTAATTTGATGTGCACAATGTAAAAAAGATTACACAGAACAAAAATTATCTGAGTTGAAACCAATATCTCGATTTTGGAATTCAAATTGCTTCGAGTGCAAAAGGTTAAAAACAAATGCATCCGAATCGGTGAAAGCCTAAACAGTTGCATACAGCATCGCTGGGAAACGAAAGCGGCGAGAAACGAGACACGAGCCGAAAGCCTGCAACAGTTTGCAGGGTAATTCGATTGATGGTTGAATAGGGGATGGAAACGGGGTTGTCAATGAGGCTGGAAGAGGCAGTCCCCCGGCAAGGTGTACCCTTCTTTCCTAACGAACTGAACTGAACGCGAGGACACAGTCTGCCGCCGTGAAAACTCCGGGAGCGTCGCGTCTCGTCGTGTCGCGCCGCGTCGTGTGCCGTTTAATGAAATTCGGGAGGGCGAGGTCAGCCTTGCTGTTTCCAGAACCGATACTAACGCGATTACCCTCGCGAAAACGGACGGGTATCGAGTTAGTCGACCTGCCTCGGATAATTCCATTAGCATCGATTCCGACGGCTGAGTTTCTGACTCGTTGTGCCCGCCGATAATGAATTTCCGCGAGAGACGCTTAATTCGCTGTGTCGCCGCAGATGAAGTCTTTCATTGTCGAATTAATGGCCCTCCACGAACGGGACGCAGACCGTTGGGAATCGCGGGCGTCGCTCCGGAATTCGATGGGAATCGCATTTGGCTGGCCGCGTTGCGATCGGCACTGCACCGAGAAACTAATTGAAAGCCCGCGGGCTCTTTGCTGGGAATTTGCATTTTTACAGGCCCATCGATCGACCCGTCAACTATCCCGCGAACTGCATAGCATCCTTATTCGAATACTATATCGTACAAACGTTATTCGGGAACATAAACGTGACTATTAGGTGTACGAATTGATTTGTGCTCCTGAAAATTAATCCGGCGGACGCTTTTATGAAAGTGCAGCAATTGTCTTTGAGATCAATGAAGAAAATGAAGAAGTGGATGGAATTATCAGTGTTCATAAACGAACCATATATTTAATAAAACAACTGACAAATTTTCCAAATAACATGCTCCCTCATGCACACTCATTTTGCCTCTCACTCATTATGTTTCTTTCCTCATTCTCACAACATAAGTCCGAAGAATCCACACAGGTGTGATACGAACCATCAACCGCTTGGTCTAGAATTCAGTGTTGATCACAGGATCGCTTGTTCAACGTCAACATCATCAGCTGTGAGAACGGTAGCTTTGAAGGGGAAGATAATCAGCTTTGAAGTGGAAGATCGTCCTGCGCGAGATCGTCGCGTCGTGGACGAAAGTTAAATCGTAAATCCAGCAAATTGCCGGTGGGCTGCGCGACGTAAAGTGTTGTTCACACCTACGTCCGCGAGCGACGTGTAACGCGGGAACGCCGGGAATTTCGTCACGACCTTCGCTGGATCTTCACGCACGAACGCTCGTTCGCCGTTCAGATGGCTGAAGCTGGCTTGCGACGTGCCTGTCATATTCGCCGGCTGCTTCTGAGGGCTTCCTGTCCAACAGCCACCGGGACAGCTCGATTTCGATCGCCGAGCATCGTGCCGGTTACTTTTTCTCCTTGCAAGACGCTTTTCGAAAGGAGACACCTGTCGTACATCCTCGCTTATACCGGCTGCCTATCGCAACGCTATCATTAGACTGGTGTCACTCGGGTTCTTGGATTAGGGGAGACCCATTCAGTCGTAATAGATCGGGAAAAACGAAGAACATAACCTCCGACCACCTCCAGTGTAATCACGAGTCAGTCTCTACTAGATATGAATGGTATCCAATTTTCTATTTCGATCTGTTCTTTTGTAAGCGATAGAATCTTTACGCAAATCCCAATTTTCATGGATTATTCGATGAATTCGGGATCAGGAACAAGTTCGATTTCATCATGTATTATTATATAAAAAATCACGGCCACAGTCTAGTCAATGTTTAGATCAATGTTTAACACTAACCTACCATCACCGATCAGAATTACCGATACCAGATTTGTCATTTTACGATTATTGAAATAATAAAAAAGATTTCATAAATAAATCTAAATAAAATCTCAAATCTAAATCAAATCAACCTCGTCATTTTTACAAGGGAACAGAGTCGGGCAAAAATTTAATCAACGATTGACGAATAAATTTCTACTTCAATCGTTAATCGCAATTAACAATTAATCTCCTAGCTTAGTCATTAATTGCAGTTAACGATTAAATACTTATTAATACTTGTCAAATTTCGGGTTTAGTCGTTAATTGCGATTAACGATTACATTCCTTTCAATCGTAGTCGTCAATCGGATAATTGAGTAATGATTAACTGCTGAAATTTCGAAATGAAACACGGAATCAGAACTATATGAATACTGGAAAAAATGTATACTGAGTCTAGGTCTATTGTCATTTGGTCTATAACATAAACTCTGTTTACTTGCTTTTATGTTTTCTTCGATATTTCTTTTCTTAATCAACGATTGACGATTAACTTCATCAATCGATTGATCCAATCGTCGATTTTTCGATGATTTCTTCTTTTAATCAACGATTGACTTCATCATTGAATCAATCGTCGATTTTTCAATGATTACCTTTTTTAATCGTACACATTAATCAATCAATCTTGATTAAAATTTTAATCGATTAATGCCCAACTCTGCAAGGAAACATACACGCAGCAATTACTTTTAAGGATCGGTAGGTTTAGAGTTAACCCATTTCCATGTAACGGAAATTCCTCTCTTAATAAATGTTCGTTTACCTTTGTACGAACGATTGACAAAGGCTAAATCTTTCCTACAGACCTTCTACAAAATCTTTTCCACAGCTAGCCACTCTTTCATTGAAAGATTCATGTCATTTGAATAAGTCCGCCCACTATGCTAGAAGCTTATTTCTCTCGAAACGTCGACGAGTTCCACGTGACGAACGGGATCCGAGTGAATAATCTACGAACACCGAGTGGCCGTTGAATATGATAATTATCAATCCTAAACGACTGTTCTTCATACGTCTAATTCGTGCAGTCATTATTTCTTGCTTGTTCCAGGTTCGCGAGCACGGAACGCGAGCCAAGAAATAAGCAACAGGAGACGAAGAAGAAGGAAGGAAAAAGAACGGAGGAGAGAATTCCAAGCGAGGGATGCCGACAGTGGTCGGTCCAGATACCTATCGTGTCCCGAGCTAGAACCGTGACGTTGAATACAAAATGTTACGAGTGCAGATTGATCGACTGGAACCTCGAAACGAAACGATGGGCCTCGGTCATGCGATTATCCGAGGAAGACTTCCTGCGGAGCGTCCGTCTGTTCTGGTCTGTTCTGATCTATTCTGACGACGCTAAATTTCGCATAAACGCCAGTCCATCGCTCACGCGGGTACGCGCGAATCTGGATACGGTGCGGTTGCGCCTAATTCCCGGATGCACGCGAATCTAACAAACCATTTTTTTTCTAGCAAAAAGCTCTATCGTTCTTTTAGTAAAATATTTCTCGATAAATGTACTTGACTCGACCAGTGAATCAAAAATATTTATACTATAATACTGAAAAAGGAAGATAAATGAATAAAGCATTAAAACTTCCTTCTTCAATCATTTTATTAAATAGAAATATACTGACATGCTGAAATTAATCCAATATGTCTATGGTTTTAAGCTAAATCACTTTTGTTGTAACTGGATACGGAAAAGATTGAAAAATTTGTCTGGTCATGCAAAGAGTTGGAATAATAATTACTAGACTGCGGATCTTTATGGAAAATAAACAATGTTCGCATTGATTGCAGGACACTGGAGCCAAACAAAAATTGTATTCTTTAAATATTGTATTAATCTGAAACTAGTACATTGATGTGTGTCCAGAAATAATGTGTGTCTAATAATTACACAAGAGAGAAAACAAGGTAAGTTATTAAGACAATTTACAGAGCCCAAGCAGAGCATAAAATGCTTAAACCGTATCTACAAAATATAAATTGTAAAATAAAGAAGATTCCGATTCCGATGTCTGGTAGAACAGTCTATGAAGAGAGAAATTTGCATGAAAACACGGTCCAGATATGCTGTATTAGATAACAAGAGTTACGCGTCGTTAAAACGGTTAGGCCTCATTAAACAAAAATAATCTCGCCGCTCTTATTCGCAATTGCCCATAGAATCGAATAAGTATGAGCACAGTAACATAGAGTGCGAGCCATTTCGATAAAAACATCATAGAGATATCACTCGACAACACGGCGCGCGGCGCGGCATAACCAAGTCCGACGATCAACGACACTAATTCCCCGACAAATAAGAAAACAAGCTGTCGCACAGAAGCCAGTGTCTCGAGAGTTATTATGGTAGCATCATCATTATCATTATCGCTATCGCGCGAATTACCGGGCTAATACGGTATTCACGACATTCGCGCGCAGATATTATCGCCACGCTATCCGTTCGTCGCTTAAGTACTACCGAAATTTATGATTTCCATACTTCAACCGACCGATAAAATAACGAGTAGCATCAATCCATGAAGAGAGGGGCTCTTGTACTAAGGTGGAGGCAACTACTGGCTAGCGATGGGACCAACTGCATCGTTGATACAGTTGTCGAACAAGAGTTGCTGAACACGCAATTACATTCAATGGGGCTGCAAAATGATCATTCTTTCGAAGTGAATATTCTCTTAGTGTTTGGTCCATGATTTTGTGGAAGATTTAAATATTGTCGAAGGACTATATCAATTTATGCAAAAGGGGGTCGATCTTTTCGACACCCTCGGTGAAGCCCACTCTGAATATAAATGTAGCCAGAATTATTGACTGCGATAACGTAAATTGACTTCTTCAACCCACAACATCAAGCATCTCCTTAAATATAAATAAAGTCAAAATCATTGATTTTAACCATGTAAGTGTGAAGTGTAATAATTCTTGAAACTTCGACATTCTTTTTTATGATAATGTTCCACCAAGTCATCCTTAAGAATAGACGAAGTCAGAACTATTGACTTGAATCATTGATTTGAACAATGTAAGTGTGAAGTGTAATAATTCTTGAAACTTCGACATTCTTTTTTTATGATAATGTTCCACCAAGTCATCCTTAAGAATAGACGAAGTCAGAATTATTGACTTGAATCATTGATTTGAACGTAACTGTGAAGTGTAATAATTCTTGAAACTTTGGGATTCGTTTTTATGGAAATGGTGAAGTTCCACAAAGCCTTCATTAAGAATAGGTGAATTCGGAATGATCGATTTCATTGATTTCAACCTTTTTAACCGACTTCGAAAAAGTAGGAGGTTACTCAATTCGATCTGTATGTGCCTTTTTTTCTATGTATGTTCACTGATTACGCCGAGATGGATGGACCAATCGGTACGAAACCTCCTGCATCTTGTAGAGTATGTCTCCCGATTGGTCTCTTGAAAACAAATTTTGCATTTTTTTCATTCTTTGCGGTTTTTATTGCAAATAACCAATAAGACCGAAAAACCATCCTACGGTGTTCTACAAATTCTACTCGTTCCATTAAAAAGTGTAAAAGAATTAACTAAAAAATTCACTAAAAAGTATGAAATAATTTCCATTTAATTGATGTGAATTCACACGAACTTAAATACAATACAATCTTTTCAGAGGCGGCGAAAAATTGACAATTATCCAAATGACAGATGTTGCTGAGTATGATTTCATTGAAATATGGCAAACTTGGAAATCAGTAGATGGGAAGAGGAGATACATTAATATGTGAAAAGATTGTATTGTATTCAAGTTCGTGTGTATTCACATAAATTAAATGGAAATTATTTCATACTTTCCAGTGAGTTTTTTCGAAGTCGGTTTAATCTTTTTTTATCAGAATGGTTAAGTTTCAACAATCAAGTACAACTCGGAGCAACATTTTGACGTGACCATCCGCAAAATCGAGGGTGCAGGATCACGCGACATCTCCAATTCTGGCTCTCGCGGTACATTTTGGCGAAAAGAGATTGGCCGATGGAAGGGTGAAAGGATCGAGCCGATGATTCACGAGCACGCATAGTAGTTGGAGCCATCGCTAGTCCCGGCACGCAAAGAACCTCGTCGGTGGAAGGCGCCTGGCGCCACCAGCGTCCACCGAGACGTTCGACGAACCATAAAGCCCCGTCCACATCGTGCACGCGCGTAGATAATACGCGGCGTCCTTGACAACGCGGCTTTTTTCCGGCCCGCGTGCCAAGATAAGCCGAAGGAACGCGAATTGCAGAGGCCGCGGGGGAAAAGCGCGAGGAGCGGGAAAGAAAGGAAGAGAACCGAGAGCGGGACAAGAGCGCGAGTGAAGTTATCGTAAACTGGTTTGCCGGTCGGAATGGCGCGGATCGCGAGGACGATTTAATAAAATGGCGCCAGCCGGCTAGTTGGATATCCGATTACGATATCCCTTTCCCCTCGTGGCGCTGATAAATTCCGCATGAAACGGTGGCTCGTGTCGATAACCCGGCGACGATGTAACCCGAACAGGACGCAACAACGCCGGCCAACTGGATATCTTGAAAATGCACAAATTTCGTTTAACCAACACTTACAGGAGGCCAGTCAATTAGTCAATTGCCCCACCGATGCACAACATACGAACGAAGATGACAGACATTTTATATTGGTAACAGAAACTTGTACAGGACGCCTCGGTACAAACAGGCATCGGGTTATTGCAACAATATATTTAACTGTTTCCCTGATCTCGATCGACAATTTGTTAATAACATATATTAACGTTTTCAGCGCACTGGTTCGATCTGATGCTACTACTTAAGCAATGTTCAGTTCGTATATCACAGGCATGGAATCAACATGTGTTATAAAGTTGTAAAGAGTTTAAAATAATTTGTTCACTTAGCAAACGCAATTTTTCTTAGCAAACTTTCTTAGTAAACTTAGCAAACAAAACTTTTCTTGAAAATGGTTGACCGAAACGTTGAAAGTTTCGTGGTAGTTTGTGCAAAATTGCTTAAGTAGTAGCATCGAAACATTATTAGATGTTATTAATAAATTTAACCCTTTGCACTCGGAACTATTTTGACACGAAAGCTAAACATTTCATCTGACCTAGAATGTTTTCATTCTATACGATTTTTCTCATTTTATGCATATTAAACTGATACAATTTACTCATGCAATACTTGAATGTTCAGTAACTGATTTGATATAAAATAATTAAAAAACGTGACAATTATTTTACAATACCGCTATCGCAATATTTAGTGGTGCCTCAAAGCCGCCACTCGAGTCAAAAATATATCGAGTCTGAACATTCTCTGACGGAATCGTCTGACGCGTCTGACCGTGGCTGACCAATTCTACTTCTTTCTACACAGCAATACATCGCGATGAGGAATCAATTTACAAATTGCATCTGCAACGAATTCGCAAGTGAACATAAAAAGGAGTAAACATATTCTCGTTGCTTCCAAGGAGAAACGGTCACCTCAATACCCGGCAGATCCAGTGTTGAGAGCGATCAAAAGCAGCCGCGAGTGGAACGCGTAACTGAAAATGACGCGGTCTTATCAAACCGTATCACCTACTGTTTCAACGGGGCGTGTCGGCAATTATGAAAATTCCACGGAGGGCAGAGAAGAAATAAAAGTGGCGCGCGGGGTACAACGAGTATTGAAGCCATAAAAATCAGAAAAGATCACTCAGCGTGGCAAAAATGTCCCGTGTCTGACTCTGGCCACCGGTGGAAGTCGTTCGGTCACAGTGGACTTTTATTCGCGTTGGACACGAAGAGGCGACCAGAAGAAACCAGCGGCAGAAAAAGAGGGTAGAAGCAGCAGCAGCAGCAGCAGCAGGAAGACGTAAAAGAAGAAGCAGAGAAAGAGTGAGGGAGGGGAAAGAGAGAGAGGTACGTTTATTCGTCTGCAAATTAGTCACGAAGTCGGCAGATCGGAGTGTGGCAATGGAAGCCAGAGGATATAGTGGTGGCGCTGCCACGAACGGTGGCGGCGGTGGTGATGGTGGTGGTGGTGGCTGAATAGCTTCTGCTCTCGCAAGCCGAGAGCTCAACGTACGACCTTGGCGAGGCCTTGCGAGGTCGCTGACATGATTCCGTCCTGTCCACGGACTCGGTAGATCGCTGGGATTAGAAGAGAAGCAGGGAGAAAGGCAGCCAGGCAGGAAGACCGAAGAGAGGAACGAGCTGACGGTGCCACCACCTCTCTTATCATCCACACCGTCCTCTATCAGGGAACAGATTTTTATCGGGACACCGCCAGCTAGCTGAAACCCTTCGCTTCTTATCCGGCAACCCGTCACACATCCTGCAAATACGTAATTTACGCAGATCTAAGGTTGACGACGAGCTCCGGGCTCTAACGAGCTCCGTGAAACCAAGTCGATCGAGCTCACGCTTGATCCTGTCCTCCGGATACTTGATCCTTGCGGAACCGAGGATGCCTGCCTTGTCGTCTCCAGTTATGATTCTGATCGTTCGTCGAGTATCCACGATGTTTCGAATGTGATCTTGTGTCCCTGGATAGCTTCTTCTCCTATTTCAATCTAACGAATCTCTTTATGAACGCAATAATTGAAGTTATTCGAGTGAGATCACCTAGCTTTTCGATGAAACTTGTCATCTCATCGATAATTTGTAAAGGCGTGAGTGAATTGTCCATCGATCACCGAAACTTCCGGCGGTCCGAATGAAACGACACAGTCGAGAAAGCTAATTGAACCGGCGAAGACGCAACAACTTCAGGATATAGGCACCCAAAGAAGATGAAGAAGAAGTAGAAGAGGAAGAAGCGTCGTTCCATGACCGAGCATCGACAAAATGAAAGCCTGGAAGCCTCACGTTCCGCGAACAATCTCATTTTGACTTTAATTATACACCCGGGAGACGCTTAAGGTTGCCAAGGAACGGAAAAAGAAACTGAAAAAGAGGCCGGTCGACAGTTTTGCATCAGACGACACGGCATCGGGGCACGCAAACTCGGTCTTCTTGCGGATCCCTTCAACCCCCTTTTCCGTCCCCTTTTCCCCTTCGTCGCCCCCCTCTTTAGGGGCTACGTCCTGATCCTCGACTTTTAATTCGCGCAGATACAGTGGCGGGAGCAGGAAGCACTGAGCTTCAGCTTCCTATAATCATCGCTGGAAATGATACTCCGATACATAATAATGATCGTGGATATTACGTGGAACTAACGAGCCGGGCCCCGCGTCTATCCTCTTCAATCCTCCTCGATCCTCTTCGACGAGATCGACAATTCCTTGGCCCGTTCCCTCGACTTCGTACACTTCGTTCGACGAAACAATCAAATCATTTGCGGACATTGAATTCTGCTAAACTCGGCGAAAGTTATCATTAAATGCTACTCCTAGATCAATTTTTTTTATTTTTGCGATAGCTGGACAGCGGATTTGAGCAAGCGTAATTTAGCGGGATCCCACTTTGTGGGATTGCAAGCTCTAATTACAACATGTGCTTGGACAGAGAAATTTACGGAATCAGTTACTAGGTAAGCAACTTGATAATTTCAATAATTGCAAAATAAAAAAGCAGTACATAGTAGGTATAGTGTTACGATAAAAACAAACAACTACGTCCTGTTTCATTCCATTGATCAAACACTTTTTGCCATTAGCGGATCAGATAGTGTCTATATGATACTTTGTTTCCTCTCGGATGACACTTGTAATCTCTCTCTCCCGAGAGAGAGAGAGAGAGAGAGAGAGAGAGAGAGAGAGAGAGAGAGAGAGTCTAACTCGTGGGCCAGCCTCAAGTAGACACGTAACATGACTTTGAGGAATTATTCTGATGCAGACGCAGGTTAAATCTCGCAGGTGTCTACTACTGTCACGCCGGCACGGGGTATAAATCTCGCTGGTGTAAAATCTCGAGTGGACACGCAGCGTAACTCTCTTTCTCGAAACTCGCCGACACGTAACTCACGCGAATTACGCGCACGCGGATACTTTATAAACACGCTTCGTAATAATGATTAATAAATAAAACCCTCGCTGGATGAAACCGTGGGTACCTGTCGCGCCGAGGTGTCGCGGGACAGGGCCCCGTTTTAAAAAAATCGCCGGTAATTGACTTGTTGTTTTACGACGAGGACGAGGAAACGCGCAAGAAGATGAAACCATTGAACTCTAAGGGTACGATGATCTGTCGAGCGCAAGAAGTCAATGATACCACCCTTCTTCCTGGCGGTTGTATCCACTCGCGGCTGACTGATCGAAGGACATTTACATCCAGACACATAGATCCTTCAAAGGAGGCCTGCGTATTCTTCAAAGCGGACTCGGCCGTATTATTCATCATAGACGGTGGCAAATGTCACGATAGAAAACAAACAAAATCCCACGGGTCTAACGAGATAGATAAATCATCGACGATACACCGGACAGAAACGCGACGTCATATACGCCAGGCTCTTTTTGCTAGATTGAGCCATCATTTCGCTCAAAGCCTTTGTCCTCCGAAAAAATCGCGTTTACACGAGGTACAATGTACCGGCGGTGTAACGTCCACGGCGTCGCCATTTTTCCTGTGCGTACGATGTTCGACCGCTACCGAGGAACATCATTCCTCATGCGCGAGGATTAACATCCTTTTATAACTAAAATATTCGCGGATGTTATATATATAATACTGGAACCTATTGAATGCATGTACTGATTTTTTAATATGTACATTTGCTCCGAATATAATATGAAGAGAACACATTCTTTATAACTAGACAGCGGATTTTATGCATGTAGGTGAAACTTAAAACAGTAAAAACGTTTACAACATGCGAATTACAATTAAAATTCAATTAAAATTATTCACACAAGAAATAAATCTCGATTCAGCTTCATTTCCATGCAAATGATGTACATATAAATATTTTATTCCGCATAAAGGTCCACTGTCTATTTATAATACAACACAATAGACTCTATTTCATGGGCACAACTGATTTCAGGATCAACGTCACTTCACTCGTCCTCCCAACCGTTACAGACCCCTGAAAGTCTCGGGTCCTTTTTACAACCACGCGACGTCTTATTCTTATTTCCGACCATAAATCTCTCCAGCACAGAGCTCGACGAAAAAGAAAGCCCGCAACAGCTTGTACAATAAATACTGCTAAAATTTCTGTGTCGAAACGGGTCCAACAATAGGTTGCCGACTCCCAGCCATAGCCACCTAATCTCTTATTTCCCTTTCACTGCGAAATCCTCTTTTCCGCTGACGGCTGTCCGTTTCCATGTTTGAGAGGCGTGAAATATCACCTCGTGATTATGGAGGGCCGCTTTGAAGGAGCCGTAAAATTTGCTCTGCCAACGAACACCCTGGATAGTTCCCTTTCCCGAGCTCAATACCCCTAACCTCCAACCCCGTTCCCTCTAATTCGCGTTCTCTTGAACAATAAAAGCAGACTGGGAATACTCTGTGCAACCTTGAAAATAGGAATGATGGGGGCCCATCCGTCTTCCCTTATACCGAGGTACTTTAGTTTCTGCGAGAGCCCTCGGTCGCCTACGATTGAATCCCGTCGATCCCAAGCTGATTGCAGCGCCGTAAATCTAGTTAAAACAAAGTTCGAATTGCAGAAGATAATACTTCTAAATATATTTTTAAACTTAACAATATATACAACGTTCTTAAGGTTTGGATCAAGATGGTAGTGTGCTAGCTATTATAGTTGTAAACGGTTCGAGATGTTGTTGAGCTATAATTTTCTGTATCGTGTCGCGTATTACGTCGGCACGGATCCTATTGGCTAGCTGTAAACTGAATTCTAATTGGTGAGTGGGCGGTGCGTTTTGGTCGTCAGAATGGGAGTGTGTTTTAGTAAAACTGTTTTGGCGAGAATGAATTAGGTGAGAAGTCTCGAAGTGGTGTCTGATGACTAGACTGCGGATCTTTATGCGAAATAAAAAATGTCTGCATTGATTGCGAGACAGAGTAGCGAAATAAAAATGTCTTTCTTCTTTTAATTATCTAATGAAGCTGAAAACAATACATCGATGTCCTTAAATCTTTTTAATATGTTCACTGCTTTAAATTGTGCCTACCCATTTTTGCCATAAATGCATAAAGATCCGCAGTCTACTGATGACACCCAAATAATTCTGGAACCGTCGCATCGCGTTTCGAGCTATTGCAGCCGACCGTGTCTAATTCTCACGTTCGGTCTGCTCGAGACCGAACATTAATCGAATCAGTATACTTAACATGTACGTTAGGACACTTGTCTGGTAGATGATATTCCTTTTTAGATCTAGGTTAAGAACCTAGCGGCGCCAGAGCGTTCTGGTCGTCCATTTGGAATCCAGAAGAGAGGGGCTACAGCGTCAGCTCGGAGCCCATCGATCCTTAGAGAACCTCGTTAGGCTTAATAACAGCACTTGACGTAAAATCCGGAGTCATCGATCTCAGTCTCGATTATAATTAATCTTTTCGATCAAAATGCACGTCGCACCCTGACATTAATAGCAACGGACGCGGACTATGTTCAGCCAGGATCATCGCCATTGGTTGCACGCAGGGGAACACACTCCCGGGCCTTTTTCTTAATCAGCCCCGGCATCCAATCAGAAGCCAACGCGACAAAAACATTTATTATTCTCGTAATCTTCATTCGAACCGGCGGGTTCAACCTTGGCTTCCAACCCTCTCGAATAATATTTCATTGACAGCCGCTATTAAAAGTCTAGCCAGCCCTGAAGACCCCTTATAAAGATTTACATCAATAGGAATACGGTTGCGTATCGATCGGTGGAATTGATTTCTTGAACGTTGTGGTTGTAGCTGGTGTCTGAGCTTTATTCGAACCTGCGATTTCACCCTTGACTTCCAACCCTCTCCAGTAATATTTTAATGACAGCCTCAATTAAGTCCCTTTTTCTCGGACAACTCAGACAATCCCTTAAAAGGATGTACATCAGCAGGAATATATATCTGCGTATCGATCGGTGGAATTGATTTCTCGAAATGCAGATGTTGTTGCTGGTCTCCGAGTCTTCGGTCACGTTATCGCAGAAGAAGCCAGACTGAGAACAAAGTATCAATCGCTGCAGTTGTCATTCAATTGCGGTGCAGTCAGGATGCCAACCGCGGTTCCTAGAAAGAAGACGACGTTCGCCACCGCTCGGTTTCTTTCATCGAGAGATCCCGCGAGCAACACGAGTCCTGTGCGTGAGATAGTTTCGGCTGGTCACGTCCCATCATGGTTTCCGCTCGTGCAGAAACGGCCAGGGCTAAATAAGCTCCTCCATTGGCAAAAGAACGAGCCCGTGCCCGGAGAGACCGTTTCTTCGAGCTGTTTCTTTTCTCGTGATACCCATCCCCCAACCCCTTCCTTTCTTTCCGAAATGCTTCATTGTACAGTTTCTTTGTAGCAACGGAGGCATAATGGGATTCCCACGACTCGCAACAATGTTCGAATCGACTCTAACCTAAGCCCGGCCGAGATTGGTAAAAGTCACGAAGCCGGCTTTCCGCCCCTCGCGGGACACAGCCGCCTAACACGCTCGCATCTTCCTGGAAGATGAACAGCCAGAGACACAAAGGAATTCGACGAACGTCCACGGCATACAGTGTCGTGCGAGTAATAAGCCCTTCGGTTTACCTCGGTTGCGCGTGCTAACAATAATCGGCACCGCTGAATAGATGGAGCTATTAACTTTATCTATCTGCGACACGACACGTTCGGTCGCCCAGGTGGACGATCGCTTACCTGTCCACGTCGTCGACCGTTCCCATTCCCGACGCGGCCCCGTCGATGGAAAACCGGGGTCACTAGGCTGACCTGTCCACCGAATGAACACTTCAGCTCCGTTTGTATTGTCCGCACGGAACGGTTCTTCTTTATTTTTTAATGCACTCGAATGTAACTTCGCGTCGGAAAACCAAAATTGTTTAATGTAAAGGAATAGCAGGGTCGTGGAAGGATGTGAAAATTAACGGCACTAGCACTGTTAGTTTACTGTATCAAGCACAAGTCAATACGTCCACTTTATTAAAACAGGAACTTAAGAATCCAACTGATTGAACTAAAGAACCCGACACCACTTAACACTAATCGAACGCAAAGAAAAAGAACTACAATTAAGAGAAAACGAAAGATAACGAGAATGAAGAAAAGAAAGACAAAAGAGAAGACCCAAGAAGCGCAAGAGCCTTGATCTTTCGAGGTAGCGAGGTTTAGCTCAAGCAAAGCTAAAGCTTTAAACAAAGATTAATCGCTCGAGCAAAGCGGTAGTTTTAAGCGCAAAGTGTTAACCGCTCAAGTGAAGCGGGAGTTCGAAAAGCAACTGACTCTTTGGGTAATCAGCTGTGCCCGAAGAATCAGAACGGTGAGGGGAGAGGTGAAGAGGAGCCTCTATAGCGAATCATTGTTATGGTTTTGGCAACCCCGTCACCTCTCTCTCCCCTGTTCTATATGAAGTCTTTTCCGTTGTAATCCTGTATATCTTGACGAGAAAAAGCCGACAATTCGAGTCTTGATGTTAGGAATTCACTGGTTAAAAAGTTATGCCTATGTAATGTTCAGCGATTTTAAGCAGTTTTGACCGGTAAGGGCGCCGCCATGTTGGTATGTACTCAGTGCCGTGCGCCGCCTAACGAGCGGAGCCGCTAAATGGTACAACAAGCACGCGGTGATGTGCGAGTACGTACCAATATGGCGGCGCCCTTACCAGCCTCATCGTTGAAAATAGCTGAACTGTAAACTCGTATAAGTTTTGAACCGGTGAATTCTTAACATTAAGACTTGGATTTTCGGCATTTTCTCGCCAAAATCTATAGGATTACATTAAAAAGGTTAAACATTTTTGGTTCCCTCAGGTGAAGTTCAATCCCAATTTCAAATTAAGAGTGCTGTAAAGTTTATCTGTACATGTAGAAAACACCGTGTGGTTCACATTCAAGTGAAATTGTAATAAAATCAAACACTTCTACGTTCCATAAATGACGCGAATGAAGCATCATCAGCTTGGCAAAGCTGTGTCTAGTAGATCCTCCCACACAATCCTCGCGTCGAAAGTACAAAACCGTGGTGATCCTCGAGCGGTACAACGTCGGAACACCTGCGGAGCAGTTCATCGACGCCGGAAATGGGGGCAAAAATCATAAGTCGTCGTTCGATGGGGCAATAAAGCGGTTCTCCGCCCATCGCCCCTATGAATCGTTAGTCGACGCGATTCTACCACGCGAGAAAGAAAGAGACGGAGAGGTTCATGGTACTTCGGTCATGACCATAATTCTTTTGGCCGGCGTCCGTACCCGGCCCGCAAAAAGTGTCTTCGTAAAGTATATCGCGCGCGAAAGTGGGCGACGCCGTCGAAGATATATCCACGTGCCACAAATGAACGTTATGTAAATACGCGTTTAAGGCTCCGCAGGCGAGAAAGAGAGAGAGAAGATGAAAGAGAGAGAGAGAGAGAGAGAGAGAGAGAGAGAGAGAGAGAGCGAACGAAAGAGAATGAAAGAGCTGCGACTGGTCGATACGTGCGTCGCGCATGCCGTCGTGGTACGTGGCTAAAGTAAATTGGTGGTCTGCCGTTGATGTATGGCAGAGTAGTATTACGTACAGCCTGTCTTCTTCATGCATATTCATCCGAAACGATCGACCCGAGTCAATTCGCTATACTATTCGGTACTTAAGCCGATTCGCGGATCACGCTTCCGATACCTAACCGATCCTCCATCTTGAGCAACAACGGTAATGTTATTGTAACAATTACCCATTACTTGCACTTTGACTGGGATTGTGACTAAAGAATTTCACCCTTGGTGGACTTACTTAGTCACTGGAAGCCTAGTGTGCAGTATGATTTCATCACACTGAGGGAGTCTGTTTGGTTGATGACCAACATTGCCATGTTGAATACATTTTTTATAAGAAAATGTGGATCATTCAATTGACCAAGCATCAAGATGCCTTATGAAGGTTCAGTACAGTGGCACAGCAAGTTGAGCTACCAAATTATGCCAATTGATCGAAGAGACTTCGGTTACCCTATTTAGTATGATTTAATCAGACTCAGGTGTCTCGTTGGTTGATGACCAACATTGCCATGTCGAATACATGTTTATAAAAAAATATGAAGCATGCAATTGACCAAGTTCCAAGATCCATTAGTAAAGATAATGGCACAGCAAGTTGAGCTACCAAATTATGCCAATTGATCAATGGGCTGCGTTCCCGAGGATCATCAAAGCTTTTCAGCTAATGGAATATTGAATTTCGAACGATGATCTGACAGAGAGAAACGGCTACTATGATAGTCGGTCGGATGCCCGGTCTCGATACCGAAAGTTCTCAATTACAGCAACTCTTCTCTCGCATGAGCGAAGATTGTCCTACTGGCGGCGACCCTCGGGCTCCAACAAATCCAATTTCTCCCTGTCAATCTCGACCCGGTGTGAAAAACCAGCGTCCTAATGCTCCTGGCCAGCGTCAGTAGCAGTGCTCGCGAACACGTCCGCGAATAATCCAGGGTATCAACGGGGGAAGAGCAAAAAGAGAACGGTCCCGGTGGATAAGGACAGTCTGCGGCCGATGAACGGACAGGTAATCTGCATGCCTAATAATCTCTTGGTCGTCCGCCATGCAAATACTCCCCTACGCGTCCGTTTTGACATTCATTCCCAAGGTCCGAGAAACCGACTGGACACCCCGACTTATCAGAAGACCCTCCCTCCGATGACGTCTCATTTTCGTATCACGCTTGGAACTGGGACTGAAACGGTCTCCGGTGTCCGAATCAACATTATTGCGAGTTTCTGCATGCCTTCACGATTAAAACGGCATGGTCTACTGTGTCGAATAGACCGGATCGAGAAAACAATTTTTTAAAAATACAAAACGCGGGAAAGTTGTGGTCCGACACCCTGATGACAGAATTGTAATAGTTCATAATATATGGCCGAACTGTAATAATTTATAATCTATGGCTGATGCCAAGACATTGTAAGTCGGTGTTGTCACATGTAATAAACAACTTGTATAAAAAGCCCTACTGGATCAAAATCCCAAAGTTGTGCGAAGATGCCTTCAGGTTGCGCATTAAACTCAAAATATGGACATTTAGGGAAAATATCGACATTTTTAAGAGTTTCTTACATTTTTCGCTATCTGAAGTTATCTGATAATAATCTATACGAACAATATACCTCGGAAACATTCTATGAAGGTGGAGTGGGGTTAGTGCGCCCTAGTTTTTGCAAAGTTGGACTTTAAACTGATGTATTTTCAGTCTGGTGTGTATAAACTTAACGCTCTTGGTATCAAACTCTTGCCACAGTTATTACTGATGAATTAGTATTATGTAGGATTCTAATTTTGCTGGAAAATTATCATTTTGATAGGATATTGTACAAAGTGTCAACTATACGCAAGCAAGAGAATATCGTTCATATTATAATAAAAATAACCAATTAACGCACTTACTCCACTTCACCTTACCAAATATATGTAGAAATCAAATAATTTTAATAATTTTGAGGTTACGCATCTGTCATATTGCATCTGCCATTTTGGTTTTTTGTAATTTTTACATCAGATTCACAATCAGCGACTCGAGAGAACCCCAGCATATCAATTTTGAACTAAACTGGAGTGCTCCTTCCTATTTTGGGCACGTTTTGGCGATTTCCAACCGATGTGAGCCGGCCGCGTATCGGACAGTTATCCATCATCGATGGACATGATGTCGGGACAAACCGCGATGGATAAAACCCGTAGGAAGAGTACGTGGCCCGCGGGCGCAGCCCGGGAGTAGGAGGGTCAGAATCGCGGAGGTTATAAACCCGCGTTGGCCGGTCGGCCGGTACGTAGATGGAATGCGTCATTAATGCCTCGGCCATGGCACCGCGGCAGATCAAGTCCTTATGGCAGGCATTCATAGTTATTATCCGCGTCTTCGCAGGAAGTTATATTTTAACGGTCGTAAAGGCTCCGGCGCGAGGCCTCGCAAACGCTGTTTGCCCGCCGGGTATAAGTGCTCATGCAAATACAAAGGTAAACGCGTCTTTCTGCGACGGGGCTTTCAGATCTGCCTGGCCGGGCCTCGACAACGCGGCTATTCACCAAGGATTGTCACCAGGAGGTGCGTCGCCGTGACACGGGGCCAGAACTTCAGAATTGGTCGGATTGGTCTCCGCGATTAGTTGGACAAATTTCGTTTTCAAACCAACAAAGACGGCGAACAGTGAACTGCCATTGTATGGCGTAATTTCAGTTGTTTATCAATATTTTACAATAGGCAAAATTAAGATCAAGATCAAATTAGGGCAACCATTAACGTATATCTTTGCAGTCGAATTAAATTGCTTTCCAATGAAAATCGCCGTTGAAAAATGTGAAAATATGCGGGAATAAAGCTCACGTGTTAATTTTGCTGAGTTTCTGTAGAAAAAATGACTGAAGAGCGTAAAAAAGAACGCCTGTCACACTAGAATAGTGTGACTTGATTTACGGGGCAGTTTCGAGTCCCGCGAGAAACCAGGACTGACAACCTGCCGCTTTCTGACAGTGGCTTGGCAGACAGTGAACGCTGTGGGACGAAGGTGACTGTTCGAACGTACCTGTAGCTGTTAGCTACTACGGTACTGTCTATAAACGGAGGATAATAAGGAGTGAATTTAATATGGTCTCGTAAATATCAATCAATTGGATATCTACGGCCGGTTTTATTGGACTGGTACTTGTTAGAGATTATGGACAAAGTATATGTTTTATATGTACAGTCTTCCCCACAATTCGTGGACAGTGGTAAAGAATATTCTATAATTTGGTTATAATAAAGTGGCCTAACTCGAAATTTAAAAAAAATGGGTTTATTAGTTTATGAGGAAACTATAACAACTCTGTAAGGAAATACAACGAGCCCCTAAAATTCCGCTATTTAATCAAAATTAACATTGGAATTACCAAATAGGTGAAAATGAAGTGTTCTCCGCGTAATTGTGGCAATCAGATTTTCAAATAAAAATGATTTCTAATCAAAAACTTTCTTCATCGATTAAAATAAATGTTCTCGCTCGTCCAAGCAGCAGACACCTTGACAAAAGCGTACAGAAGAAGCAGCACCCTAGCGAGGGCCACGTTTGATCCCGCTGTCGGCAAAAATGAAAGACGACTTCTGACGAGTAAAAAAAAAAGGATTTATGTTCTAGGTTCCGGGTATTCCCTAGGCGATTATTTTTACTCGGATGAATTACGACTGATGTTCGCAGCGGCGGTTCGTTTGTTTTTTGGCCGATGGAAGAAAGCGCGAGATGAAACAAGACGAAAGTAGATATTACAAGTCACAGACTTCCGTTCTTCCTAGGAACGCGGAGACGGGTGTAACTCTTCTTTTTATTCCCGTCGGCTCGTTTCGACACGAATATATGAGACGTTTGTTACGGAGGCTCCGACTTCTGTTCGACGAACCTTTTGTACAGATTCTGGATTCCCAGAAACATTTCGCTGTTCGCCATATTGGGTATCCGTCAATATCTCAGTTTAAGAAACGGCATGCAAAAGTTATCAGGAGATGAACTGCGAACTTGAGATTCGCTGCTTTGGTTCGTTAAAGTAAACTTGAAAATTAGAATAGAGACAGTTAGTATCAATGGAGGCTGTTCAAATAAGTTCCTTCGTTTTTTCTACGATCATAACTTCTGGCTGAATTCGAATTACTTTCCGATTTTGGTGTCATCTGAAAGAGCGTTCTTTTAGTTTAAAGAAGAGTCGTGATGAGCGCTCTGAGAGTTTCCAGTGCTGTGCAACAATTTCAAGCAATATGGCGTGCGAGAAGCGTCATTTGCGTCACTGCTTACTCATTGCATTCCAACTTTGGAAATCAGCTGTTGAAACGACAGAAATGGTTTGTGCGGCACTGGAAGAGAACGCCGTATCTTAGAGAACATGGAAAAAGTGCTACCAAAGGTTTAAAGCCGGAAATTTTAATTTGGAAGTCGACGATCGTTCAGGTGCACCGAGAAAGTTCGATGACGGTGAGTTAGAGGAATTGCTCAACGAAAATCCGACCCAGGCGCAGGCACAATTGGCAGAAAGATTGGGAGTCAGCAAACTCTGAAAACTGAATTTGGAGAAAAAGGGGAAAGAACTTATTTGCACACCAAATATATTCATTATCGTTTTGGTTCATTAAAATAAAAATTTCGAGAAGACCGAATCCATTCTAGTGTAACTAAATTTTAATCCGAGGTAAAAGGCTCCTTAGGTTAAAATGACAGCTTCGAAAGTATTTTACGCGGAGCTTGCGCTAAACCTCGAGGTTTAATTAAAACTCGCAAGGAACTTGCGGAGGACCGGTGAACTAGGTGAGCCCGCGACAGCAAAGTTAAATCTTGGCTTTATAATTTTCGATTAATCCCGCGGCCGGTGTAACCCTTAATTCTAATTAAAAAGTTACGTGTTGGTAAGTAAATTTCCCGCTCGAAACTTTTCCAGCCGGAATTCACTTCGGTTCCGGGAAATTTTTCGAAAGTTGAGGATTCAGTTGAGGTTATTCCCGGGAAGGAGAGGACCTCATCAAGAGGTAAAGGGCGACGTGCATTTTTCGCGGAGCGAGAACACGCGGCCATAATTCGTAAAACACGCGCACGCGCACACGTGCTGCACGCGTTTATGGAACCGCGGTCGAACAGCTTCACGATCTACCCTTAACGATGACCCAAATGACCCCGGGAGCCAGAGGGGCAATCTTGGAAAGCTCACCGGTTGCTAAACGTAACACGTTCCACGCAACATCCTCCTCCGAAAGGAATTTTCTTACCAGCCAGGAAACGCACTATTATTATTCCGCACGCGAGCGCCGAGGGTGAACATGTGCGTTGATTGTCCAGCATGTGAGTTACGCGGCAACGTTTTCGTAAATAGCAAAGTCCAAAATTCAATCTGATCATATTCATACGTAGAACCCTGAAATTAGTCGAGCCTAAGGTTATTCAATGGAAAATAGAATGAGCGAAGCTGTTCGAGCGAGCTTATTCTCTGCGCTTTGTCGAATTACAGGTATTCCCTGCACGCAATAGACATATAAGCCCTTCAGCGAGTTACGAATACCGTTTTAGCAGACGTGACAATATCATACGGTAGTCTGAATATGTGCTGTTAGCCTCCGATACCATTTAAGTAGTACAGTGGACCCAAAAAGTATTCCACCACTGAATTGCCCATTCTCAACAAATTCTTGATATTTAAAAAATGTTCTCGTAACTGAATCTACTGTACACTTAGGAGCAAAACTAATCACATACACTTTAAATCAGAATAACTATTTTATGAATGGCCCAAACGACTTCAATGTCTCTGTAAGGCTAGAAGAATTAGTTTAGTAAATGACGCCTAAAAAATATGAAAAATGTGAAATGTGAAAAATAATAGTAAGACTTTGTTTTTTGTAAGAATGTTTATACCACCGTGTGGATGACTGAGTGTTTCACTTATATGTTTATCTGTTATATATAATTTTATTGATTTATGCGTTGCGTTAACGCTTTTGTTAACAAATGTATGTTAGGGGTTGTGTCGTGTCGAGCCTCCTCACATTTTACAACTTTTTTAGCTGGACCAATAACGAAAATTTGGAACATGTGTTTGATCAACTATTATAAATTATGTACGCTCTGAAAATTTCATTGATATTGGTTAATTGGTTTACGAGTTATAAACGATCAAAAGTGGTGAAAGCCCAAAAATTTTGAAACATTGCAATTTTTACTACTTTTGATCGTTTATAACTAGTGAACCAATCAACCAATTTCGATGAAATTTTCGGAGCGTATATAATTTATACGAGTTGACCAAACACTTTTAAATTTTCGTTATTAGCCCAGCTAAAAAGTTGTAAAAATCAATTTATACTATTGTTTTTCACAATTCCGACCAAATGCATTTTTTCAACATATTTTTTAGACGTCATTTACTAAACTAATTCTTCTAAAAAAGTTATTGTGATTTAAAGTGATCAGTTTTGCTCCTAAGTCCTTAAAACTTGATGTACGATCTATTTGGTCGTTTCATCGAGCTTTGAATGGAAGGTGTACTGTTAACTTTGCAATAATATAAGGCACGCCTTAGTCCAGGTTCATTGTGGTACTATTATATTATTTTTCGCAAAATGATAATGGCTGAAACATGGAGAAGTTCTCGAGGATCAGAAATTTCGTGTTACTTCTTGGATCCACTGTACCTACGTCAGTCAGTGATCGGCTGAGAACGACTCATTAGCGGAGCCGATAATGAATCGATACGCGATCCTCAGGCACGCTTTGCGGAAGAACACGAGCGGCCATTAGAGAAAATACCGGGTAAATACTAATCTCCGATCCCGACGGACCCCAAGGACGAGTAAATCATTAGTATTGGCGTGTTTAGAGGGCTAATAACCAATGCCGGATGCCGACATCGATTGTACAATCTACGCTTCACACGTGGATCGTCGTCGTCTCTCAATTGAAATTCCAGATAACACCGGGACGAGGAGCACTGCACCGAGAGGATGCAGTTGGAATCCGCGCGATTTCTGCTCCGTGTCGCGGGCTCGTGTCCACCGGATGAAACGGCGATTCGGCCCGCCCTCTCATTTCCGGCTTTTAATCACTCGTGTGCGAACCTTGGGCTCCGAACAGCCCGCCCGACGAATCTACCGAATGACAGAATTTCATGCTCGATAAAATCTACACCCACGAATTAATCTTTTGTTCACCGGGAACTCTAATTCATTGAATGAGCTAACGCGACAGGCCCTTATTCTAGTTTAGTTTAGGACCCTTGGACTGTAGAAGTGGTCTCACATGTTTGATGAAAAAATTTATGTACAGTGTGACTGGAATAATTATAGTCACTGAATTCGTAATGAGGGGGACTATCATTGTAGCTGTTTAAAAAAGGTGGTTCCGTTAAAAAAGATGAATTAATGTCTCTTCGAAAACAACAAAGATATTTAAGGTAGAAACGTTAGGTGACTCGGCCTGCATGCAGTGTTTTTGGGAAATGCTAAATGGAGATTAATCACAGCAATTTTGACAGATAATTGGGAAAAGAATTCAGAATCCCTAGACTGTAAACGTTTTCTCGGTACCCTCAAACTGTAAAGGTGAGTCTATCTTGTCTGATGCAGTTTTTAATTAGTAAATTCTGAAACAATTCATACCAGGTATGTAAATATAAAAACTGGAATTTTTGTATAGAAAATACACGTTCATTGTATGAAAATGATACAAAATATTTACTCAAAGTATTGCCCATCGGTAGCTGTACATTTTTCCCATCTCTCTGACAATTTATGGATGCGACGGCAAAAAAACTGTTCCTCTTTTGAGGCAAACCAGTCATCCAGCCATTTTCGTACATTTTCGTAAGATGTGAAGCGCTACTCAGCAAGTGCGTGTCCCATTGATGCAAATAAGTAATAATCGGATGAAACCAAGTCTGGTGAGTAAGCCGCATGCGAAAGAATCCCCAACCAAACGCCTCAATCGTTTCCTTGAGCGGTTTTGCTGTGTGTGATGGTGCATTATCATGAAGAAAAATTACTTTGCAATTCATGTGGAACCCATTTGCCCATCTTCTGGATCTTTCCCATGCCTTTCAAACGTATGGAGACGGCTTCTCGTGTCACATTTAATTGATCCGCGAGTTGTTATTGCGTTTCAGCGTCATCCTCATCCAACAATGCTTGCAATTCGCTGTCTTTAAACTTTTTCGGCGGTCTTCCATGTTCTTTGTTTCTCACGTCAAAAGTGCCATTTTTGAATTTTTTAAACCACTCAAAGCACTGTGATTTACCAAGAGCATGCTCACCGTAAGCTTCGACGAGCATTCAATGCGATTCTGCAGCAGTTTTCTTCAAACGGTAACAGAAAATCAATGCTGTCCGCGAATCGTAGTTTCCAGGCACAAAATTCCACATGTACAACGCTATTAAAAACTATGCTGTTCTATGAAACTTGCATGGTTGTGAGTTGAAAATCTTTATCAGATGTCAAAACAAGGAAATGGCGTCAATGCAATGACGCGGTTTGACGGTAACTACATTGACTCAAATTTACAGACCTGGTATATGTGATATTTTGAAAAATGCTAAAATCGAGATCATCCCAACGATTGTGACAATAATTTGTCGAAATATTCAATATTATAAACAGTTTCGTATCGATGTATATCGTATAGAAGATCGTGTTGGTCGCAGGCATTTGCGATTCGAAGCGACTGTGCAGCATCGTTTCTTAGAATTGGAGGATGCCGCCCACCTCGAAGGGCGGTCCTTTCGAAACCGATTTCGCGTGGAAACGGAACCGCGTCCGATCGGAAAGATAACGAAATGACTCGGGAGAGACCGGTCTCCGGCGTGCGGCTCCTAAGAATAATGATAGTTCGTTCGGGCCAGTGCACCACCTTATTATTACACGTATCGCGTAATGCCGTCGGCGCGGAGTTCCTTTTCCACGTACCGACATCGAGACACCGGCGCGCCATCAACGACCATAGCCGCTGCCTTCGTAACTGTTCGTTCACCCGACCTTCGCAAGGTCACGGAGCTAGAGTAGCAACAACAAAAAAAAAAGGGGAGCAAGGAACGATGCTGTCGAGGAGGTGGGGAGAAGAGGAGAGAGGAGAGAGAAAGAGGTTCGGCGGAGTCGAGGAAGAGGGCAGGGTCTAATCAACGCCCGGAGTCATGCTCCAGAGAACACCACGCGAAGGAAAGGCGGAAAAAGGAGGAAAGAGAACGAGCCTGGAGAAAAAGCGACGGGAAAAGAAGAGCAGGATCGGCGAAGCATCGGGACGACCGAGAAGAAACGGTGGATGAGGTGTCAGCTACTGGATGAAGAAACTGGATCTATACTCGGTGGAACGAATGCGGTGACCTGCTCGAATATCTCTCGCTGTCAAACGGTAGCCATCGAACCCTGAATGAACGCGGCCCTAACACTAGTCCACCTTGACTGATCGTTCTTGCTGGTCCAATCATTCGATTCGAGTGTACCACACGCTTTCAGCTGCCGAATACGTCTCCGGTAAAATTGCCCTGCTCTCCTGCTATCGGTTTGATCAATACGTGTAAGTATCGTGATTAGACTGCGCACTCTTTGTGCCAAATAAAACTTTTCTGCATCAGTCACAAGATACAGGAGCCAGCATCAAATATGCAAACTTGAAGTACGCATTTTCATCACCTTTTTTGATTCTTTATTACCGCAATGGTAAGAATGCAGTGCACGAAAGAAAAAGATGTGCGCATGAAATAAATTTTATGCACTTCGTTGTTTAAAGTCATAATAGAATGCATAATTTTCAGAGAATCTGTGACTTTCGTCTGTTAAACTGTTTTAATCATTCAAAACTGGGTACGCAACGGGGTAAGCAACGAAACAAACGCTGGTAGCGAACGTGTTAAGGAAAGACGTACCATAGGATTACCATTTTATTCGCTTCTCTCAACATTTTTATGCGGTGCAAATTTCATTTCAAATAAAGTCGTATAACTCAATTGTTTGCTAATAGAAAACAGAAATTCTACGAGCATGGGATCTTATAGTTGACTGAAAAATCGCAAGAGATCATCGAACAAAATGTCATGAAATTTATACTAAATGGTAAAACATTGGCCTTCATTTTCCCTTGAGAATATCCTTTTTATTACCACCAGAAAAATTCGACTGCAATTTTGGCGACTATGCGACTGGAACGCCGACTATCCGTGGCTAATCTTTTTATGGCGGAGCATTTTATCAACCGTCCCGGCACCATGTCCCCGCCGGAAGGCCGAGAAGAGGAACAAGTCGATTAGTCAAGGCTGAGAGTGCACGCCTACCCGCGACTTCTCGTTCGCGAGATGCACCTAGATTGCACGTTGCAATGCGGTTGTACGATGAACTTGGAAAGCATCCTCCGTTGGCCTTTGGGCGTGTCTTTAATGTCGGTTTCTTCGGATAATATCGAGCGCTTCGACAGTTAACGAAAGGGAATCATAATAACATTTGCTTTTTAGCGATGCGCGGCGCAATCTTGAGCTTGGTAAATGCTAGAAAACGGAGGAGCCTGATGGGAAGTGGATATTGTGGGAGGAAAAGTATACAGGCGTAATGTATCGGGGATTGTGTGTACTCGGGTGTGCAGCCGGGAGAATCCGTCGGGCATAAAATAGGGAAGCATCAACGAACATTATCCGGACGCTTCGAATCCGCAGTTAGCACGGAATAATCTCACAGTTAAAATAGTAAAAACTTCCAGGAACACTATCGCGCCTCAAAGTGTTGCAACCATTAACCCTCCGACCGCGAGCTATGTGAAAATCGTTTCCCATTTATTTCGTAAAACTCCCGGTGTTATTATAGCATTCGAGGTACATCGTACCCGGACGAAATTATTGCTTCGATTTTTCTATACCCCTTTTATTCTAGCTTTGATGATCGTGATTCATGCGCGCGATATTTATACTAAACTTCCGGATCATAATTCTAAAGATCTTCCACAAAATCAAACGACATGGCATCAACGTGTAAAGAAAGAGTGGCATTTCTTATTGTGTGACTCCTGCGTTGTACAATTTGTGCAGACAATATTTATTTCGCATACAGATCTGCAGATCAGCAGTTCCGTCATGTGACAAGTAATGAAAGTCATCGATCGGTCGCGCAAAAGCGTTAAAACCTCGAAGGTATCACAGATAGTACTCGCAGTAGCAGACGCTAGAGCCGCAGGCACGAAGCCAGCCGCAACAGCGCGCGAGGATGCTCGATCCAGTGATTATCATTGTCATAGGTTGTGGAAGCGGCGCGAAAGGCAGCAACGATCGGTATTACGCGCGGTATCCGGTGGAACCCGTTTACGTCGATCGTCCAAGAAGTATCGAACCCTTCGACCTCATGGGCCCCTCCTCTGCCGGTCATGTTCTCCTACTGTGCTGGTGCGTGTCGCGCGATACCGAGTTAAAAATAACACCTCGCCAGATATTTATAGCGTGCAGGAGTCGCGGGGCAGGGTGTAGTTGGAAAAGAAGAGGAAGAAGAAGAAGATAAAGAAGAAGAGAGGGGCCGAGTAGAAACGCGTAGCAAAACATGCTGGGAGAAGGGAGAAAGAGTAGAAGGAGGAGGCAGATCGGAGGCGATATCTGTCGCGCGAAAAATCCCCCGAAGAAGAAGAAGAGGAGGAGGAAGAAGAAGAAGTGGAAGAAGAAGAGGATGCAGATCGGGAACAGAGAAGAGGTGAAGAAAATCGAAGAGTAAGAAAGGCAGCGAAGGGGTTGGCGGGGGGTTAGGAGTAAAAAGGGACGCCTGTAACTGTGCAACCTGCGCTACGACGATCATTCTCGGCAGGGTATGGCGCGGGGGGAACACGAAGAAAGCAGTCTGCGAGAGCCCGTAGCCTGCGCAGGGTGGTTCAAGTGGAGCGACGCAGTATATTAAATGAACGAGAGGAAGACGAAGAGGGACGAAACAGCCAGGCGGAGGAGAAAACAGACCACCGAAGCGAACAGAGAGAGGAGCTGTGGGAGAGAGCGAGATAGAAACGGGTGCAATGCGCCTGCAGCGAGGTGGCCTTGACGTGGGCCGACCGGCGAGGGCAAGGACGACCGCCCAAGGGAAATCCTCTCTTTTTATTCCCTCCACCTTGACTGCCCGGCAGCATCATCCGCGGCGACGATACCCGGACCAGCAACCGCGCCCATCCAGAAGTTCGCGTATTATTATGTCGAGAACGTGCCTGTTACCGGCACTCCAAACCCATCCAAAACCGGGCCATTACACCACACACCTCGCTCGACACAATCGCGAACCTAAGCCGGTGAAACGACCGCGATTGCGTAACTTGGCACCAGATGATCCAAGCTGTTTCGCAGCCACGGTTGGATCATCGGGAATCGGGTCTCGGATTTTTATGGACACTTTCACCGGGCCCTGAAATTTACTGTCGTAGAAGCTTTGCTCGAGGGTATTCAGAATTGCGGCGGAGAGTCGAGAAGCTTTTGAACTAGTATTTGACGATTAGACAGCGGATGTTATGACTTTACGACAAAAATTAGCAGGTGTAATTTCACTCCAGTTTGTTGCAGTTCAGGTCCAACATTTTTATTTTGCAAGATCCGCGCTCTATTGATGATAGCATCATACAGAGATTGGAAAACAGTCTGGAGCAGGGATCATCAAAGTGATCGATGAATACCAATGCTATTCAATCGCAAATTTAGTTATAGCAACGCAGTATATACAATTTTTGTTTGGAATGACATTTGTAATTACAATATAGTTAGTACAGTTTAGAGAATTGGAAATATATACAAATCATCTTCAGAAATTAAGCGATGATTTTAAATTACGCTTTGGAGATATTGAAAATATGGATATCCCAGAATGGATTATCGTATCGCGCCACTTTCTGTTCAAGTTGAAAATATCGACAGCCATTTGCAAGATGAAGTTATTGAATTATTAGTTGACCTTGAAGCAAAGATGCTTTTCAATAATTTAATAATTTAACTATGACTAAATTTTGGACGAATATAAATCTTACGCAAAAATACCCAAAACTTTGTAATGCGGCATTCACTTTTTAATTGTATTTCCAAGCTCCTATACGGTTGAATCTGGCTTCAGTCATGTTAATTCTATTTTAACAAAGCCGAGAAATAAATTGAATGTGGAGTCCCGAGGCGATTTAAGATTGAAACTAACAAGTTTCGAACCAAACATTACTAATCTTGCCAAACGTCATCAAGCAGATCCTTCTCATCGATTTATGTAAAAATTTGGTTTTGTCAAAATAAAATAAATCATTTAAAAAACACATGTTTTTTAAACATTTTTTATAGAAGGGGTCGATAAGAGAATTAGCAAATATTTAGGGGTCGATGATCAAAAAAGTTTGGCGGCCCCTGATCTAGAGGGTGTTAACCTCTGCGAGGCTTCATCTACTAGACTGCTTATAACGAGACAGTTTATATCGTCATCTACTAGATTGTTTACAATAATACATCATTTGCAGGTGTTAGACAACCGACGATCTTCGCAATGTAGTAACACTCCTGTCGTCGAAAGGTTGAAGCGTTCATGTGCAATGGCACCTGCTTAGTGTTCGCTTTTCCTGCCGAGTTGGCAGTTGCACGCTATCCAATTCTTAGAACGCACTTCACGGGCTCTTCGGAGGTTACTCGAAGTCAAGTGAAGTCGAAGTAAGGGAAATGTCAATTTTGCTGTCGCAGACATTCGAGTTTAGGGAGTACGGTTGTTATCAGGAAATTGACATGTTTCAGACACAAGGAAAAGAAGAAAATTGTCATCCTGGAGATGAAGATCAATTTTAAATTGTGTACTCGCAACTTCTCGAAAAATAGAAAGTAAAGATGTTTTTTAATGTGACAAATTTACGATAGCCACTGGTCAGCAACTGATAACTTGAGTAAACACGCCTACGTCGTTATTTTTGATACTAAACCACTGTCGGTCAAAAGATCGGTTTTTTTTTTATTTTTCATCTTCCAATTATTGAAATTATGAAATAATTCAAGCACATATTGTACTAAAAATTGCGCAAAATCTAAATAAATAGAGCCTCGTCATTTTTCTGAGCTAAAACATTTTAGCTCGATAGGTTTAGTGTTAATAAAACGAGCCGATCAACAATTGTCTCGCAGACGAAAAATTGTGAGGATAGTGGGACTGAAACGGACAACGAGACGATCGGAAGGAAATCGTCCGGGCAATCGGCAGAGACCCGGTCGCGAGTCGGGCTCGAACGTGTCGCGGCGTCCAATCACCGGGATCGGCCCATTGAAATGCACATTTCTTACGGCGACGGAGCGACGCGAGTTATCTGGAAAATACGCCGAGCGAAGACAATCGATATCCTCGCGGATCAGTATCTTCTTTGTAGCGGAGGCCTTTTGTCTAGCGGAATGGCGGGAGACCCCTTTATTCCGTGCCCCTCTCGCCCTGTCCTTCTCCCAGCGAGACAACGAGATCGTCCCTGAGAGTCGCCTGGCTCCAGAAGTCGTTGGAATAATTCATGACGTCGCGATCTTGCACAGGAGAATAGTTTATGGTCGGGGGCAGTTTCCAGAAGGGGGCGGGGTCCGAGGGGGATGGATGAACCGAGGGAGCCGATTGGAAATTGATTCACGTGCCGATAACACACCGGCCGGCCTGTCGAGTTTTCTCGCGGGGGTGCCGGAAAAATCGCGATGACAGACGACGCTGGGCCAGGAGGAAAACAACTCGCATCTCTTTGCTTCTCCGCTCATCTCTGTGCGTGTCTGCTCGCATCATTCTTACCGCAGGATCTTAGCTATCCGCGGCTGGTACGAATTTAACCCTTTACACGTCTTTGTCGAGTGTGACTCGAAGAACAATGTAAACAATAATTCTTCCTTTATTTATTTGTCTCTTAAAATAATAAGGAGTTATTGGCAATAGAATTTAAAAATAATTCGAAGTGCAAAGGGTTAATGAAGGGATCACTCCTTTCATCCTATTATCACGATCAATATTTAATCCTTCTCAGTGAATATGTTTCATCTAAAAGTGACAGAATTGTGAATTGTATATCTGATCGCTGGTTTATATTCATCCAATTTCTGCAGCCATCTTCGAAGAAATTCTTCGAAGAAATTTTCTTTCGAAGGAGAAGACAAAATGGTTTGTTCGGTGAAAAATATGCATATTGGGGAATAGTGTCGAGGTAAACACTTCCACGACACTACTGCACGTGATGTCACGACGTCACGTGACTGATCCGGCAGTGGCAGGAGAGAGGGTAACTGTATTCCCCTCGATTCGTGCTCCCTCCCCTCAATCTGGCGACCCTGCCAGCCGAAAATGGAATTTGGTGAGTAACCGGGAACGACGAGCGAGTGGTTCACACGACTCGTCGCATCAGCGAGGATCGTTTACAAGGTCTCGACATAAATTAGCGTCGAAATGATCCATATTAATCGGCAGCGAGGCACGCGAGCATGCTGACAGTCGCCGGGTACACGATACCCGGGCAAAATGATTTGTCGATCCTTCGGTACCCGATGCGGGCCCGTGTCGTAACATTCGGTCCGAACGAGGAAATCGTAAAGCGAGGATGTAGCGGTGCAATGCCGACAGAGAACCGGGTTCGATGTCGGGTAACGATGCGATAACCGCGACAGCTGATAAATAACTAAAGATCGTCGATTGCTTGTCGGTTTTCATGCGAATACACGCGATAAATATCGCATCGGTGCCCGGTACATTTCTACGTCTGCGGCTAAGGCCGACGATAAATTTCACCGGTGTAAACGTACCCACGCGCGGTGCCCACCTAATCACCGGTGTACGGTACTGTTTCGGTACTGGTCCGTCGTTGTCAGCATTTCTAGACCGGCTGCGTTCACAGCAATTCAGGTGTCGTCGTCAGTGGTAACAGTGAACAATATTTATTTAATGATATTTGATCCCCTCAGGGTTTCAAATCCATTTACCACACTCCCCCTCTTCCACTCTTACCACTATCGTCTAGTTTCAGTGGGACCTACAGTTTGTAAAGGTGAGTACCTAACCTCCTTGAACAGTGATTAATATTTAGAGTAATTATCAGTGGAAACGTTGATCGATAACACAGTATTGTTTCGTTGGTTCATCGAAAATTAGTATACTACTTCCTCGGCCTTCTCAAGGCTTTGTAGTGATGTTTTATAGTCGAAATTTTTAAACGACTGCGAAATTATGAATTTAGATCTTTATGCAAAATAAAAATTGTCTACATTAGTGACTTCAAAAAGCCGAAAAATAAAAACTTTTGCTTGTCGTTCGCATGATTCTGCGTTGCACGAAACGTGACTGGCACATTACACGTGCTTCCTGATAAACATTAGTCTCTGAGAAAATTGATCGTGTCTGTTGCGTGGTCCAGGGCAGTTAGCGGCGCACAATGTATCAAATTGACACCGGAAGCTCCCGAGAGAACCAAGCTACCGGAGAACACCGGTGTACAATAAAACAGGAAGAAGGGAATAACAATTTTGCTCTCGCGTGACTCGACTCGTGGCAGCGTACGATCGAAATCCGGGGACTGAAGTTTCTCGGATAGCGACTACATACGTAGTCCGAACTTTTCGCCGTGCCCGAGGACCGTCGTAGGAAAAGGCGTCGCGTCGGCCGAGCCGATCGTAACCGTTCGCTCGAAAAGTAAATTTCGCTGTTTGCCATGTCCGAGGAGGGGAGCGACGAGGCGTGCAGCGATGGCAAGTGAAGTACGAGGGAAAACTCGAGGTACATCGGTATTCCGCGAGCCGGTGGGCGCTGCCACGTTGGCAAATAAAGTTTATGCGAGGCGACCGGCCGGCTCCGATAAAAGTAGCGGCGTAACGTGCGAGGAAAGTGGCGCGCACAAGCCTCAAGCCGAAGAAGAAGACGACGAAGAAGAGCTGGGGGAGAGAGAGAGAGGAACGGAGAAAGAGAAAGAGAGGGATATATATATACACATATATGTAGGTCCGAGACTGGCCGGCCGGCGAGCACGAAATGTCTGCGCTGACATATTGACACAGGGGAGTCGTAATTCGCGCCTCGCGGACAAATAGAGGGCCGTGCACGGCTGTGAAAAGATCCCACTTCAAGGGCGATCCGTTTCGCCTGGAAGAGAGTGCAAAGAGCCGGCGCAAATATCGCGGGACGAGCCTCGGTCCGTCAACGCCGGTCCCCTTTTCCACGCCAATCGCTCCTCCGACGTCTCATCGGTCAATTTTCGATCCTACCATCGTCCTGCAGGATGTGTCTCGACGTTATTCGGCTCTCGTGCTGTCTGCGCCAGTTCGTGTCCGTTTCATTCGATTAATCTACCGTCACAGTTAATCGTGGAAATTGCTCACACGTAGCGGAATTTTTCATGCCAACAATGACAAGGATAACAAGCCGAAAATGTATTCTCGTCATTATTCATCGCTAGACCGCAGATATTATGAACTTAATAAACGAGTAGGTTAACTCATCAAAATTATTAACAAGTACACGTGCACACGAAAACCCGCAGTCTGTTTATCAGAATAATTAACATTTTCAGACAGGAAAACGAAATTGCACGTAACGAGTGAACGTCCGCGCAACGTTGTACAAATTCCTCTAAATCGCCCTGTCTCTCGAAGCATGAGATCCAGTCGGTAAACTTTCGTGACGGACTGTGTTCATAAACTGCGATCCACTGCATCCGAATAATTCGGACACCGGAGGTGCAGGTGCACGTGCACCGCTCGGGAATAGGAGTAAAGCACGATTAAAGGTCACGCACAGCCTCCAGATAATTATCCTACGGAAATTAAAAACCAGTGTCCCGGCGGTGAGGGGGCGAGAAGAGGGGGAGGGAGGCACAGTGGATCGTGTGCACGCGGTACAAGCGAGCGTCTTGTTAAAACGTAGTATACGTTACTAATTAGAAGTAATTACTACACGCGACATACATTGGGGGCCCTGGAGATTGCTCGAACCCCGAGAAAACGCTCTCGAGAGCCACTAAGGGGGGGTTTGGGGGGTCCGAACGTGTTCATCGGTGACTACGTGGCGCAAAGGGTTACATGCTGCGACTAAATGTTTAACGATAATGAGGCCGCAAGAGCGGCATTACGATAAAAGCCATCCGCGGAAAGAAAGAACCAAACCGTCGCCGGTTCGAACGTGAAGCGACAAGATGGCGGCGGCGGCACAGATCGGAAAAATCGGTCGACGGGCTAATTAACTTCTCCCCCCAGGTTTAATAGAGACCTCGGAAAGTTTTGCGAATAATTAGGGGACGACGATAGCATCGACGCCAGCCTCGCGGCCTCGCATCGCGGCCGATGATAGCTACAATTAAGATTAACTAACGCGTGTCGCCGCCGCATTCGGAAATCACTATCGCGAGCGCATCGCGCCGCAACAGGACCCCGGTTTATTGATATTAGCCATTAACTGCTGCTCTTCACGTGGGAAAAAGATAAATATGCGTTCGACCACTCTCTCATTCCTCTGTTGCCGTTGTTACCGGGGAAGTGACTTTACTCGCCCGTGTGTGTGTGGTTGTAGGGATGCTTAATGTTTCGTTAACCTGTGGATACGATCGCTTGTGAATCCATTTATTCCTTGTTTATTGCCCGGCCGGCTTAATGCGTGCTCCGAACGCCTCTTTGTTGGCGGTTTCAGGGAAAATCGCTGATCCCGGAGATATTGCGAACTCTTTCATTCACTTTCCGTTTCTCTTTGTCCTTTTCGAGGTTCGATACTGGTGCACGGGCGCGGATTTTTTAGTCAGAACGATCTTTGATGTGCAAATTTTGATATATATTGATTACTCTGTAGGTGTGAAACTGTTGAACACTTTCATTTATTTTTTTTTTTGTAAATTTATTAATCAGAAAATGGCTGCAATGAATATACATATCTACACACAGTTTTCATACATTACAAAGTTAACGAATTGGTAATTACGTGTAAATAAGTATTGTATGTATATCTTTGCAGAAAATAGGATTTTGAATTTCTTGACAATTAATTAACATTTGATTTGATTTTTTGCAAGAACTAAATTGAAACTACGTTATGTGTAAAAGAGTGAATTTGGAGTGCAAAACCTGTAGAAACGATCCAATGCGGCCAGCGCTTTTGATCGGCGTTGTACACGGTCCCGGCGCGGCGCGGCGCGATGCTGGGTCGCGAAGGTCATTCCGTATCAAAACTGTGCGCAAAATTGTTGCACTTTCATCCGCGTCTGGCACGCTCAATCTTGGTATCCGCGGTGGATATTACAAGCCGCGCCTCCGACGGCATCGAGCATCCCCCGCACTCCTCCCCCGTCCCCCCGTCCACCACCCTCGGCCGTCCCGGATCGCAGCATTAAAATAATTTAATTTAATACCCGGCAATTCCGCTTATTACCATTGCAACATCAATTTTAATAATAGCCCTCTCTCGGTGAGATTCTCCCGACACCCTCTCCCGTGGCCCGTCCGCCGGCACCGCGCGGCACGGCGCGGCGTTTCCTGTGTGCCTCCGCAGGAACTCATCGCGCCACGTCCACCATTCGATATTACCGTCGTCCGGCTAATAACATTCGTAACACGATTCTCCGCCCGATTTTTTGTCACCTTAATTAACGCCCGCCCCCTGACCCTGCCGCGTAATCGCGCGGCCGTCCGCTCCATTCTTCCGGACCACCGGAATCGTGCATTCTTGCAAGGTACTCATTTTCGATTGCCTGCCTCTGTTGTTTCGAGCCGATCCACAATTGGACAATGGACAAAAATGAACATGTGAGCTCATAATTATGAAAGTGGTTCAAGACTCAAGTACCAATACTGGGTTAGAAATAAATAATTTTTCCATTTTTATTAAAGCCTAAGACTAGATTAGATATAATGCAGAAGACCTAACTCAGACATCTTCCATTGTGGCTTTCGTATTGCTGTTTAAAGTCTCCAGAAAAGTGTTCATGGATATCTCTTACAAAAAGTAACTTTAGCCGGATAAGGAGTCAAAAATGGCCTTGAACCGAATTACATCGACCATGGGTCATTCGAGCGGACACCAAGAAAAAACATACTGTGCAAAGTTTCAACCCTGTATCTCGATCCGGAGGGTAGTCATGGGGTAAAATAGAAAAATCAATTTTTGGCCTATTTTCCCTAGTTAATGAAGTTTAGGAATTCTGAAAAATATCTGACACATGTCAAGAACCCAAATACATACTTTGCAATTGGTTTCAGATTTTTCAAGTGTGTCCACATTTATATTTTTACAGTAGCGGTATATTGTTATAAGTATTGTTCATGAATTTTTTCAGATTTTTTGGTGCGCCGTTGTTAAAAAAAATAAAAACCGATTTTTTCGACGTTTCTTCCACGAAGAACTAAGCTAACCTTAAAATTGTTACGTTCTATTTATACTGTAAGTCTATCAGACACTGATAGACCTTGAACATTGTACAGAAGTAACTAAATAATGAAATCAACTTAAATAATATTTCTACAGTATAAACATTACATCTAGAAATATCAATCACGTTTCCAACAACTCAGTTGGCTCGGCGCATTACGCGTTCTAATGGTAACCGTGTACAGGGGCGCGATTGGACCAGGCACATTTTTTCAGGAAAATGTAAAGGAAAAATTTGTCCGCATAAGTATTTGTGCAATTTGGTTGATCTTTAAAAGTTAAGTACACAGTACTTAAACATTTTGAAACAATCACAGACAGCATTCGTGGAAAATGTTCGTAATTCAATGAGTCGAAAAGTCCTCGTTTTCAGAGGTTCAAAAGTTGCACCTTTAATAAAACTGAAGTCGAGTCACATTCGAGACGCAGGAGTGCAACGGTTTGAAAAAGCTGACGAAATTTTTGCCCGAGCCAGAAGTTCCATTGTCTATGATTGGCAACGGCGAGGCGGCCCGGCCCGGCCCGTTATTAAGAGTCGGCGCCACCAGTGTCAGCATTGTTCGATCAATCCAGCAACTTTATCGTCCGGCGCGAGGTATCGCGTGTGTCGATTCCCGGGCTGGCACCGGGGGTAAAAGCGAAGTTATTTTCTGCGTGGCGTGGTAGGGCCCCGTGTCAGGGGCCCGTCCGATTTTTTCCTCCGCGGTTGGAACAGCGGACCGCCTTAGCCGGAAATGGAGCAGAAGCCGTTCATTAAGGCCGCTCACCGCGCGGCAGAGTTTCCTGGGATTGCGATATCGACGGGGACGGGTAGGAACGTTAAATTACGCGATGCTCGGAGAGACGGAGAGCAAGAGCGGAGAACCAGATACCGGACGCGCATTTATATCGGTGCATTAAGGCCTGTGCATCGCGATGCGCCGACTACGGGCCCGACTCTCGGTCGGCGTGTCCTCCCTATGGTACGCCAATTGCACGACGATTACGCGAGTACCAACAGCCGTACATAAATCGATGGGGATTCGGAAAAATCCTGGCTGGCCTTAGATGGCAGGAAAGAATGGTGACCGTTCGTTCGATCGTTCCTCCGTTCAGAGAGAAAGAGAGGACTCGCGACCGCTTATTTATCGGAGGGAGCGGCCCTGCGCTCGTTCTGGAAATTGTTCGAACTGTCTATCCTTGTTCCACGATCGATTTATTAGCGATTATGGAATTTCTTTCTAACCCTGAGTCGTTTCGATCCTAGTCCAGTCGACGAAAAGTTATAGAGGGAAATGGAAGGAACACCATTTTTAACTTTGTGTCTTTGTTTGGACTAGTTAGGAGGTAAACATACTAAAAGTCCCCACTCCTAGGAGGTGAGCGGGGTGCAATCAGACTCGTGATGAAGATTTTAACATAGTTTAACAAATATGAATGTTGCGCGTTTCTTTTTAGATAAATTTGGCACTGATGATCGCTGGAATCGCTACGGAACCTCCTCGCGACTCCTTGAGACAGATTCCACGGTTCAGAAAGCTCGTGTAGCCGCTTATGATGGCTCCGCGAGGTTCATCGCGGCGCGTGTAGCTAGGGCAGCGAAGGGCTGGGCGTCGAGGATTAATACGATAGTGGACCAGCGGAGACAGATAGAGAGAAAGAGAAAGAGAGAGAGAGTGGGAGAGGGGGGAAAGAGCAGGCAGGTAGAAATTGCATGTTATAGGTAATTGGCAATTTCTGTAACGCGATTCCGCTACCATCTGTCCGCGAGAGGTTCACCGGCGGGCATTCGGCGCGTCGCCATCGGGACGGCGTTGCAGTTCTTGGTGGTGGATAGATGTGGTCGGGTAGGGCCGGTCCGGGTCGGGCCACCTTCCTACATCCACGAGCGCGGGCAGGCGCAAGGACGGGGAAAAAGTGTCGGCCGGATCGGTATTCCCTCGACACACGTAATAATGCTAACACGTCCTGACGTGCCAGTAAATTTATGTAGGCATGCAGAGTGGCTGGCTGTAAGCTCGTGTACCTACAAGCCCACGTATATAACTGAGAGTGTTCTTGCTCGCCGGTGAAAGGCACGTAAGAATGTTTTCAGCCGCGGGTAGAGGCGTGTCTGCGAAATCAATGTTTCAGCCAAAACGTTCCAGCTACGGACGCGACCTGCTCCGCCGGGCAACGAGCACTCTTTTTTCGAGGGATTCTGTTTGCTTTTTGCCTTTCGAATACTTCGCGAGGCGTGCACCTCTTGCCAGTCTGCCAGTTTGACTGTACCAGTCCACTTGTCAGAACGTATCGTTCGCCGGTTTTCGAATTTGACCGCTACGTTCTCCGGCTGGCAATTTACATTGCATTGTGGTCTTTCGGTTTATCGTCGACTCGACGACGCCTCGTGGTGATCGTAATACCTGTACACCTTACTTCTAGTTCGAAATACCGACCTCATTGTCCGTTGTTTTACGCTTTCTGTAGATTCACTTAACCAGACATTGCTGTAGAATTGCATTTCTGAGAATACGAGCGTGAGAACAAACAATTTTCGTGATGTTGATATGAAAAAGATGATTTTCCTATCGCTAGACTGCGGATCTTATGCATTTATGACGAAAATGGACACGTACAATTCAAAGCAGTGGACGTGTTAAAAATATTTAAGGACCTCGATGTACTAGTTTCAGCTTGATAGAATAATTAAAAGAAGAATACCATTTTTATTCGGTTCCTGTATCCTGCAATCAATACGAACATTTTTTATTTTGCATAAAGATCCGCAGTCTACTTATCGCAATATACACGTAAATGAATTTAGTTAACAACGTCCCAGCGAGGCATCTTCGTAACTCCGATGCTACGAAATAAGACTTAATTATGACTCATGAATAATTCTTAGCGAGAGTATTCTAGCAACGAGAACAAATTAATTAATCCCTTGCCCCGCGATTCAATTCACGACGCCATTACGATTGATCCAATGAGCTGGCCACGAACTTGATACATAATTCTCGTGTTTGACCCATAAACGAGTCCCACACGACATTATAGGGCAAGAGGTTAACGACCCTGGCTGCTTGAAATATCAAAGTAAATCGAGCTTGATCCAGTTCCCAGGCATCGAGCGTCTGGATCGCTTGTCGAAATAACAGAAGAAGAAAACCGGGGGAGGGAGGAGGGTAGTAGCAAAGGTAGCAGATAACAGGTCGTTTAATATTGATGAGATGTAGCGGTCCGAAGTTATGCGGAATAATTAGCAGCGGTGATAAGTTGCCAATAATCAGGGTACAAAGGAGGAAGTGTGCAGTCCGAGGATCATAGACCGTGGAATCAATTTATGTGCGGGTAATGGTCCGAGCGCGAGCTTGTCCCTTAGCGTTTAGTAGCCCGGAAGGTTATTCACTATAGTGTATAGAGAGGCCCTGTAGTACTACCTCTATATAAGCGTTCATTTGTGTGACAACATTAAATTAGCACGGCGCGATAAACTGGTGTATAAACTGCGCTTAATTCAAGACTACCACGAAAGCTGGCCGAGCCGGAGGCCCCGAGGGATAACTATCTCCAGGTATTTAGTGGTGCTTCGAGATAAGATCGAGTATCGATTCGCGACTATTAACGCTCCTCTCGCGTGCAACTAGAAGTTAATACCGCTACCGAGAGGCTCTAGCTCTGCGTACACTTGTAGGAAAAAGATGCGCGAAAGCAACCACGGGACAAACAGCGAGAGAGAAAGAGAGAGAGAGAAAGAAAAAATGTAGAAGGAACCGTGCAGCCTGGTATTGACTTTTGCACCATCGGTAAAGTGCATCGATCATCGACTCATTCGTAGACTCGTTTCGTACACCGGAGCCTCCAGGCGCAGCGGGAACCGAGCGTTTATCATTTAATGACCCCGACTCCGAGCAGGGGGAAGGATCCTCGATAACCACGGTTAACCTATCATTCAACCGCGGATGAAATTACCCAGTAAAAACGGGAAAACTCGTAATTGGTCTTAAAGATATTAGGCTAAAGTGTACTATCTGGAGGATGGTACCGGTCTCTCAGCCCGAGCGGAACCAACACGCTGATACTGTAATCGTTTTCTCGGCGAGAGCACCGATTTGTCTTCTGCTACGGGAGCTCGATGATGTCGCCATTTTAAGATCGTTCGGATAGCAGAGCTTCTTCTGCATGCTACCCAGCTCCGCTCGTTTTCGTGTTCCGTTCCGGTACGAACCGGTAGCCAATTGCGAATCTGCCCGAGTCTTTATGGGAACTTGCTACCGGCTGTTGCGGACATTTTGCTGCGCTCGGTGGCGACAAACAAAATATGGTTTCTACCCCTTCATGACAAAAATGGGAAGATACGAATTAAAACAATACACTCAATTAGAAGAATCTCTTAGGGGACAGCGACTCTCGAAGACACCACTTTTCGTAGATCGCAGACACGTCAGTCTCGAGAAATCCGTAACTGGGCTTCTAGTTGAGGAGCCGCGCTCAGGGAGCAGAAACAGTTTGCGGACCGTAAACGTTCGCTTTCGACGAGCGCCCGTAGTCATTCCGGGAAGCGTCGGTCCCCCGAAAAAAGGCAGCGGGGGCCATTTATCCGGAGATGAGTACCCTCGAGTACCGAACGTTCGACGGAAAGTGCTCAATTTAAATACACCGCTCCCCGCCGCTCGCGCTCCTATCGACAAATCTCCGTGCTCTCCGCGGAGCGCGCGCGATTATTTGCTCTCGAGCCTGCACTTGAGAGTCAATAATCTCGATGGGAAGCAGGGCCCGGGTCTCTTCGAATTATTCTTCAAACACACATGGGGCGCCTCGGGGGACTTTGTATGCTCGCCAGCAATATTTGCCCGGGCCGAAACTTCGGTTGATTTGCAACCGGGCCAATGGAAGGGCGGTCGCATTTTTTCCCCCGGAACAATTAAATGTCGAGCGGTCTCGCGTGGGAAGGGGGAAACACGGAACGGTGCATAATTTTCTGGGAGGGGGGACGACACCATGGAATTCCTTCATGGATAGAGGGAAAAAAGACGGAGGACCGTGGAACGCGCGGTTCGCAGCTCATACTAATAACAACTGATCATACCCTTTTATTCGGGGCGTCGCTTCGGATTCTTCGCTCGGCATTCCCGACGAGCCACTGTCATTAGGCCAACCCCTCCCCCTCCCTCCATGTTCCTACGTTACGTCTCGTTTACGCAGGTATGCGTTAATTCACGGCGGACAACGCGCAAAAAGGAGGCGGCAGCGGCACCCCCCGTGGGCCTGCCTGCCCCCGGCTATACTCGTTCACGACATTCGCCAACTGCCTCTCGTAAAAAAGGTACGTCTTTTCCGGGTGTAGGGATCCATCGATCCTCGAGTGGTCACCTGGACACACCGTTTCCTCGTGGGGGCCCACAGAAACGTCGACTCCAGGTGGGTCGAGAAAAAAGGATTGCGCAATGCGGGCCAATTAGCCGTTCCTGGAGGACATTGAGCTTGCACGCCAGGGTCAGGCAAAATTTTACTCGGATAACTGATCATTTGACAACAGATTTTTATGTGAAATACCAATTTTCTGCCCGATATTTGCAGCAAACTCGTATGAAATAGAAATTAATTTTATTCTTAATATGTTTAATAGGTCGAAAACAATATTATTTGAATTCTTACTGTTTCAAATCCGCCGTCTACTGATAATGAATAAAATGATGCATTTATGGCAAAAAGGAATAGGTGCAAGTTACAACAGTAGAATGGTCAAAGTGAATTAAGAATGCCAATCGGTTAGTCAGAGTTTGTTAAAATTATTGAAGCAATAATAAACTGTTTATCTAGCTCCAGTCCCTCGCAATTGTCCAGATAATATTTATTTTGCATGGAGATTTGCAATCTAATTGTGTGTATAAATATACCAGATAAACTTCTAAATCCGTGTACCGTTCGGGCACAACAATGACATTTTTAAATGTAGCTTGTTTTACTGTATATTATAATATGTGCACACCTTCGGATATTATTAATAAGTATCGTTCAGTTTGAGCAATCTGGCCGGCGATAATAGAAACCAGCTGTGGCCGACTAGCACGGGCAGATTCTACTTAAAAACTAACCAACCTACGACGGAGAGCGAACTCCAAGCAGGCTCGTACATTACTATGTTAAGCTTAATTAGGGTTGATTTACGCCAGCGGGCCGGTCACGGTACGGTCGCTCCTTAGACGGGCTAATGCGGTCCAATTTTCACGCAACCACAGCGTGACTGGACGTTCACATGCACGAAAATCGATCTTCCGGTTGGCTAGTAGGCAAATATGGACATGCAGCCATCCCTAGACACAGTTTCAGAATGAACTGACTGGAATTACTACAATTTGCCTGAACATTCGCCCAACAATTACTGAAAAAGAGTCAAGGTATATTATACCCTTTCAATATAATTATTCGTCTCACTTGTAACCGCATATTCAATGAATTCTTTGCAGCCAAAATCTCGTATGCAGTCGTGCACTTATATTTACTATAAGTATTTATTATAAGTCATAATAATTGACACAAATAGATAAAAAGGCTCCCGCCTAAATGTTGATGTATGAATGGGTGTCTGAACGAAAGACCTGTGTCAGATTTTGAAAATTTTATAGAAGCACAATTTTGAATTCAAACGTGAATTACAATGATAAAAACCAGCTGGAAACGACGTAGGCCCTTCTTCCATTGAAAAAAGACTTGAAAGACATTTTTTACGGTTTGTTTTATTAAATGTTAAAGCAAAGTAGGTTCTTAATAGCGCTCCTATAAAATTGAGCAACCTGACGTAGGCTCTTCTCCTAAACACCCATTCCTATGTTGATCGTCGAATGTTTCCCTAATCATTTCGGATACTAGAGGTTCTGTTGCGTCGTGGATTAAAGACGCAACTAAAACTGAATACTGCGTCGCGGATAAGTATCATTTGAATCGGAAAAGTGTCACGAACATGTCGAGAAACGTTCTATAAAGCATCGAATAAGATCGAAGAAGATGATAGCATTTTCATGGACATTTCCTGGTAGCATTTTCGGGGATAGGTTTGAGGGGTGCCGTTGAAAGGGCAAGTCCTTGTCGCGGAAGGGCGTCGCTCGGTTTTCCAGGATATAATTTTAGGCGCGTGCTACGAAGCGCGTCCGAGCGAGGAAATAAGCAAGGTCCAAGAGGCTCGGGTTGGCGGTGGCTCGAGGCATTTCCCTCTCGCGAGGTCTGGAGCGCGCGTTGTAGCGTCGTTCGCGGTTTATTATTAATAGGACGATAAGATCGTGAAGCATTACGCGAAACACACAGCTCGTCAAGCCGTAACTGGTTCCGTGCCGAAGATAGAGTCCCTCATCTATCTCCGGCGACATGCGGTACGAGAACACGGTCGAGCAGAGGTGCGCAACCTCCTCGCAGCGTTTCCCCGTGTGTCCTATGGGGACCCGTTGTCCGCGTGTGTGGATATAGCGGATAGAACCGCCATAGAACCGCGCATACAAACACACGGTTGTGGGAAGAAGCCCGTGGAACGCCAGGTGGGAAAATGACGAATGTCACTACATTAGGCACGGCGCCGCGTACACCGGCCCAGAGATTATGTGATCTCGAGCGGAGGCTCTCCGACTACTATACCGTGACGGGGGCCCCGAACGCGCGTTTTTCATCGTTCGCCCCGTCGACTTTGAAAAACCACTGTTTAGAATGCCGGGCCGGCTGCTGTGCACCGACCGATTTCGAAAAAGATACGGCCAACAGGCTTCGCGGCCCGCTGAGATCGCGTCAAACCCGAAAGGAACGTTCGATTATTCATCGGTTCGGGATATCGGGTACAGCATCGTACCCTAAGTCGCTATATGGGAACTCGATAAGCCTACCTCCGACCGCGGTCAGACATTATGGCCGCCAAACACCGCATTTTCTGGACACCGTAGTCCTATCACTCATCAGGTTAAAAATGATACAGCTCGCATGTAATCGTGCAAGAAAAACAGCGAAGGAAATGCTAAGAAGAGCTCGTCTAGATTATCCGGTGAACTAATTCATCCTAATCGATGACCCTTCTTCAAACAGAATGAAAAAGAAGCTTCATCTCTGGTAACAAGAAATTAATCGCCTGATAACACCCCTCCGAGAGATTAGCTTAAAAATTAGACTTCTTTAGTGAAATCGAACTCGCACAGGTAATCGTAGGAAGAGCGATTAATTTAATGAGCAGTCAACCGGCAACCGGGATTTATTTCGATTCGCCAGGATCCAGTCTTCCCGTTATGCTACATTAACATGTTCATGCGCAGGGCTGCATGACATTTCAAGGGGGAATATCGCGAATGTAAATCGAACTTGACAAACATTGTTTAACGTTCCGGAAGAATATAATTAAAATACTTCAGAGATGAAATTTAAATCGAAATTTCAAACGGATAAGAATTACAATGAAGTGAGCTTTATTTTGAAAATTTATATAAAATTATTAGAGCTTTATATCAGAATTTCTGTTAGATAATTGAGTCTGTTTTAATGCTATTTTAGTGTAGACGTACATTTTTGAATGTATACTTGAAAATGCGTTTAAGCAGGCTACACACTCGCGCGCAGAGAATGATCGCAGCAGCATCATCGGTTGGCAGCCCCAGGCGTGGCAAGAATTTACGAAAGAAACTGGAGTCAGTTTTTAGCGGCCTTGCCAAGGCTGTCGCCTTCTCGGAAACGGTGGCAGCGACCAGCAAAAATCCCGTGAACGACGTGACAGCGCGATCGGCCTTAGGACTTATTGCGCGGACTCTTTGATCGCCCTCTCTTCTACATTGTCGGTGATAAATCGAGTTGACCGAGTTGTTTGAAAAAACGAGCCAGAACGAGTTCGGTTTCAGTATTCAAACCGGGCACTGCAGCTCCGGTATTAACATAGTTTGATTATTCTCATATTTCATCCACGAACTTCCGAACCAATTCAAGATTCTTATAAAATGTAGAAAACTCTTCGAAACCAAAAGCTTAAACGAGGTGACTCGAACACAAGTTATATCAGACTGTTTTGTAAAAAGTTAATCTAATACAGGCCTGGCCAGTCCAAATGGTTTCACGGGCCACTGTGAACATGCTTTTCAAACGTGTAATACAAATACAAAATGAATAAAACTTTATTGTTATACTATGATTCAATATAATTAACTCTCGAGTATTAATTAACGAGATATTTGTTCATCCTTTCTTTCACTTAATTTTAGTAAATCTATATTTATGTTCGTCGTGCACATCTTAGCTGGTCTTTTAAATTGACAATAGTTAATGAAGCACGTGATGAACTCTTTGTAAATTTCATCTTCGACAAAAATGTTTCACGAACATTAAACATTGAACGTTACCGATTCGTTGCCTAACGAAACCGATTCTTTCAGTAGCATTTGACGTTCGTGGATTTCAAATATAGAACTGGAGTTAACACATGCAAAGTTTCAATAGATGTATAAAATCGCTCGGCGAGCCGCGAGTTGGCCAGGCCTAATAGGATACTAGAATAATGTCGAGTAAAAAATTTTCATGCAATTTTAGACGCATTCTGAGTTACCATTATGCATGACGATGATATATGATGAAAATAGTTTTATTTTGCATAAAAATACGCATATATGTATTGAGTGAAATTAAACATTATTGGCGTTTTAGTGTTTTTTATTACGAAAGGCATGAAGACGTAAGCAACGTGCTAATAATGAAGTCCAAGTGAAACCACCATAACCTCTTTTGTTACGTGCATGTTTGCTAACGGATCGGAGCTTTCTCGGTGTATTCACCATTGGACATCTCTATACGTTCAATTTTCATATCAACTGACAGATTAATATTCGCCAATTTACCATAATAATAAACCGTGCATTATCGAGCGCCACGCTAAAAGAGAAATATTCAGATAAATTTCTGAAAATTACCTTTCTCGAATCGCTATAATTCACTACCCCGTTTTAATGACCATCTGTATTCACTTCGCGTTAATATGAATTGATAGCTCAAGCTATTCTTTTCCCTGAACCTTAACACAGAGGCCATCATCGTGTACGGCATTAGAGTGATCATTGACGCGTCTGCGTTGCGTGCAATTACGATCGACTGAGATTACGTGACTGCATAAATAAAGTGATCGTTCCAATTTTTATTACAGCCACGGCTACAGTTTGATCCGTGGTGAGAATATTGTATGAAACAACATGTCAATAATAATTATTTGTTCGGATAATGATCTCCGCAGTACATTATTAAACACGAATTTTATTTATAATGATATTCTACTCCGTATGTAATGAAACTTATTATTTCTTTATCAGTCTGTTGCTTTAAAATGAAAATAAAAAAAAATATTAATCAAATGAATTTCTTTGCTCATAGTACGAAATAATAAATTAAGGGATACAAGACGTATAATTAAGGAAACACTAATGCGAACACAAAAACCAGTGGGGATATTCTTAATTGAAGAACTGGAGTTCTATTTAAAAAGTCAGCAGCACTCTTAATTGATGAAGTGAAATTCTATATAAACCGGAGTTGCGCGAATGAATTTAGAATGGCATGAAGTTGCAGGGACGTCTGCCGCCGTCTGGTTATAGAAATAATGGTTCCGACGGTGTTAATAATTTCGCATGGCGACGGGAACAGGATCGCCGGGTATCGTTTCCGCCACATGGGAACACGTCAGGTCGAAAGGCGAATAATGACTACCGGGCCGAGAGAGAGAGGCAGACTGGATTAATTTAATCTGCCGGTGATCCAGCAGGATTCGCATCCGTCCTAATGACACGATAATATTCGGATGTGGCCGCGTCTGGGCGGATGCAAAGTTCAAAGGTCACTGTACCGCAATCATGCGAACGGGTCACGCGTATAGATGGACAGCGAGCGGCCCGGACGAAGAGGAAGAGGAGAGAAGCTGGAAAGTACCGTCGTGATCCGCTGACAGAAGCCTAAAACGTACGACTTTTACTCTTTTAACTATGTTTCTTTCGTTATGTTTCCTTTGTTTTGTATTATGAATAAACCGTGGATCAATTGCTAGAAACAGTAATCATTAGACTGCGGATTTTATGCATTTATGACAACATTTTAGAGCAGTGGACATATTAAAAAGATTTAAAGACATCAGAGTATTCGTTTCAGCTTGATCGGATAATTCGAAGAAGAAAGAAATTTTTATTTCGCTCCTGTGTTTTGCAATCATTTTTGCATGCAAACATTTTTTATTTTACATACAGATCCGCAGTGTAGTAATCAGACATTGTTTCTTTAACAATTTTGATAGGCTGAAAACAATATGTTGGTGTCCTTGAATTCTTTCAATGTTTCCACTGTTTTAAATTGCACCAACTCGTTTTTGTCACAAATCCATAAAATGTCATCTTCTAGATCAACATATTAGCTATCAGCGACTTAATTGCTAGAAACAGTAATCATATAGACTTTTTTCTTTAACAATTTTGATAGGATGAAAACAATATGTTGGCGTCCTTGAATTCTTTTAATGGTTCCCACTGTTTTAAATTGCACCAACTCGTTTTTGTCACAAATCCATAAAATGTCATCTTCCAGAGTAAAATATTAGCTATCAGCGACTTAGAAACCTCTAATTACCAATCTTGAGTTTCGAGACCACTGTGACTGCAGGCGATTATCTGTCGCGAGAAAGAAGTCGGAGGCTAAATCTCGCTGGCGCGGCGCGGCGAGCACCGAAAGACGGCTTTCTTTTCGTTTGTTTAGCGTTCCATCGTGAAATGAAATTACTCTCGGCGTCGGTATAAGCCAGGACTTAGCTGGATCCCGTGTGGGAGAGCACGGCGGACCTCGAAGAGCGTGGAGAAGAGGAAACGGCGCCGGACAGAGATGGAGCGGCAGCAACCGGCGGCAATAATTCTCATGTTTTAGAGAGGCAATTTCGAGTCGAGTACGCGCACACGAACAGTGGATTTTCGAGGGCTGTACTTTTCGATAATTTACGCCAACGAGGCTCCGCGGGTTTCTGGGAACTGCTCCGGCTCCGCTCCGCGCGCATCTTCAACGCCGCGAGTCCCGCTCCCTTGTTCGGCTTCGAATTTTGTGCACCAGAACAACGGGAGAGACACTCCCTTATCTTTTTACCTGATTCATGGGAACGCATCGTTCGTTTCTGAACTGCATCCGCGAAAATGATTTTTTCGGACGGTCCTAGGCAATCTCATTCTTTTTTTTAACACATTATTTGGCATTTTTCCAAAACTTAAATTTCCTTCGCGACATATTGATTATCTAAGAAATGTTCGATTTACGTATTTCTCACAATTTCAAACAATTGAAGAAGATAAAAATACTGACTGTTTACGAGAAAAACGTTGGTCCACTTTACCACGAACACCCTATACATTTTTCGACAAACATACATGTTCATTTTCACGTGCGACTGCGTTGTAAATACAGGAAGTTCAGCGAAGTTTCAATCTCCAGCGAAGGTGATATAAAATGAAATTGTTCGTTCCACTGAAGAAGTAACTCGTCCATTTATACAGCCTCGAATTTTGCATACGCGAACACGGTACTTCTGGATAATATTAACGAGAACAATTCCGGGGAACACGTACGTAAGTTATTGTAAGGGATAGGACTTTGTCAGCGGAAACGTGCGCAATGCTGCTCAGAAGTATCAGAACACCTGCTGGGTCGGAATAAAATGTGGTAGTAGAGAGAGGTTACATATTTCGCGCCGCTTTTGCTGGTTTACCTGCATCCGTGGTCGTAGCGCGAAACGACGTTCATATTTTCGAAAGAATACAGTTCAATCCTCTGTTCTCTCCGGCAGCTGTGCTTGAATCCATTGTGACGTATCCAATAATCCATTTCAATCAATAATCCATTGTCGAGGACCGTACGGTTCGAGTCATTCGAGTAATGTACAGTCTGGGAAATATATCACAGTCGAAAAATTCTTCGAGTATATTCTTCAATGATTAAAGGAGGAGCACAAAATATAATTTACATTTCGTGTCTCGAAACTATTATACGTGGTCTATGTCGAATTACAGACACGAGGATCCGGCTTAGATCAAGACCACGCTAAAATACTATTCATTCATGTCTTGCTTGTAGCTTGTTCATTGTTCTAATAGATTACATGTTGCTCGTCGTATCAGAAAGACGAGACCAACATTGTGAAATATCAAGCATTGAGTTGGCAAACAAGTTCGTTCGGTTTTTAGAATGGAATAAATCACAAAAACCGAACGAACTTATTTGCCAACCCAAGGAATACCCCGCCATTATTCGGTATGCCCATTATTTCTGTACGTTCGTTGTAATTTTATACAAACCGATATCGTAATATCTGTAAAATTTGTTGTTGGATCATGATTTATTTGTAGTATTGGGTTGGCAAATAAGTTCGTTCGGTTTTTAGAGTGGAATAAATCACAAAAACCGAACGAACTTATTTGCTAACCCAATACTACAAATAAATCATAATCCAACAACAAATTTTACAGATATTACGATATCGGTTTGTATAAAATTACAACGAACGTACAGAAATAATGGGCATACCGAATAATGGCGGGGTATTTCTCGTTCGACCAGCAAGATTTTTCGGGGTTCGAGTCGTGCGAAAAGTCGATGGGTGCCGCGAGCGAGGTTTTCGGAAACGATACGTGAGAGGGATAAATTCCTGGAAATTTGCAACTTTGGTTCGTACGGACGATTTTGCGCGATTTCGCTCGGCATATAAAGCACGAATCGGCGGGTAACGAGAGAGAGAGAGGATCCCAAAGAAAATGAAGAAACACGAAGCGAACGTTCCGTGCACGAAATTCTGTCGTGCGTTCGGATGACACGGGCAGAGTGAATGTTCGCGTCTGCTGCTTCCTTGGAAACCTTTGTCAGCCAGATGATGATAAATCTGAAGAAAACCTTGCGAATATGTAAAACGGATCTACGGAAGAATGTGTAATAAGACTGGGGACACGAAGAAATTTCAGATACCTGAAAAGAATGTTTCGAATAAATCTGAGGGGAGAACGCAGTCGAAAATGATCCAAAAAAAGATATGGATCCCTTGAGACCATGCAGACATTTCCTATACCAGAAAACATTTTTCTAATAAAACTGAGGAGAGGTAGCAGTCTAAAATTAATTTTAGAAAAGAAATAAAACCACTGAAAAGGATTTAAAGAATTTTGGAATAACATTTTTAAGGATTTCGCACTCATCACTTGATGATTCTTCAAAATTTAAAGCGATTCCTATAAAATGATAGGGATCATTGTCAATTGTATGCCAACGGATCCACTTGTATCTTCTATAAATGGAAAACGAATTGAGGTGACTTCTTGACAATTTTTTCGCGTCAATCACCGGCGAACGCGTTAAATATTTCGCATCGCTGGAGCATCGTGCAGATTGAAACGAGCTGGCGGCGGTCTCAGGGTACGGGCCGGGATGAACAATAATTGAATAACTGAATTCCTGCGTTCTTGTCGATTTCGTCGTATCTTTCCCCTCATCTTCCCTTATTTCTATCAGTGAATCGGATGATACCATCAATCCCGTGGCTCCATGGGAAATATAGTTGCACCGGGTGGCGAGGACCGCTCGAGAATCGTACGCGGCGGGACGAGGATAAGAATATGATGAAGATAACAAGGAGGGTTCAGGGAATTACCTACAAAATGATGAGGGAATTAGCCGGCTGTGTCTATCGTATTATCGCAAATAATACTTGTTTGATATCCGGTACAGTTAGGTGCAATTAACCGAGAGGCCTGCACATGGTTCTCCTGAGATTTTTAAATTTCCCTCAGACCCTCCGAGAGAAAGAGAGAGAGAGAGAGAGCGCTATCTTCTAATTCGCTCCGGTTCATCGTTTTTTATGGCTGCTTCACGCTTCGCTTCCCTTATTAGGTGAACGGAATAGTTATTTCGGTTCGGCCGATCCGGTGCTAATTATCGACTACAAATGACCAATGAAATCGTCGAAATATTGACTGTCAATTACGAAACTGTATTAGGAGGAATCCTAACTGTAATGGTCGACGTAATTGAACAGACTAGGATATACGCGGAGCTTTTTATTTCACTTCCTCCGCACCGACATTTATTAAGAAGGCCGTCCTCCTCAGGGACACCCTGCGTTACGCAGATTATGCGACCAACTCTCGTCACACTCGCGTTTTCACTTCGAATTAACTGGTCCGCTGTCAGTCCATCTCACGGACAACCCGTTTTAATGGCTGACATCTTCTAGACGCGTTCTGAGTCATCCGCGGAGAAACGGAAAGCTAATTATCGCTGTCTCTATAGGGTTTCCGGTAGAACACCGCTGTTTACCGAGCTACCGGGAACCGGTGATTGTCTGGCCAAGTGTAAATTGACGAATCCTTCTTTTGGTAAGAGACAAATAGTAATTCGTAGCTGTGGAAGTTTACGGTACTTCTCATTTCGTGAACGAAAAACAAGCATCCATTTTTGTAAAGCTCAGCGGGCTGCTTGAATGCAAATATTTGGTTGGGGGGACAGTCCTGTCGTATTTTAAGTAAAATATTTTAATCAATTTATAAAAATATATAGCTTATTTAACCCTCGGACAACGGACGATTTTTGTAGCTCTAATTTTTAAAAATTTACTTTAGATGATATCTCTTTCCGATATCCTCGATGAAACAGCTATTCAGTTCGTTTAATTGCCACAAATTGAGTACTTGAATGACAATTTGGATGTTCCCGGTCAAAATAGACACCGGCACAGTGTACGGAGGGTTAAAATACAACAGAACTTTCCATCGAACCTAATATTTCCAACACGAAACGACAGAATAATGCAGAATATCTCGGTCACATTGTAGTTTCGATGGTTTGCCGCAGCTGCAACATAAACGCGCCCTTATTCGCATCTCTCCGCTCGATGATCGCATCTCGAGGAAACCGATTTCCTCGGGGTAACTCTGGTGATGGGTTCGCGCAGCGAGTGCAAGGGCGCCGCGGTCCATTAATAACCGCGACAGCAGCCCTCGCGACTTACACGCGCACTGAAATTCGCAAATTACTCGCTTCGAATCACTTACTCGCCGCGAAGGGTGCATATTAAGCGGCGACGATCCTCCCGGCCGCTCGAGCGGAGAAACGAAGCAACGAAACGGACGCGTGTACGTGCGAGAGAAGTCGGAGCTGAGAGGAGCCGAGAGTGTACACCGCGGGGCAGCTCGAGAATCGTATAGCGCTGAGGCTAATGTCCCTAATGTCTATAATCTCGGATCATCTGCATCCAGGCAACCGGCGCAGCCAGGCTTTGCTCTCTCTCTCTCTCCTTCTCTCTCTCTCTCTACCCTCCGCGCGACTGCTTTTCCACGTACTCGTCTTTGACGCCGGTGTTATTTGACGCAAACGTTCTCGACGCTAAGTACAGGTACTCCCCGGTATCTTCTCACTCGCTTTTACCTTCCCCGAGCACCACGCCCGGGGTTCAACAGCTTTGAACGTTTTCGCAGTTTCGTGGCTAACCGCACGCACCGCTGTTATTAAATTGCCTCATTGTTTCTACCTTTGTTCGCTCCCGTTTCGATCGGCCCCAGTCTATCCACCACTCTCGGCCTTGGCGTTCACCTCTTCCTCTCATCTGCATCTTCGCCCGCTTCTTCTGGGAGCTTTTTTTAGGTCTTTAACCTTTACATGCATTCTCCAATACCTATATAACGACAACGTGAACGTTCTCTCTAATCTCGAATTTTCTAGTTCGAGAGTTATCACTTGTATCGAGCTCAGACATAGTACAATCAATGTTGATCTTAAAGAAGTAGTTACAAAAGTATGTAAAAATTCTGAAAATTTCTGAAGATAAAGTTGCTCGAAAATGTACCACATGTTCCAAACAGCAGTAAACATATCTGTACGAAACGACACCAATGAGTTGTGTAGAAAAACTGGCACACTAGTCTAGAAAATACTACTAGATAAGACAAAACCGTGAGAGAGAAGGTAAGAATTAGAGCAGGAGAGAAGTCGTTAAGATTTGAGGAAAGAGAGATCGGAGGGAAAAGTTTTGGTAAAGGAATGTCTGAGGGAAAGAGAAAGGTGGAAGAGATAACAAGAAACAGCAAAGAGAGGACGGAGTACCTGGACAACAAGGGATACAGTCAAGCGGGAATAGGAAAAGAAAGAAGCGAAGGAAAAAAACTATGGAAATTAGCGAGGCTCTCAAGGAGAGGGATAGGCAAACTCAGGGACAGTGGCAATACAGTAAAATAATGGCATCTAAGTTCTGTGATAGATATAACAACATATGTATACGAAGTAAGGGTACCAAGGTATCTAGAGGAGAAAGGATAAGGAGACAGCCACAGAGCCTGATGGCTAGAGTAAGATGTGGAAATATGGAAGAAGGGAATAAATATTGGAGAAAAGAGGAAAAGAGAATGTGCATGATATGCGAGAGACACCTGGGGAAGCTAAAGCGTCTGGCAGAAGACTGTGAAGGTGTAGAGAGAATAAATATAAGTATAGAAAAGATAGTACAAGATAAAAGAGTGGGAGAGATAGTAGACTGGCTCAGGAGTATCGAGAAAAAAAGGAAAGATGTAATATTGGATGTAAGACATTAGGATAGATTAACATTGATCATAGGCAATAAGGCGTAGAGTATAGCATGGGATATGGATGGATGGATGAAGGGATGGGTGACATGGGAGAACTGTAAACCAAGTCCAATTTCTTGGCCGCGAGGCCGAAATAAATAAATAAATACTACTAGATAAGACATTGTTCAAAGAACAGTTCACGCTATTTCATATGTTCTGGCATGAAAATGAAGTCTGAAACACTGTGCGAATTCGTTTCGAAAAAATGGCACTCTGGGCCAGAAAATACCGTCAACGGCCATTCGTAAGGGCAACGTCCCTGGACGATTCAATATCGCGCAGCATCTCAGCAGGATCGGCAGTTTCGTGCAATAAAATGATCGGGAAAGCGTATCCGCGAATTACAAATCGGCGGTGCGTGGAATGCGCAGCGCAGGGTTGTGGCGCGCGAGAGGCCGTAACGCTGAACAAAGTAGAGGGCAAGGCTCCAAATGGAATCAAAAGACGAATCAAGCATCGAAAAGTACAGATGCCGGGGATCGGCTATCCTGTAATCTGCCGCTGGTTAGACGGATCCTAGGCATGATTGGTAACGACCGAACCCCGTGGTTCCGAGCCGTGTACCCGCGGCGAGGAAGGTCGTTTACCCTCTTCTCTCTCTCCTCTCTTCATCGAGGAGGAATCTCTTCATCGTCAAGTAGCCGGCAGGACGTGGATTATCTCTTGCCGGCCGTGTGCAATATCTTCGGCAACTGCTCCCGCCGCCGCCGCCGCCGCCGCCGCCGCCGCCGCGCCGCTGCCGCCAGCTCGGTGACTTTCTCGAGTGCTTTCAATTCGATCGTCGACAAAGTGGATCTGATGGATGTCTCGAGGATGACTCGACTGCTCCGAGACCGGACGAGGCCGGAGATCGCATTTTTCGCCGCGGACAGGACGCGCGCGAAATAAATTGCAGAAGCGGAGCGCAAGAGGATCTCCGAGAGACCCTACAGAGAAGGATTAAAGTCACCCCAAAAGTCCCGGCTCTGAATCACCCGCCTTCTCCTTCTCTTTTTATGTTCGCAACACACTGCGAACCTCGTTACTTCGTTATTGTGTTGCACCTGTCTGGAGCTTGTTATAGCTTGTACTGTTTAGAGTGTGTTTCGAGAAAAATTAAATGAAAAAATTCGTGAACAGTCTACCCAGTGCACGCACAAATATCAATTTTTTCCAAATTATTTACTGCAAAGTCGATCTTGAAACAATTCCACAATCTGAAAATTGCTGATTTCATATCGAAGTTATCGGATGACCACGCTTACGTTATTGTGGTAGTTTAAACATGTTTGAGAAAATGGAAAATCTCCAAAAATCCTTGTAGTTTTGATTTTTCGTAATTAAATTTTTAAAAGAGTGCATTCTATTAATAAATTTCGAATGTACTTAAAAACGAATGTATTTAAAAAATAACACTTTGCAAACAAAATTTTAATGAGTTTTATTAAATTCGGTGAAATCGGATATCGCGGACTAAATGAAAAGAAAGACAACACAGGCTTGGCGCTTGACAAAACTTACGTATTCAGTAGGACTGTAACTTTCCTTCGAAGGTCGAAGATTTCGAAACTTCGGAACTTCGAAGTTTCTGAAATCGAAGCTTTGAAATTCAAAGCTTCGAAGCTTCGAAATCTTCGACCTTCGAAGGAAAGTTACAGCCCTAGTGTCGACGCGAACGCATAAACTCAATGGGTCATTACCAGCGGTGTTTACGATTTCAATTACTGGGCCGCTCGATGGCCGGTCATCATCGTGCCACGGATAACGTTCCGCGTTGCGAACAGCAAGTGTTCGCGGCCGTTGCGAAGGCGTTGTCGCGCTGACAATCCACAGTCGTTTCCTATCGGTCGATCAGGAAGTATTCTGAATGCTCGATCATCCGATGCCGGGATAATTAAAGTGTACAGCGAGCAGCCGTCGAGGATGGGGGCTGAACTGGTTCGTTAGCTGGAGAGAGATCGCTCCGTTGATTAGAACTAACCGTGCCCCTGTGCATCGAGGAAAACACATGGTGTCTCGTAATTAATTGTGTAATTGGAAAGTGGGTAATGCTTTCCGCAAACAACCACCGGAAATGTTCATTCGAATTGGTCCGCCCGCGTTTCTTTTCATTTTAGACGGCCGCCTCGAACGCTTCCGTCGCGTGTCTGTCCATTGCTAGGTTTTTCTACTTATGTCAATGCGTGCGCCTGATCGACCGACATTGGACCACTGTATCTTCGTGTTTGGCCCCTTCTTTTGGATTTTGTGTTGATGGTGATTTAATAGAATGATAATTGATATTATTTTACTGTAGAATTACTTACAAATTAAAATCTCTGAAAAGGAAATTTCATCTAGACTAGAGAAACGGTAACCTAAAATGGGTAATGTAAATTATGCAAAATTGATCAAGTCTCTTTGAAGAGCCGATAATCCCGTTTGAAGAATTCACACAGCGATTCCGTCGAACGTATAGATTTCCTATACCGAGATTGAAAGATTCAACATGCTAAAATTTCCTTTAAACATTCAAACGACCTCGTATTTCGCAGGCTCGATTCTCCATCTACAGATTCAGCAAAGAGAATGAAGTTAAGAATCTCCGGGAATTATGAACTCTTTTTAAATTTTTCCCAATTACCAACTTCACCAGCAGACTGCAGATCTCTGGGTACGATGAAATTTTTCTAGAAATAAGTCGGTAAAATCTGCTCGCTGTTTTCTCAGCCGAAAACGGATGTTATATCTACGTTTCAATTTGTTCAAATTTAATCAGCAAAATTTCTAATAACTGAATAGAAATGCAACAGTGTAATCGTCAGAAATAAAAGGAAAATGACCTTCGAGCCGTACGAGGAATCCGACCGCAAAAACCTATACCGGAGAGTAGGGTACACTACCGGGCGTTAGGATGCGCGTGTGGTGCATCGTTGCGTCAGGTGCAGCACGCGTTGCGAGCATGGCTCGAGGCCTAAGGTAGTTACTAAAACATTGTAATCGTGCAAGATTATCTTCGTCCTGAAAGGGGTGACCACTATGCGGATTTCGTTCATTTACAGTGCAAGTACAAATGCAAGAACAACTGCGTGGGGATTTTGTCGAATAAACAAAAATGAATCACATCTTTCCACAACAAAATTAAATATTTATATTCACAGTCAAATTTCAACACACATACTTCAAGTTGAATAAGAAATCACGTTATTAAATGTGTCCATAATTATGAAAGTGGTCCAAGTCATATATTTCTTGTTTCGAGATAATGTTGAAATAACAAGCGCCATCTAACGGTTAATTTTTGACAATATTCTAACAATTAAATACATTGAATTAAATTAGTACAAAATAATGTAATAATTTTTTTTAATTTTGGACTACTTTCATAACTACGGGCACAAATATTCGATGAAAATGAACGTCTATCAGCACGGTATGTATCAATATCTGAGTAAAAGTAGCAAGAACAGCAAAACGAACCTTTAATACCGGCCGGCAATGTAATAAAACTCTCGGAACGTAAACAAGCAATTAATGGCGACCTTCATAAACGGATTTCGAAAAAGGCGGCCGCGCTCGAACACCTGCATCCCACAGATCACCGGAGAAAACTAGTCTAGGCGGGTAGAAAAATCGTCGGGGGGAAAAAAGTAGCGCGGAGAGGAAGCATAAGTTTACACGGAAACGATTTCAATGGAACAACCGGGAGAGGCTTTCCACGGGTGATAGAGGATCGACGAGGATGACTTTTAACCGTCCGGCTGAGACCTCCCTTTCCCATCTGTGCCCTGAAAACTGTGCAGTTAAATGGCGAACAGGGGGGTAAAAAAGCAGCGGAGCAGGTGCAAAATATCCGCGCAGACAGTTTTACATCGGAAATAGAAGAGCAAGAGTTCCCGTTCGGCTCGCCCGATGACTCACGAGGCTGGGTTTCATCCTGAGAAGAGAGAGTCCTTGACCAGGGTTTCGCTCTCGTATAGGAATTAGTGATAATTATATGGGGCTAGCACCTGCACGCACCTGCAAAAACCCAGAACGCCCTGTTCGCCTGTTGCTTCTCCGCTGCGAACGCGCGGCGGTCAGTCACGGCGCGACGATGACTCAGGGAGAAAGAGAGAGAGAGAGAGAGAGAAAGAGAGACATAGGAACGTCTAACATCGTTCTAATATTTTCTAATGGCTGGTCGCGAGGCACAGTGGATGCTAATTACCTGACTGCGAGTGATCGTGCAAATCGAAAATTTTAACTGACAGAACCTAATTAGAAAGTCTTTTTCGCCCTTCTACATTTTAGAAGTCCTAGAAAAAATTGATTTACTCGAATGCAGTAGAATAATAAAAATGATCCATAAATGATACAGGGTTTAACGTGTTAATTTCGATTACTTCGAAGTAATTTTCAACGTACGTAATTATCAACGAAGTAATTATCACTTTACAATGATTTCCTAAACGCACAGTTCATGCTGTAGAAGTGAGTCGGGATTTTCTGGAGGTCCAACAGAGCCGACGCTACGAGCTTCCGTATTTCGAGAGGTGCAGTTAAAACTGTTTATGCACACCTGTTCGGGGATGGGTACGATCGAGAAAGGTTCCGTTTAAACCGAAGTTCCGTGAACGAGGGACATACCGTCGGATCGGCGCGAAGCAAATAGAATCGCGCACGATAATCCGATTAAAATCGCGGAGAAATAGCAGGAAGCAGAAAGAAACGCTGAACTGCCGGGAAATATCGGGAATTTGATGCAAGGGCGGGGCATGAATGCCAATGCACATCTGTTACCGTTTCAGCTAGTAATTTCCGTTTTCTGTCCGATTTGGCCGCGCTCGTTAACCACGATTTCGTTTGAATGAAGTCATCTCGTTAAACAGCGAGCCGCATAAAACAGATCAGATGAGCAGTTTGCGAGGAAACAAGCACTGCAATCTTTGACTCGCCGTTCTAACGGGTTAAGTTGCAATCGGAAGTTTCCCAAACACCGCTTTCATCGACAGGAATTCACCGAAATCCAAGTGACAATCTCATTCATTTTGTTATTCATCGGCAGCTGCGTTAGTTGAGTTATTTTGATACCATTTATTATATTTCAGCAACATGGCATTTATTTATAAGATTTTTGTAACTATGTTTCTTCTATCGATCGTATTTGCTGATAATAAATTTTTAAATGTTTTCGGCGCAACGGTTCGATCGTTTATTACGAATTATAAAGCAACTTTGCTAATTGTTAAACAAAATCAACGTTTCGATCCTAATTTAGATCTTTTTCAAGATTTATTTGAATCGCGTCTGTAAATTAAATATGTTGCTTTATAATTCGTGATAAACGATCGAACCGCTGCGCCGAAAACATTTAAAAATGTATTTTTGTAACTGCTCGTTGTTATTAAAAGAATGTACAATCGATCGGGAAGTAATTCTACATGCAAAAATAAATCTAAAAACACCATAGAATTTTATTTGAGGCGTTTTTCTTAGATCGTGCAGTATACACAGATTCGCTATATATACAAGAAGTAGAAAATCATTCCTCGTGTTTACTGTTTAATTATTATTAGACCACGAAGTACCGTGTACAGTTGACTTCCTCGGCATAATTCACTGAGATTGGCTTCCTCGAATTTGTGTCCGACAAAAATGCATAAACATCCGGATGCCAATTACCGTACAATGTTAACACGTCGAAACGGTGGATGTTCGTTCAAAGTTTAAAATTTATACATTCGTTTATTCGCGTTGAGAGCTTCGCCGAACAGTTCCGTACCTATTCATACATGCTTCCCGACCGGTTATTTACGGGCCGAAAGATTTCCGAATCTGCGATCGTTAAAAAATTCGGAGGAGGGCGCGTGGGCGTGAAAACGGCCCGCTGTTTTCGGCTCGGATGTATTATTTACACACGTCGAAAGGCGGCGCGTTCGTAAATTTCGACGGTAATGCCACGTTTACGACTCAATACCGGGAACAAATTCCGGGCCTCGTGAAATCGTATCGACGATGCTCGACGGGCAAGAGATTCGCGCTGGTCAGCCTCCCGCAATTCCTTTTACGTGCCACCCACCTGCTTCTGAATTCCATTTTACGCTTAAATTCGCTCACCTCGAAGTGCCCGGCTCAGTTCCTGGGTATTCGCGAAATTAAACGACGGGTTTACGAGTCCGCGCTCCCGCCGAACGTCCGAATCGGAAAAGTTTTGCGACTCGTTCGGTCCGCAACGATACTACTTTCGTTGCGTCGTGAACTTGCGGATATTTATAAAAGATACGCAAGTTTCATCGTAAAAAGGTAGGAAACTGACCAGAAATATTTTGCACGATTTTATTTTCTTCTCCCTTGGATTTCAAAGGACTTTATTCCACTTGGGTGTTCTTTTCGATCGACTACAGGGTGCGGCAAAAGTTTGGAAACTTTCTACATACATACTTACTGTGCAACCAAATTTTTATTTATTAAAATGCAACAATAATAACGTTGGAAATCCATAAAATTTACGTTGTACAAAGTCTTCTTCGAAATTACCTCTCTTTGGCTTTTATACAGGCCTCGAGACGCTTCGGAAATTCATCAATCACGGCACGCAGCGTATTTTCGTCAATTTCGTTCCACGCTTCCTTCAAATCATGCTTCAACGACTCCACTGAGTTGTGAGGTTTAGCACAAGCTTTTGCCTCAAGAATCCCCCAGATAGAATAATCCAACGAACGATCTCAACTTGACGTTTACTTTTCAAATGTAAGGAAATTACAGAAGTACGCGTTTCTTCACGCTTGTCCGTCATTTTACTTTAAAACAAATGAATTGACCACTTATACCGTGAACTAGCAAATTGAATGAGGGACGTCCTTTTCTTTCCGTAAAGAAACCGTACATTTCTTTCGCAAATATTTCACGACAAAGAAAGTTTCCGAACTTATGCCGCACCCTAATTTCGCGGTTCAGTGAAACTTTAATTTTGTTGTCGATGCATTGTTTGAAGCAACGAATGCATTTTCAAGAAAAAGCTGAACGTGCGTTTGTTTACAATCAGTGACGGATAATTATTTTGTAATAAATTCTTCCTTAATATACTTAATAGGTAAAAGATTACATTTTTAAACTCTTCTAGTGGTTCTACTGTATTAAATTACACCTACTTCGAAAGAATAACGAATTATAACTTAACATTTTACAGAGACATATCTAAAGAGCTGCACCACAAGATCCTGCAAATAATCGACGTTTTTACTAAAAAAAAAAAAATAAATTCAGTCACCAATTTGTACAAATGAACAAACCAAACCTGCTTGTTTGTGGTCGACCAATTGTGGGGTAGTGGAACTGATTGATTCCGGGGTAGGGGTATCTCTGTTTGTTTAAAGGGTAAGAACAGGTAAGTTTCAGTTCCGGGGCATGCGATGCGGCGCGCGCGGTCTCTCAAGCGATCGCGAGCGCGGCGATAGATCGATAAAAGGTTCTCGCGTGCGTTTCGAGCGGGCGTGATATGCCGCCGCGGTAGAAGGAGAAGAAGAAAGTTGTTACGACAACGTTGTAACCGGCACTTTAGATCGAATCTCTTTCACGGCCACGGCCGTCTCGTTATTTAATGTTACTACGCGAAGAGCCCCGCTTCTCCGAGTCCGGCTTTATTGTTTCACGTCGTTCTGTCTGCGCTGGCAGCGCGAACCGCCGCAATAAATCAGAATAACGACTACGCCTGCTGCCAAAACCCATTCGAATTCAATCCAACGTATCGTCCCCGGAGATCTGCGCGTTTTCTGATCCGGAGGCGCTCCGTTACAAACTACTTCGGTCCGTCTCGCGATCGTACGTCAAAGCTTCCGCCTTCGATTCGATGGACAAGCTCTTACACGGACGAACTTCGCGATTTTTAACACCGAACGGTTTTCACAGTGAAATTAGTTTGAAATTGCACACAAAATGCAATTTTTATTAGAGAAGAACAACTTATATTGCAAGCTCGACTCAATTCAGCAAATCTTAGTAAGTAATTCACTTGATCTGTTGTTTAGACGGTAGAATTAATATCAATCGCAAAATGAGAACGTATTTACATGTCCTAAGTGGTAGGAACTCTCTTTCGTCAGATAAATACATTTATTTGCGTGGATCTTCTAAGAATAAAAGAAGAAACACGCGCAATTAATTGCTTCACCCTCGCTAACAAATTCGAAACGATGACCTGCCCTAATTTCGCCGGAATTATCCTTGAATGTCATAAGCATTTAAGGCTGCGGATCTTTATACATTTTATGACTTATAAAAATTTTCAAAACATCTGAAATTATAAAATTTTTGGATCTGCAAAGAGACTATTCCCACTGAACATAGGATTTCATGTGATTCCACTTTCCTCAAATTTGTCTACAGAAATTGAAAATTGCATGAACATCCGCAGTCTAGTAACAAGTTTGCCACTTACCCTTCAGCTGCGTCGACTCGATAGCGAACATGTTCAGAGCCAGAAGCTGAAGAAGTCGCGTCCCTGGAAGCGGCAACGGCGAATGTTGCAGCAACGCTCTGAACTCTTTCAGCATTTGGACCCCTGCCTCCTGGAACGTCTCCATTCTGAAACAAACCGATTTCTCGATTACGTTTACCGTACCACCTTGATCCCGGCGCTGAATGTTCTCTGGAGCAAAAGGATCGTCCACGTGGCTGACGCGCGATTCATTCGATCACTAAAATAGTATCGCAAACTCTGCCGTGTTGGCTGACAGACGATCCACTGGGACGGGAAGGGAGAATGAATAAGTGACAAGACAGCCGTGGCACGTATCAGTCACTCGACGAGATCCTGCATATTTCAAGGATTTCGGTCTGGGTAAGGACGTCGACCTCTAATTTTGCGAAACAATGGGCGAGTCTAAAGAATTCGATTTTCTCGCGAAATTAACTGGTAACCACCATGTTTCGTAATTGCCTAACCTTTAGTTAATAAAAATTGATCATTGAAAAATCAGGTGTTCTGCAGCAGAAGTTTCTTTTATAAACAGTAATCTTTGAGAACATTCGAGCCGAGTTAATACGTCCGACGAGAAAAGAAATGCCAGTAAAATTTAATTCGCAATAAATATGATGATATTCTTCATAAAAATAAATTGCAACACAGTCGTTCCAACCTAAAGTCACCGAGCACGATATTATTGCTTGTTAACGCTCGAATTATTTAGACACTTTCGTGCCACAGCTGTGAAAGCCAGCGGGGAACCGCAAGCTGAAAGAATATTATCGCTTCGGTGGCAAAAATCTCATCACGGGCGCACGAAAACCTGTCTTCGCCGGGCAAATCTTCGCGAAAAGGAAAACACTCGTCGGCGCTTTTGAACCTCCTCCGCTATCCGTTGCGAACATTTTTTACGCTTGTTCTCGCCGCTTCAGAACGATTCGAGCTGCATTCTGCCAAGTCTGAATCGAGCTCAGATGTATCAGATGTTATAAATTAGAGCGAACACACCCGTATCTCTTCTGCGTACGGAGACTCCGAGACGGTACCGTTTGAAACTTGCATTTTTTCACCCGTGATCTCGAGCCGCCTGCATGCTGACGAGCTGACATTCGGATGCAGAAAATGCATAAAGAAATGCGGAAAGAATATTGAGACATCAAAAAGATCCGGAATGTTTGTTCGACTATTAATTCTGCCAAAAGTGACGCAAGATAGATGAAGGATACGTTGAAGAAAGTATCTTGACAAAAGTCAACAAATTTTCTTGACTGAACCCTTAAAGACTTTATCGATGCACTTAGCTAAAAGGTTAACCTTTTCAACAAATTTTGTATCGATTGAATTAGTGATTCTGTAACGAGGTTCGATACTGAAGAAGAAATCTCGAAGACTGATTCATCGTTTGACAAAAAGTTCGGCCAACTGTGGGAGTCATCGGAAAAAGGTTTTCCCGACTGAAAGGTAGTTCTGCCGGTATGTCACGGGCTCGTGTTCGCGTAATTAGCCATAACTCGCGTTATCAATGGACCTGACTGATCAGGACCCGCCCAATAACGCCATCATTTTCTTTAGATCGACGTCGGCCAATAAATCGCGGTTGCTTGTCCAAGAGCGGTCGGTAACGAGCCGGACGGGGAGTCGCGGCCCACTTTAATTAGAGTATTCAATTATTTATTTGCGAATTCCTCGATAAGACGGGTGCGTGGCGCTCGGTGAAAACATCCCGGCCGGACGACGGGGAATGCGCCCGGCGTATGGGGTTTTAATTAACCAACGACGCCGTTTTTCCGGCAGGGGGGAAATTTATTTCGCGAGTAACGGTTCCACGCAGGATCTCCTTGCTCCTTGCGCGGGAACCTCGCAATTACGATCATTTTAATTGGAAGACAGACTTAATATTACGACGCGCCGCGCCGGTCGCCCGGCAAATCAGCTCGATAGGCTCCTCTCACCTAATTGGATGAATTGTTCGTGCCAACCGAATCATCCGATTCCGTGTATAATCTACGAAGCCGGTATCCGCCGATCAATTTTTCCTTCGTCCCTCCTCGTATTCGCAATTAGGCTTCTTCTAGGTAAATTAATCGATCGCGGCAAACGAGCGTGGCGTTAATGGGACAACGATTTGCCCTCAACTATAAACGTCTCGAGCCCCCGTATAGATACCGGATATTATATGCTTGTAACAAAGAATCACTCATACATTCATCATTCGGGGCGAAGTTCTTTGATAATGTGAACAATCTGCAGATCGGTGCATACGAACTTCAATTAGCAGTCCGTGAATCACAGTCTCCAAATTTGGGTCTAGCAGACTAAGAATGGTCCAGCGGCCTCACCCACAATTTTTATTGACATTGTGTGGAGAACAATGATTTCAGGTTGAAAGATAACCCCTAAAATTTTAAGTCGCTAACCCTTCATATAAGGATGGTATGAGGGTAAATAGAGGCTTAATTGTATCATTTTTTTCTCGGTTGTTAATGAAGATATTCAGATAAAAGAAAACGAAAATACTCGAACTTACATCCTTCATGTCATCTATTTTTTTCACAATTCTGATCAAATTATTAAGGGTAGAAAAATATCATCTAATTTTTTGGGGGTGAGGATCGCAAGCAACCCGTCCGATGTGACCACTACCAAAAAATTCAAGAACAATGTTCTGTTACCTATCTAATATATACAAAAGTTTCAAGATGATCGGATTGGTGGAACATAGTAATAATAATAATAATAATAATTTTTGATGGAATACTATAAAGGGTATTTCACCTAACTTGACCACCTTGAATATCTTTGTTATTTTTAAACATACGTCAAATGTCTGAACGACAAAGTTGTATGGTAAAACGTGGCTCATGCGATACCAAAAAAAGTACATAAAAACAAAAATTTTTTGGTATCCTATTAGCCACATTTTACCATTCAACAAAGATATTCGAGGTGATCAAGTTAGGTGAAGTACCCTGTATATGGAATATATGTTTTTCTTCAGAAAATAATGTCAGATACTGAGACAAACACAAAAAGGTGCTGTATGATATTATTCTGAGTTGATTAAACGTAAATCGTTAACTTACGTTCTTCTTTTTTATCTGAATATCTTAAATAACAACCGAGAAAAAAAATGATACAGTCGAGGGTATTTACCCTTATGTCACCCTTATATGAAGGGTTAGCAACTTAAAATTTTAGGGGTTATCTTTCAACCTGAAATCATTGTTTTCCACACAATATCAATAAAAATTGTGGGTGGAACCGCTGGACCATTCTTAGTCTGCTAAACCCCTTGAACAACGATCCATTAGACTTTAGAGAACGTCAGGGATCAACAGAATTCTTGAAAAAATCTTCTATCGTTAAACTGTCGATAAGAACGGCAAGTTCTGGAAAATTGCCGAGTTCGACCAGAATTTTTCTAGAAGCTACAGATAACTGTCTGCTCGGGCCCCTGGGGAACAAGCTAGTCCAGGAAGATTTGAACGAGCGTCCGCGCTGCAGCCATTGCCGCCGTGTCCGATCAGGATGATCTAATGGAAGATGGTGGATAGAGTCTAGGGTTGGAAGACGGATCGCGTTACAAATTCCCTAGATCGCGAGCCCAGGGGAGGCGGTAGCACCGGTTTAGTGGAGCACGGCGCCACGAACAGGAGAGATCGAGGTTGTGGGAAAGATAGCGCCTCGGTACGTGAGATCTCGGGACCATGTTTACGAGAGGATGCCTGTTTGGTGGGTCTCACGGGAGCACCCGGCGTTCCCCTTTATCATTCGGGCTGAACGAACCGTGATTAACGCCGACTTAGGGGCGATTAATTTCTTCGAGCTCGATTCGCAGCTTGCGAGATTCATCAAAACCGAGCGAATATCAGATACACCGTGCGTGTATATACATACATGTATATATCTGCGAGCGATATCGCGGTATGTTAATACCGGGGTAGGTAAGCGTTATTTTTCCGCGGCCAGGAAGCGAGCGCAACCGAGTTCAGACACCTATCCGGCTCTGTTTCGCTCTTATTTATCCATGGTGTTCCATGCTCGATGCAACGAAAACGCGGAAACAGTAATTGGCCGATCGCATGTTGGGAATTTCTGCAAAAAAATTGATCGATGCCATGAGAAAGACTGCCAGCTTAACCTTTGTGCACGCTTTAAGTAGTACCTTCGTCTAGCCACCTGCGTTGAATTTACATTGGAATTGAATTAGAAGGGGTTTTGTTCTGACAAGTTGCCGTAACACTCGTGGATTATGTAATTTGAAAATTGCACGAAATAAAACTGATTCATGCGGTATTTGAAGATTGACACTGTATTTAGATTTATTATATTAGGTCGTCCGGAAAGTCATTTCGTTTTCTCAAGGGAAAATGAAAGCCAATTTTGGAACACAATGTATAAAATGAACACAGATTTCAGCAAGAACACAAAAATGTATACCCAATGTATAAAATTAATCTATCTTCTAATTGACTGTTTTTAATTGACTCTCCGCCGGTTAATTAGCTTACGGAGGCATCTCTCGAGATCTCGATTTGACTCGGTACACTGAAACATCAGCACGCGAAATACATAAAAGTCGATTAGTATACGGAAGAAGGCGATTATTGAGATTTTATGGCTGAAGGACTAGTAAAATTTTAATTTGCCGGCTATTCGAGTGTTACTTAATTTTCAAATATAAAGTAACAGTATGCGCGTCGGTTGAATGATAAAAGTTGACACATCCGAGCCGTAATTCTGGCAATTAAATTTAAGGATCGCGTTCTCAGACATCGGATAATCAGGGAGCATCCGAGGCGCTTTGCTATTCACCGTTCGTTATCCTAACGATAATAATTGCCCGGCGATTTCGTTTATATTCGTTAGCGAGCCGATGATAATCCCATTATTATTCCAAGAATAATAAAACCGTTTTCGCTTCCGTAATCGTAATAATACTGCTCGAGCGGCGCATTAATGTAAGGTAATTTACGGTCTTATCAACAGCTCCGAAGCAACTCGACCGGAAGCGTGTGATTCATAATTCTAACGAGGGATCATTGGAATTATCAACAAGAACAACACTGTAAACGCGGAAACGTGGTCGGCTGATTACACGTCAGTGTTCCAGTAGTGAAAGAAATTCGTAAAACTCAATTTCTTAATCGCGTGGACCTGCAATTCCTCAAAATTTTTAACGCTGTGATCGAAACAGTAATAAAGCAAGAATTTCGTGAACCGAGCACGGAGGTCAATTATTTCAATCCTATCAATTAAGGTTTCATTCGAGTTTTGAAAATTCGATGGTTTAAAAGGAATCTTGATATTTTATTATTAAGAATAGATAAAACTATAAAATATTTATTTTCAAAATACAGTGAAGACAGACAGATAGATCGTGTAGTTCCACTATTTCTTTGTGACGCAAGGGATAGAGAACGATAATTTTCACTGAACAAGAACCGCAAACTGCAATGAGAATCGCAGAATGGCGGAGATTATGCGAAGGAGCGAGCAAATTGTAAAAAGTATGCATTTGCATAGCACAGTGCAGCGAAACAGCGGCGCAGCACAGCGGCGAGTTGAAGAAAAACAGAGACGCTCGAATGGAACGATCATGCAATCGTGTCTGCCGCTCGTTATAATCACTTTAGCAGTCCCGAGCAATTAGAGGAATACTGTACCGCGAGAAATCTCACTTAGACAATGTTAATTCTCTCAAATAAAGGGCTTTAACCCTGCAGAGGTGTTGTGCATGCTGATGTTATAGCCGACGCGCAAGAGCAGGGCTCGTCTCGATGACTTCCACCGCTTTTCTCGTCAACTCGGACCACTTTACCTTCGTCATTACTCTTCGATTTTCAACATAGTCGACGAACTGCAACCTGTACACAACACTGTGCAGGTTGTTATTACACGGGGCCCACATAATGCCATGCGATGCGCCCAGCTACTAGTTCTCGGCCGCTTCTAGCACGTTTGCGTGCTACATTCTCGCTCATACTTCTTAGCCACGTCGTAAACACGCTGTAATTATTATTGCCGGATAACATTCTTCATCGTGCTCGCTCCTGGTGTCCCTTACAAACGCTTCATTCGCTTATTTTTAGCCTGCCACCTGTTCCTTTTGAGAGAACCTGGTCCGAGAGGTGCGAACTTGCTACTGGGAACGTTGTATATCGTTGCTCGAACTATATACTGAAAATCTTTGTCTTAAAAATAAGCGAAGTTTCTCTCAGCTAACTCGAGTATTAACTCCTTGACATACGGATTAAATAAAGATGTCGCCATCGATTCTTTAATTTATCATTCTCGCGTATTCTTATGCAAAATAAAAATGTTTCGCATTGATCGTGGAAAGCAGGATTAACATAAAAATTGATTTCATTCATGATTTCGTTCATGTTAAACAATATCCTACTTCAAAGTGTCCAATGGAGAAAGAAACACATCTCCGAGACGCCTTCGTACATCAAGGGGCCGAAAGAAGCCTCTAAATATCTGAATGAGCGCAGAACCACGTGGAAAGAAAGATAAAAAGATTCATAGAAGTCGGTAAAGAAGCCGACTTAATGATCCTCCGAGACTCGAAGAAGAGCTCTGAGAGATGGCCTATTTCTGTAAACGCTAAGCTGCTTGAAGTTCTTAGAAAGGTTGGATGAGCAACACAGCTCCCGTTGAATAGTGCCAGCTGCGATAAATGCGTACTGGTTTCACGTCCACGGCGCCGTCCGATAGTCAACAACTGTCAACGACCGCTACCAGACGCCCTCCCCGAGAATGGAAAGAGCACTCTCACGAGACAGTGAAACTTCTTGGAAGCATCTTGTCTTTTCGAACTTGGCTCGCAAGCTGGATCGAACGCGAGCTGGATGATTCCAACTCGGTAGGATTCGAATCTCCATAATCCAAATTGCTCTTATACCCTTATCTCCGCATGCCTTTTTATGGTTCGAGTGTTCCTCTTGAAGTAATTCGATTAAGATAAATCAATACCGTGATTACAGATAATGCGCGCAATGAAATTCAGCGGGATACATCTTGTAATGAAAGAGTGTAATGAAGAAGTAAGGAGCCACCGGGTCGATTACGGCCAAGTACTCGAAAAGAATACTAATGACCGGTGGTTTTCAGGTCGGTGTGCCAAGTTGCGCTGGTGTGTTCCGACGGTTCGTTACGGCACACCAAGGTCTGGGTTAGGTGGTAGTAACACACAAGGTCTCTCTCTGTGTGGGGTAAGAGACCGCGCGGTAGCGTTGGCATCCTGACCTAAGGCTCTTACTTACACGACGACCTCGCCGTGCTAAGGTGATTTCCTGATGTACGCTTTCCTCTGACATTACCAGTTACTTATTGAGAGAACTGGGCACCGCCGCGCCGGTATGGAAAAGAGAGGCAGCTACGAGGATTTATAGCATTCTTCGATCCGACCTTTTGCCGGGGATAAATTTTAGGCGAACTCCCTCTTTCTCTCTTTCAGCGTACGCGACGGACGACGCGACACAAGAAGATAACCCCGACGACGAAAAGGACACGCGGGGTTTCGTCAATGATGAATACGTGAGCACCTTGAAGAGTCGAGAACCTTGGCGAACGTCGCCGATAACGCTGTACCGCTATCTACGCGGGAGAATTATCACTGCGACACACGCCGCTGCGAATTGATGGCGTCAACGACCTTGAACACCTTAAGGGTCAGAATTTCGCATTTCATACTTCGCACCCCATAACTCAGCGGGCTCGTTGCCTGCTGGGAACTCTCCGAGGCCAGGCGGACTTTTCTGATTTAGAAGAAAATGAGAGGAGCCCGTCGTTTCGTGTCCTTCGAATTCTGGTTGCGACTTTTATGAAATATTCATAATCCAGCGATCCATAAGACAGGTCCAGAAATCCGCTCCCACCTGACCGTGCCCTCTGAGAATCCCTGACCCCGGAGTTCGAACGAAAGTAAACCCAGCCTGCTTCCCATGACCGAGTATCTTCATGATCCGCTTAGATCGGGTTCAAGAAAAATCGTTTGCAGAAGAAAGTTCGAATAGGCACCGTTAGCGCGATTATCTGGCGATCAAAAGGCGGCGAAGTCGGTCCGGGTTCGCGGGCATACAGAACCCGAAGAAGAGAGACCAGAAGGACTGTACACGTGACGGGGCGAAGAGGATAGACAACAGTGGGTCGAGTCGGAGGACAGGCTAGCTGAAGCAAGAAGCAGAAGAGAAGAAGAGGAGGAGAAGGAAGAAGACGAAGAAGCTGGAAACTTAACGCTCGTGGTACCGCGCGCGGCCACGCCGTCGCTATATTGGCGGAGGAATGGTTATGGTGTGCCCGGCCCACGCAATCCGTGGGTCATGGACCATGATCTATGGAACTCGCCGAGTATGCCCCGTTATGCGCTAAAGTGCAAACTTGTTAGTCATAGAGAGTTGCTCGATGTCGATGAGACAACGCGGGCTGCGCGCTATCCGTGCCCTCGACAGCCGGCGCATCGACGCGACGCGCCGGGACGCGCCGAGACGAAGAAAGCTCTCTCTCCTGCGAGAGGTGAATCCCGACATTTCTTCCTCTTTCTTCCTCCTCTTCTGGATCCGTTTCTATCGCCGCTTGGCCAGCCGCATGCACACAGACTTCGCGGCACAGAAACACAGACCGCATCTCCGTGACACGGCGACCGTGGGTCGCGGGGATGCCGTTATGCCCTAAAGTGTACTTCTCCTTCCTCCTTTGCTTTCCTCTCTACACCCTTCTCCACCTCTTTATCTTTCTCTCTCTCTCTCTTCCAACCGCTCGAACCAGCCCCGATATTCTCTTCGTCCTCTCGCCAATGCCTCGACTACAACCGCTCGAAGGTTCATCAAGTTACACCGTGATTCCTACCGGTGCGTGAGCAACGTGACAATTGTGTCGGAACAGAGAGGGCCAAAGCTGTTCAACAGGAGGCTGAGCGATCTCTTATGCGCTGTTTCGATGCATCTGTTGTGTGCACGAGGTGCACCGATGAATTATGTATATGTATGCATAGAGCTGTCGCGGTTCTCCCGGATTTGTCCCAGTTTTTCGGGAGTGTAGGATCTATTGTTGCCTTCCTTGTCGGTGCCATGTTAGCTGTCATAACTATGCTACATGTGGTTACATGTTAGGGTTACGTGACTGCGTAAGACACTTTTTAAATTGAAAAGAAATATCTCTCTTAACCCTTCAGGGATGCCATGCATTTGCCATTTTTTTCGCTTTTTTTCAAATCGCACGAGATCATAGAACAAAGTGTCACGAAACTTATTCTAAATGGTAAAAAATTGGCTTTCATTTTCCCTTGAGAGAGCGAAATGACTTTCCGAACGACCTAATATTTTCATTTTTATATGTATATTACATGTTATGTAACAGGAATGCGCGCGAGGATAAAGGTGCCGTGGACGATCCTTTAGGAGAATCGAATCGAGAGCCTTTGTTCTGGATTTCAATATCGAGCAGCGATCTTTTCATCTTCCGCCGGCTATTATCCCATTATCGAGATCGAGGATCTCCCACGGACCAGCAACGACACGCCTGGATCCGCGTAAAGTTCTTAATTGGAACGAGTCGCGCGTTGCCGATGTCAATTTGCACGGTCTGTCATCACCTGCAATTAATCGACCTGCCGTGAGACCGTTCGCGACATTAACATCCCGCCAACAGCCCGAAGGATCGTCTGACAGGCTCAAGTGCGCGAGTTAAGCCCACGGGACCCCGTGAAGAATGTCATTATCCTTCTCCTCGTTTAACTTTCTCGAAATTACTTGTAGCTTGAGCAGATTCCACAATCGGTGAGATCAACGAGATTTCGATCTAAAGTGGCCCCTACACGATCAACAATATTGTCAATATTCGCGTCAATATTGACGCTCTATATTGAAGAGCGCATCAGTATGCTTCGCTATAAACACATCAATATTCTCACCAACACTCATTCTGGCAAAAATATTCGTGCTGCATGGTCGGGGCTGTTCCATTGGTGTTTTTGTTGTGAATTTCGAAATGTTTTCCAGTTCGGATTTGGGTTTTCTAGCATTGACTCTTTCACTGTGCGAACAAAAGAAAATCAAAGAGAAAGAGAAATAGTCGCTGGGCCAAAGAGTGGTACAAGCTGAGAAGCAGCTTTACACACGAACATTTGCTGAATATTTTGCGTTCTACAGAACCGGACGACTACAAAAATTTTCTTCGAATGGACGAAGATGGCTTTCAAACTTTATTAGAGCTAGTTAGTTAATAAATCTGACTGGTGACATTAACAATGACTGGTGTGTGTTGTTTTACAAGAATGATAAGATCGAATTGATTTTCATTGCAAAGTCATTTCCCATAGAATCGTTTTTCCAATTGTGATAATTGTGGAACAAGAAAACCGGTCTTTCGATCAACGCTGATATTCGCTAATATGATAGAGAATAACTAAATGATGATAGGAAATGACTTAGGATTGATGATTAGGATTGAATGATTTAGGAAATAACTAAAATACATCATTCGGAACGTTATCTACTTGTTCGCAATTAGGAAATTAACCTTGACCGTACCAGAAATCAATTTGCTCGTTAGAATTCGCGATTTATCAGGAGAGATACGGCACACCGTGGGGAAACTGAATTTTTCTATGGGAATACTACCGAGTCTGCATTCAGCGGCAATTAGAAGGAACGGAACTAATAATTTAACTTTTTATAGCTTGTGAAGCAACGAAAGCGTAGATTAAGATACAGCATTCTTCTCCCGATACAGATACGAGAAATAAATTTCCATTCATTCGTATAATTAATTGCTCGTGAAAGAATTCCCATTGTTAAGGAACACGGAGCGTCTAATTCGCGAGCGCGTTCCCTTGCTTCCTGCCGAACAATTTCCACGAAAAAAGTGCAATAAACTTTTATCGCGGGCAGTGCGTCTCGAAATTTTCATTCACGGTGTCTTTAATGAACTTATCTCGAGTGCGAAAAAATGTGATCGAAGTAAACAAGATCACGGTCGGTTGTGCCTTGGAAGATTAACTAGATCCACCGGTTAACCAGATGCCATTCCCAAGATCAATATCTGGAGCTCTGATTAATTATTTGCGTATCATCAGGGGCGTGGACGGCAATTAACAGTTTCAACATCGATCGCGGCACAATCGAGAAACTCTGCGATAATGTGTACTACCAATGAAGCACGTCTGATCAATCGTGTTGAAGAAACTCAAAATTATTTTCAGATATCTTATGTAGATTCGCGAAGGATGTATGAACTGTTTCATTTGTTGTATATACAAGTTGTATTAAGGTACACGAGTTACGATAATACAAACACGGGGTTTTTCAGTAGTCAAAAACGCAAGATAAAATATCGATCTAGGGCGCTATCGCCCTCAAAAGTCCTACTTTTTCGTTTACGAGGCGTAATTTGCATTATTCGGAAGCATATAACTGCACACGTAGCAATTTTTATAGTTACATATTGCCGAATAATGCAAATTACACCTCGTAAACGAAAAAATAGGAATTTTGCGAGCGATAGCGCCCTAGATCGATCTTTTACCTAGCGTTTTTGACTACTGAAAAAACCCACTTTTGTATTGTCGAGAAATGAGAACGCGAATCCCGCAGCCTTGCAATCCTGGAAACGAGTCTACCGCCTCAAGAACGTTCTTTTCAGTAATAAAATCATGTGGAATCTGATGTTTTCCTCAAGGCAAAACGTTCGTTGCCGTTGAGAATCACTGGTGAACCTCGTGTCTTGCGGAATAATTTTATTTTCTTAATTGGAAACAAAATCTCTGGGGCAATTTTCTTTAATGATTTCCGCATGAGGAAGGTCTGCATCATCGCACGTAGTAGTTAGATTTTGCCATAAGCTCGTAGTTTCCCAACCGATTCGAAAATGTCCGAAAACCTCGTATAAAGGTGCAGTCTCGTTTTAAATATTGGAGTTGGAGTTTGAAATTTTATTCTGGAGGATCTGTAGAATCGTGCTCTTGAAGAAATATTTGTGTATCAGCTAACATACAACCCATTTTCTATGATAAAAAGTCTTTCTTAATGATAAGTAGACGTACAGCCCATTTATTCGCGTCGAACTTCAATTTCTAATTTATAAAATACAAATAAATTTAGAGAAGTAAGCTTGAAGATTTAGTAATTAATAGCAGCGTCGCTATTTTAGCTAACTGGCATTAATGAGCCATCGAAAATGTTAACATATTCATGCAAAAAGGTAGTCAAGAGATGGTTGGACCGTTTTCTCGACCAGTTCCCCCCAGCTGCCATCTTCGCGAAAATAAAAGCAAAAAGACTATGTCGCGTTGGGAAACAAATTGTCTACACGTTCTCGAGTTTCCCGCCGCTCCCTGACGTCCAGTCAATCGACGCAGGGTGATTACGGCCGATGATTAATTGGCTATCAATAACAACCACGCGCGATAGAAATATAATGCGGCCGGATTTTATCTCGATCACGGGATCTAAATAACTTGACCGGCAACCATTCACGGACACCGCGAGCGATCTCCCTTGTCGATGCACGTTTTTATCGTACATCAGCCCCGTTATCATCGATATTGTTCACATTATTGAATTGACAGGGCCTCAATTTCGCGTGGGTGCCACCCGATAACCATCTTCTACTCGTAAGCTCGATGCATCTTTCAATCTGCGACCGTCGTGTCGATAACAACAATTTTCTCTTGCATTCAATCAATTCCCTTCTGCCTTCCCATCTGAAACTGCCGATGTACAGAAAAATTGTGGCGATAACTTGGTTGAAAAAAAATAGTACAACAATCAACTTGGCTCGTTTTAAAGCTTGAAACCTCTACTTTCTCTACCCATCATTCATTTTTTCCTAGAGAAATTTTGCAAGACATGGCAGGTGGAAAACTCAGGACTCGTTTGCTCTAGAAAATTCTATAGGTTCAAACGTCTGTAAAAGCATTTTTTTCATTTCCTGTGTGGATCTGCCACAGATTTGAAGATTGAAGATTGATTTTAAAAAATAGATATCCGTTCGGTTACTACTGTGTAGACCGACAAAAACGGTTCGAAATAAATACCCAATAATTTCTCATAAATACGTCTTTGCAATCCGAGTAATCGTGAAATTAAAATCCAAACCGTCATCTCGATGAATCCGGTAGTTCTATTATTAAAATACATATAGAGTACCGATGCCTTTACCGTTCATATCGCTGCATGAAGATACGTCTACCAAAATAGTAGAAATGGTAGGTAATTGCTACCGAATAACACGTATTTCATGCAAATCAGGCTTGCCATTAGTACGAGGAAGCCAAAGAAGCCTATAATAAGGTGTCAAACCCTGAAGGCTGATTGATATCGTCAGATATCGATATTTCATGATTGATACATCGACCTCACGAATACCCCTGAAGACATTCTCAATGGATCATCTAATTTGAATCAATTGGATCTTTCTCGGAACCGTAACCGCGTGCTGAACAAATCGTGAACTTGATTTTTCTGGACGTTCCGATGCTAGGTACTTAGAAATAATCAACTAACGTGATATTCTACAAACTTGGCTCGCGTGTCTGCCCGTCACTAGCAGGTGCTAGTTGTTCGAAGAAACGCTTACAGGCGTGCCAGGGGCACTGTTTCGTTTCTAATTGTTATATTTTGAGAGATCGGCCCGTATTTCGTTCCGACATCCCAACAAATAAAGTTACGGTCAGCACTTGTACGCAAAGATGCAATTTATAATTGTAATTGTAATTGTAATTGTAATTGTAATTGTAATTATAAGATGAATTTATCGACAACTTTTCTATGAACAATAATTGGGAATAATGTGTAATAAAAAGTGCAGTTATATTTTTTATATGAAACCTGACGCAGGTTTAAACTTAAAAAATATTTTCGCGAATATCTAAAAAGCTGAAAGAGACCGGCTATTAAATGTATAGGCAAAAATTGTTTAAAATTATGAACTTGACAACGTATTTTAATTCCATTAAAATTAAAAAGAGAGGAAGTAATGTTTCGACAAGTCTACCATCTATTGATTCTGTATGACTTTTACGAGCGAAAGAATTTGATTTACGAAAAGGTGAGTTTGAATTGGAGTGCAGAGTACCTGCGGTACGAGCTGTTTTAATCTGAAGCGGGGACAATGGCCCCCTCGTAACGCAAGACATCGTCTCCTTATGACGAGAATGCTCGTCGCAGCCAGCTGATAGATTGAAAACCCGCTGTATACGTTTGAAACAAACAGTGACCCGCCCCCGGGGGCCGATTCCGCAGCGTGCAACAGGAAATCGTTTTCTCCGGGGCAATTTCGAGCTCGAGCCAAAGTAGCCTCGAATTCGCGGTGGAAAAATGCGCAATCGCGTATCCCGAACAACCGTTCAACGATCCGGAGTGCAGCGGCCGAGCAGTGACCGGGTGACTATGCAATTTTAGCGGTGGAATTGAGATTACGGGGTTAAAACGGATGCACTCGAAAGAGCGGCCGGGTGGTTTAATCAACGGCTAGGCCATCCCGGGGCTAGTATCGGTTGCTAGTGCGTACATCCAGAAAACCGATACGTTCGGGGATCGAAAGAGGGAAGAGGGCAGGCGATGCCGAACCCAACTGAAACGAAACGAACGAACCGAACCGAACCGAACCAGGCGCACGGGAGCCTGAACGAGCGAACAGAGTTCGTAAACACATCAACGGCCACTGCAGCGGACTTAATAAGCAGCCCACGATATTATAGATGATCTCTTTATTGACCGCCATAAATCAGAGTTAAGAGCAGGCATTATTACTACCGAGTACATTATCCAGTACGTCAAGAACCGGTGATAGAGTGGGGCTCGACCCGCCTCGGCAAAGACACCTCTCCCTGGAAGAATGATGCGCGCGGAACAGGTAACACGAACCTATGGGCATGTACCATACGCATTTGCGAAAAACAAATACGTCCGAACATTCTGCAAACGGAGGAAACTCGCCAGAAACATTCGCGATAGGGTTACAGTCGAATTTCCTCGATTGTTCGAACACGTCACTCGCAGCGACACAGAGGATCGGGAGAGTATTTGCAGGGCCTAACTTTTTGGATACCACTTTCCGTGAAGTGAAACGTTCGTCCAATTTTACGAACCAGAGTTTCACATTGTAATTTTCATGCGATTATCATGAATATTATTTAAATTATTGTATGATTCCAGAGCAGCGTATCACTTGAGATTAACATTGTGTAACAGATTGTGTAAATATTTATTACATTATTCTGAATAAAGTAATCAGTAGACTGCGGATCTTTATGCGTTTACGGCATCCAAAAATTTTCACGAAATGCTAGAACATGTAATTCGATAGAATTCGGTACGATTTCTATTTATTCCGGATCTACAAAGGCCATTGAAAATAAAATTTACAAAAAGTGTCTAGTAATCAGCAAAGTTCATTGTTTGTCGTTTCATTCAGCTTCGTTGTTTCACCATTCTGCCAGCTTGACGCACGAGGGACTTACGAAAACGAGGGTTGTAAACACTTGACCGCTAATAACCTAACCATCTTTGATCTCGTAAATTGTCTAAAATTGACGGCTCCAAATGGGAATGCCCTGCTAAGAGTCAACAACGTCAGGCTCGTCCGACCGCGGGTATCGTTTCGATGATCGTAGATAAAGTTTCGGTTTTGGAGTGCTTCCCTCTCGCCGGTTCGTAGAGATTACTTCTAGTAATCTCGAACGAGCGTCGACGTGCGCAACGACGTGGTAATTAAACCTATAAATTGGTGCCGGCCGACGACGGGGAAAGGGACGAAGTGGAGAAGAAGGAGGAGGAGGGGGAACGAGGATAAGAAGGAGGAGGGATTGCCATTTCATAACACTTGTAAAGTAAAAGAAGCCAGTAGCCTCTTTTATCCGCGACGCGAAGCAGAAAGAGACGAGGAACGAAGGGGAATAGTGCGGGGCGAGAGAGGGGGGATCGGAAGGAGGAGAGAGGGTGAAAGAAGGAAGGAGGCAGAACAACGTCACATATACAGATGCAGAAAGTTAAGTAGTACGAGTGTAAGATACGCTATAAGGCCTCGACTGCTAACACACATGGATTCTGATGGTCGTTTACCTGCGGGCCCTCGAGTGACGACCCCGCCCGCTTCAAGGACACCCTTGGACACCGCAGCTTCGGACCAGAACCCAACCATCTTCAACGACCGACTGCACGTATGCACCGTGCCATGACTATCTGGATTCCTGTTGCCTGTCGATGGTCCCCGATAGCCGTTTCAACCGGCGAGACCACGGCTGACCAACCTGTGACGAATCTTCCGCCGATCTTCATGCCACTGTACTAACTACCCTATTCGTTAATTCGCACCCCTACGCTCTTTTCATACAAGGTGAAATTCCGAAGTGAAAGGCCGAAATCACGGTGCGAGCGGTCGGATGGCGATTCTAACGTATCTTTGTTGGAAGCCTTGTTTGCAACAGAGGTTATTGTCAAGGGGTTTAAACAATCGCGAAATTCACCAAAGAGCGCACCATAAATTACCGAACAGCTTAGGGACCGTCGACGGCTGTCCGGCGAAGTATCATCAGCGTTCCGGAGCGCCAGATAAAGACGCATCCGCGGGCCTAATGATAAATGCGGCCGGCTATATGACGAAGAGTATATCTCGACGCGTATGGAAACAGTTCGAGAAAGGGCATGTTGCGATGGAAGTCGTCCTTGAGGGCATATAACTTAAAGGAGCAGGACGATGCTCGGTCAGTAATGAGCCAAATCCATTACGGCACTCGCAGCAACAACGCAACATAGCAACACCGTCGGACAGGCCCCGAAGAGGCCTACGAGGTCTAACTGCCTAGGGACTACCTTGGACTACCTTTCCTACCTTCCCCTACTGATCCCTCTTCGTCTCCCGATCCCCCCCTAGAACCCTTCGGTCAACCTCCTTTTCTCTTCCCCGTGGAGGACACGGGCTCTACACGCGTGTCTATGCCACGCACGTATCGCGCGGTAACAACCACCTAACCAATGGCACCAGTTCACTACCAATTCCAATTATAGATCCGTAAGTATATTCCAGGGAACCCGGCGAACTGACATCCCTTCCTACATGCCCCCTCTCACGCCCGCTCGTCCTATCTATGCCGCTCCACCCATTCGCTTCTCTCTCTGTCTCGCTCGCTCTTTCTCTTTCCTTTTCTCTCTTTTCGCTTCCTGCATTGCGAAACCAATTATGCGCGCGGAACCTCCGAGGGTAAATTGAAAAGTTTTCGCCGAACTGTGATCCACACGCTAACGAGACGGAATGAAAGCTGCTGATGCGACGTTTTCGGGTTTCCAAACACTACGAATCGATTCGACCTTTTATCTTTCTTTCTTTGTTTTTTAGAGAATTGTTTTCACGAATGGTAACTATTCAGAGATGTACGAGAACCCGAAACATGCGAGTACCCAAAACTTTCGAGACTCTCGAATTTTTCGGGATTCGGTGTAAGTTACCGCTCGGTTACTGAGGTTCTTTCGCTCGGTCTCTATGAACACGCTCTTAACACATTTGTAAACCGTTCGCAGCAAGCTGACGGTTCCATAAATTAGAAAACTCGGGGGATTCAAAAAGACACGTCAGAAGGATGAAAGGACAGGTTACAAAAGGAGCAAACGGCGAACGGACGGATCCGCGACTCTTTTCAGACAGCCAACAGTCCGATCGAAGCAAAACGAACGGAGCCCGATAAATTCCGTCAAGAACCGGCTGCGCGGCGCGAATAAATCACCGGCCGAACAGCGAGAACTATAAGGGAACACCTTTTTGCGTGGCCGCGACCATAAATCCCGGCGACGATCCGCTGCCGAGAGTATATCGATACCGATTTTACGACTATCGGGTATGACGCGTGATGGGCTCAGCGTCGCTACAATTAAACGTACCTGCAAGGTACCGGCAAGGTCGTTACCAACCAAGACACCGGGTACACGGAGAAGGATGACGCGTAGCTAGTGATGGGATTGAGTTCGACGTCTTCGCAAACCGTAGATTTCGCGGAGAATAATCTGTGAACGATAATCTCGACGATCTTTCAATTGAACTACAATTTGAAAATGTAGAATATCATTTTTTTGTGTTCGATCCTTTTCTCGTGACACTTTTGCCAACATGTTTGTGGCATTTTCCCGTTTCAGATGAGCCCAGACGTGACATAATTCCGAGTACAATGAACGATTCAGTAGAACCTCGATTCACACACATTACTCACGTAATTCTGACTGCAGAATGGAAACAAACGAATGACTAGGATAACCTCTCGCTTGATAATTGTTCGTGTATCCGTAGCTCCTAAAACGAGTAGTTATCTTAACAACCACCGCTGTTGCTACGGAGAAAGGTATGCCGAACTCACAAAATCAGGTGTCCCTTTGTCAGACGTTATTTGCTGTGAAGCCCCAGGGGAATCAATGGTGCTAGCAGACCGTATCGGAGAACGTCTGTCACCCGTGCATGGTTTAGAAGATATCTTTTCAAGAAAACTGCGGAAACTGCTTTTCGGTGTGAGAAAGCAGTTTGTTCTGGAGAGCTGTGAGTGGTAGGTCAACAGACTGCGTTGACTCGATTTTACCCGTATAGAAACGCCCTTGAAACCTAAACCCAAAGCATCGAGCCTGATCCATTTACAGAGTACATGTTCCCGACACACGTGAACGATTCTTTTTAATCATGTCGTCAACAGGCGTGGCTGGAGAATGAATATAATGTGAAGAGGGGAGACAAGAAAGATGTAAATTTAATCGGGCACTGCTGCGAAAGGCTGCCGATGTAAAAGTGAGCGGTATTTGTTCGAGGGACAGGATTTGGTCCCATCGCTACAGGCCGCGGCATCTGAGGCGTAGGTCCTGGCCAAGGATGAGGCGAGACGGTGGCCGGTGGCGCCACGCAATTGTCAATTAACATTTTTACCGCCGTGCAAGAAAACACGAAGTTACGTGCCGGCGTACGTGGCCACACGGCGAGCTCGACAGGGTTCTAGGGATCACGAGCTGGACTGGGCCGGGAGCCGGGCTGGGCCCAGGCCGGGCCGAGTCGGGCCGACTCGGGCCTGGCCAGAGAGGAACGAAGAAAACGGAGGAACGATCGATGGATCGCTCGAGAGAAGAAGAGAGGCCCGAGGCGTGGAGGGAAACGCCGGAGAAAAAAGAGCGAGAGGGCTAAAAAGGAATCGGAGAGGATACATTTCATTATGATTATGTGCGCAATGGATTGCTAATCGTAAAGCGCCTCCTGACCGCGCCGAGTCCAGCCTCTGCCTCCTCGCACTCTCTTTCTCTTTCTTTCTTTCTTTCTTTACTACCAGCGAACCTGTAACGCTCGTTTTTCACACGTGGGAACGGCTGAACTTTTCTGCAACGAGCATACACCGAAGACGAGACTCTATTAGTACTATTAGCATACATCACCTATCGTTTTGTTCCCTCTCCACCCCGCCCCTCCCCCGTTTTCTTTCATCTCTTCAGTTTTTCGTTCGTGTCGGTTGCTGTGCCCTTTTTCGAAGCATACTCGACCAGATGTTGTCTTCCACAGAAATGCACCGTCGCGTCAGCAATATGTACTGCTCGAAGTGGTGCGATACGCGCGAATTCGAATATTACGTCTAATAAGCCGGTGTCGGCTGCGATCCCCTTTGCAAAGAAATATATGCGATATCCTCTCGGTTTTTTGCGGGAACATGAGTTGAACATGAGTGATTTTCCTTCGGGTTTGATTTTAAATAATCCCCACACCTCAGATATGATTCTATCAAAGCAAGATCTTCGAAATTCTTAGAACGTCGAATGATAACTTGCGACCAAGGTGACCACAGCCTGCGATCTGGGATCGAAGGATTCTGTGGCGCAGGACGTTTAGTATTAATTGAGGGCCGAGGCATGATTGATCGAGGTCGTTCCGCAAAACCGTTTCGAACAAGGTAGAATCAATGCAGGCCGATTCAAGTGCACCGCGGTGCAGCGGAAGTAATTTCAAGGGGGCAAGGCTGCGAACGGTTTCTGATCCGAGTAAGAAGAATAATCCATCATTATGCAACACGAGGCGATACGGTGCATCGGCAACCGTGTTACGTACCAACGTTTGCATTATGCGAAAGATGCTGGACTTGATTCACGGCACAACCTTCGATCGGCCAGATCTGCTTTTCTTTTTTCATTTTTCCACAATAATGATTCAGTAAACAAGCAAACCGACGAAACTCGTCGAGGCGACTACTAAGCAATCAAATTTTAATGGAAGAAAGATGAACAGTTCGACCTCGCGCCGCGGCGCTTGTAATTCTGCGACTGTTAATTGCTCAACGCTAATTACCGAGGAATATTTCCGGAGCAGTTCACCTTGTCTATGAGCGACCTTTCGCCTTATAAGAAACCGTGGTAAGCGCGCCGAAGCACTGGACAAGAAAGAAAATTGATGAAGATGCTACCAACGAGCTTTCTGCGGTGCTCCGTGTGATTAATTGCCGGACTAATTTTAGAAAATCCTCAGGGACTTCCATGTTTAATACTGACCGAATTAGTAAATAAAGCAAGCGAACGGTGAACAAGATCCCGCCGGGAAAAAGACAATCTGACAACAGGAGTCGTTGACTCTAAAATCGTATCGTTAAGTTTAGCACAGTAAGTAAGACAGGCGGCGAACGTCGAATTAAAAGTGAACATTATTTAAGTGACTGTACGGTCATTATTGCGGGATCGGTAAGTCCATCGTAACGTTACCGAAGTAGGCAGTAACGTATCGGCAGCACTAAAATCTCGACGGTGCAATTAATAATAGAACCGAGATCTATATAGCGAGCAAAGTTAGACACGCAGTGAGCCCTTTGAGTTACGAATTCCCTGTTATAGCCCAGCTGGGAACCATTAGAACTTTGCTTGCATAATAAACGACGGAACACGGTAATATCGTGACGTAATGCGAACATATAGCGAGTAAGTGCTCTTGAGCAAACTTATAAAACGTACCGTTAGGTTTCTTATGCATTGAACGAATGATATTGCTTGTTGCATTACACTTTCATGAATGAAACTGATCAACGGATGTCCCCATTCATATGTCGTATAAATCTCACTTTCTAAAATACAGTAAGTCCGCGACTTACGCGGTTGATTCGTTCCAGCGCTTTCGGCGTAAGTCGAATAGCACCTGAACGCCACACAGTGGGCCAAACCGAAGAAATCTGTGTCAAAATCAAAGAACTTTCGATAGAAATGAGATAGAACGATGCAATTTTGTTTAAATGAAAGCTGAAACTTTACAGAATATGAAATAATTATGGAGATTGTGGTACGAACGTTTCTTAACCTTGAGAAAATTCGTTAAACTTGCACAATTTCAAGAAAATTGTGGTTTTTTCAATACCACGCGCGGAAAAATTTTTTTTAACATGCGACACATTTAAGTACGAACGTTTAAGTACTTAAACGTTTAAGTACTTCATTATGATTATTTTTAATATGTTTTATATATGAGAATACAATATTCCTTCAAACTAGTGGGTTAACAATTCATTTCAACGAAAAAATGATTTCATAAGTTGTGTTCACAAAAATCAAGTTCTTGCAAAATCCTGAGATGGTAGACAAATTGTGAAACCAGATTCGAAATCAGCGTGAAAAAATCTACGGGAAAAGATGCTACGAAAAGTGATGTGTCGCATGTTAAAAAAAATTTTTTCCGCGCGTGGTATTGAAAAAACGACAATTTTCTTGAAATTGTGCGAGTTTAACCAATTTTTTCAAGGTTAAAAAACGTTCGTACCACAATCTTCATAATTATTTCATATTCTGCAAAGTTTCAGTTTTCATTTAAAAAAGATTCCATCGCTCTATCTCATTTCTATTGTAAGTTCTTTGATTTTGACACAGATTTCGTCGGTTTGGCCCATAGTGCGCTACCGCTGAAAGGTTATTAAAAAACGAGTTTCACAGTTTGGGATTGGTTTTTCTGATTCGCTTCTAAGAATCTGCGTATCTATGAATCCGCGTAAGTCGAGGACTTAATGTACAGTACAACAAACAATTATTGCATATGCAGTTTCAGAAAATTCTCAACTTTGCAGCAGCACAATTCGCCAGGTACCGAAAACGCTGATTCTTCACGGAAACACGTTAAACAAACAGTGCGCGCGACCTCCGCAGATATTTACACAAGGAAACATAACAGTTACCAGCGATTCATTGGTCCCCGTGTAAATGTGCTGTTCAGTGGAAACACGGCTGAGAATTGCACATCGTTTCCTTCGAGTATATTGGCCCGTTGAATGTACACTCGACAACCGATATACATAGCAAGAATACTTTGTTTCCGAAACGTGCTCTGGCCAAAGGTGTACGCAATTCTGATGAATTACTTACCCTATCTTGGTGATCAGCTTTCCGTGGACATGTAGGTAAGACGTGACGAACCTCTTGTTCACCTGGAAATAAAATAACGTACGTCAATGATGCCACTTTCGAATCATCCTTAAAATATTTAAATCTAAAACTCGTGACCTTCACTTTTTCCTTCGCAGTTGCAACTAATAATAATTTTTTAAAAATATTTACACATTAACTAGTAAATTGATTCTTCTAACGTCTCAAAAAAAAGAACTCAAGCCTTGGGTCGAATTTTGAAGAAGTTATTCGTTTCTAAAACTCACCTCGACGCTACTTAGTTGTGCCAATTCTTCTAAATCGCTATGGGACAATCTCGCTTCATTGGCAGTGGCTGCAGTAGTTGTACGACGAACTCGTCTACCACCAGGGTGAATCCAAATCTCCCTTCTCAATCCACCACCAACGTTGTTCGCACCTTCTTTTTCTTTCATCCTAGCCCTTTCCTTCCATTCCCTTTCTTCTTTCCGTTTCCGTTCGGTGGACTCGTACTGTTAAAACACGTATCACGGTCAATAAAACTATCATACGCGTAATTCTATTGAGAAACAGCATTGTGCATAATGTAAATGAGAGTTCTTTCTATTATTTCTTTCTTGAAAGATCTATCTAATGTTCGTATACAACGGCTAGAGGTGTGCGAGAACCCGAAAATGTCGGGTACTCGATGGTCGGGGCGGCAATGGCCCCTAAAATCTCTCAAATACCAAGATACAGACATTGTACATTGGAATCTTATAAAATGTTTGTACCTTTTGTTGGCAACTATAAAATATGCATGCTAACATTTTGTGCAATGTAGTGCTGACAACTAATAGAAACGGTGCATTCATTTAAGCTAACAATCTATAGCAGTATGCAGCGTACTATATTCTCAACTATGTTTCTATTTTTCTTTTCCGAGAGAACTAATTGTCACCACAATTATTACCATTTAAGATCGCTATGAATGACACAATCAAATTCATTCAAACATAGCAAGATCTTACTTGAAATCATCATCGCTATCTAGGAAATATCAACGTAATATGTTCAACTATAAGCGTGCGTCACTATCTATGATGCGCAAGAAAATTGATGAAAAGTTTCTATTACGCGCGAGACAAATAGTATGTATTAAGCAGCGCATAGATGAAGGAACTGATTTTTAAGCATCGGGTTAAGATGTCTAAATAAATCACACCAAGTATCGAAATTTACTTACGTAATGCAGATACTGGCGGCAAAACAGAATCAAAATATTATTAAAGTTAGTATTAATACAACCGTATTCAAAAATTGTCTGAACGCTTGTCGTACCTTTTTCCTGTTTTCCTCGAAAAGCCCAATTAGACTCTCCCTTGCAGATTGAAATGGATTTGATGCCATGAGAGATCTCATATAATAATATACTGCATCCAATTTTCGTCGCTAAAAGGAGAAGTTGAAAGTTGTTTTTACTTTCTGATCATTTATTTATTTAGCTATGAGTTTGCGATACTTACAGCATAATGAGCTAATAAGGCAAGCTGATTGTAGGGCCTTCCATTCTTTGGATTAAGTTGTTGCGCTTTCAAATACCACCTAAGATAATATTAAAATGTTAAATTCAGCTTCTCGGACCAAAAAGCATTGTCATTTGTTTATTTGCACTTACTGTCTTGATTTTCCATAATTATTCGTTTCGTTTGCTTGTTCTCTGTATCTGGCCAAGTCGCCCAAAAACAAGTATATCTTCTGCGCGCTTACCAAAGCCAAACCCAAGATTCCAAGGCCTTTAGGCAAAGTTGATGACGCAAGAAACATGTCCAATTTAAATTCGTATTTGCTTTCGAGGACCGTTAACAAACTTTCCAAATATACAGTGCCTTCGTCAATGATCTTCAACATCATTTTCTTGTAATGTTCCCGTCCTTCAGAACTTTCTTTAGGCATGCCCTTCCGAAGCATTTCGATCATATTATAAAAAAGTATCTTCCAAAAGTGTTGCTCAACGTTCTCGGCTTGGCAAAATTTGATGTCGGTTTCGAGCAGAGTTCTCAAACTTTCTTGCAAGAAGTGCCTTATATATAAAACTCTTTCCCAATTTGTCGTGAACCCGCCAGAGCTCAATATCCATTGCAACTCTAAATCGGCGCGTTCTATGTCCAGAAGTAAGTAAGGATTCTTAGCTGATCGAAAACTGTTGAACAAGAAATTACGTTGATGAAATGGATTTATTTCTAGTTTTAGTCGGTAGCGTATCATTGTTACATACCTATCTGAGTATGGATCGTACCACGAAGGTCTTGTACTTCCAAATTGGTCATTCGGCATATATGGAGGTGGTACACCATCCAAATGTGCTCCTTGAAAACTATGATGTGGTGAAGTAATACCTCCGTGAGATTGGAACACTGGGACAGTGGAACTTTGTGTCGAGCTGTCGCTCTCTCTGAAAAGAAATAATTTTTATTGGACGCGTAACTCAACATAAAAATGAGAAGAAGTTATTTTTACCTTTGTACTGCTGCCCTGCTGTTGGGCGAAGGAACCACAATAGGTTTATTGGGATTGTTGTGATTGAATAATGTTCTTTGTTGCTGCATCCCTTGTTGTCTTGAAACTGGATTAGGTGGAGATTGATTAGTATCTGGTAATACCAATACACCCGGTGGCTGAGGATTTGTGTATCCACTAGAAGATGTTTGGTGCGATGATAAATTCAAAGTGGTGTTTGACACAGGGGCCGAGTGAGAAGCAACACTCGGCGTGTGTCGTCCGTCGTCGGATTCGCAAGCTGACATTTTTCTTCCTGTTCTCCAATTTTCATCCAAATATCGATCCGATGTTCTAAAAATCAAACATTTATCTCTAATTCTAGCACATATCTGACACGAGATGTAATATGCAGACTGCGGATTTCATGCACTTATGACAGATATGAATTCCACTTTTTGGGATTCAAAGATATGAATGCATGCATATTACAGGACTTGTTCAAATTATTCAAAAGAGAAATCCATTGCCATTGAACTAGCATTCCTTAAAATTGTCTTGGGAAATTTTTATTTTGCATAAATATCCGCAGTCTAGTAATATTTAACCAAATAGTTTTTACCTATGTCTGTGAAGATCATCAAAATTTCTACTACTACTACGATAATTTCTATCTTTACTAGATTCCCGGCTATGCTGTATAATATTCCGTGGTCTTCTGTGATCGTATCTTCTACTGCTATTATTGTTCTTCTGATTGTTGTTGTAGTTATCATTTTCTCTGTTCTGTTGATTGTTCTGCCGATCACGACTATTAACTCGAGCTTTGTCCCTACTGCTGCTCCTGAAACATGTTCAAAGCATTATATTCACAATACACTATTTGCTGAAGTACTGCTACACTGCTGAAGTACACTTACCGATCCGCCATCTGTCGCTTTTCACGCTTTTTTTTTTTACGTCGAGAGTAACCGCTGGTTGTAGTTTCATTTCCAGACATGTTAACATTTTCACGCAAACTTAATACAGAAGAACTACGACTTGCGCGCTCGGCTTCCAATTTTTCATGCAACTCAACTTCCTCATTCCAATCCTAAATATTATTGTTTAAATGCGATGTATACATTAGTATCAAGTGTATTCACATTTTCAGAAAAGATACTTACAAACACATGGTCAACTGTATTCGATCCAGTATTAAGAGATTCACTTTTCAATGGACTAATGCTTAAATTTTGTGGATTATTTTTCTTTTCCGGTGCTGTATTACGGTCCAGCACGCTGCTATTTTGTCGTTGCCTTCAAAACGAAAATATTAAATGAAATGATAGTAGACAGGAATTTTGACAAATCACTTTTAAAAAGGATCGTTACGTTTGAGTACGGTGGAAAGCTGGCGGCGGTGACGTTCCCCGGCGATGACTGTCGGGCGAACTCTGACGTTTATTCACACTGGATGTTGAAGTTACAGGCGACACTGACGGCGGTGGCAGCATCATTGAACTGTCAGCACGGCTTAAACTTTCCATACTGGTATACATAGTGCTGTTGCTACCACGACGATCGTAAGACCTGCTTTTCAAAGTAGACGAAACATCATATTTGTTCTTTAAAAAGATTTATATATATTTATATACCTTTGCATGTACTCTTGACTTGGTGTATGGGACCGGGAACTTGGAGCTGAATATTGATCAGGTGTAACACATCTGAACATGTTTGCTGAACTCTCTATTTCTTCAGGTCGGAGTCTCCCTCTACCTCTACTTCTTGCTGGAACTGTGTTGGACCAGCTAGGTTGTGGAGGTAATGGGCCAGATGGTGGTAAATTCTGCATAGTTTGAGAATGTTGCATTGCAGGTGGATAATTATAGCTTGTTGATCCCTTTAAAGAGAATACATGGATTTTACAACTTCGATAAAAGTTCGATACAATTTCTGCGAACGTAAAAATACTTTACGACATACCTGAAATGTAATACTACTGCCATTCCATGTGTCTTCTGCAGGCGATGGATTGCTTGGTGGTAACGGTAAACCATTATCGATCAGATACTTTTTCTGGAACCGAGGTGGTAAGTGCTCTATCTTTATATTTTTCGGTAAACTATCTTTTGGACCACCCCATTTCCCTGAAGGTGGTTTCCCTTGAAACTTCTCCGGTTCTACGCTACGTGTATCTCTAGTACGATTGAAATCATTTACATGATTCATTGTTGCAAAAAGTGGTTCCGAACCCTGAAAGACCGAACATCGGAAATTGAAAAGAAATGTTAATTACACAGCATTAAATGTTATATTGCAATTTTCCCTGACCTGTCTAATTTCGCGGGAATTATCTTTCCGATTTCCGAAGCTTCTGTTAGATAGAGGAGAATCAGATCGCCAACGCTCCTCATTTTCATTGCCGTGTCGATTTCGACGATTTGAATATCTTTTTCCGTGATCATCTCTGCCTCTATTTCCATTATCATTGTCTCGACCACCACGACCACCCGAACGATTATGATGACTATCGCTTTTATGGCTGCGATTGGAATGAGAGTCACGGTCTTCGCTGCGTTCTCTATCTTGATCTCGGTCCCAAACCCCTTGATTATGTGATCTAAAGGGTACAGAAAATATTGATTAATGTCTATACAATTATTTGATAACATGGGAACAAATACACTTTCACAATCTTCACCTATTTGAAATATCCTGTTCGGCCAATGCTTCTTTTACTTTCTTGGGAACATATAGCTGTTGTTCCGGTTTCTTGGTTTTCCTTCTTGAATCTCCTAAGTTGCTGTTTTGAGAAGAACCTTGTGCCTGTTCGATGTCTGCATTAGATCTGTAGTTTATGTTTAAATCATTCAATTTCTCTGTTGCATGCTCAACTTGAGACGATGGTGGACTATTAAAACTTTGATTGGATCTGTTCAGTTGTGACTGCTTCAAACGATGTTGGACGGAGCTTGGTTTAGTTGCCTCCAGCGAGATGTTCTCATTCTCTAAATCATCTGTGGATCTACCCGACTTCCGAAGAGGTCCACTTCCTGGCCTATACAAAGCTTGGGGAGCTCTGTTTCCTCCACCACGCATTCCTATTGATCTATCCTTTTCTGATTTTGTATTATCTGAAATTTAGTATAACATGCTATAAAAACTGCTCCGTACAAAGAAATATATCAGCATATAACGTTTGAATATCATCGAAACACAATGTTCAAACAGTAAATAGATTCTTGAAAAAATAACAGATTTTTTGTCATAATAGCTTATACTGAATAACAAAAACATAAATTTTAATAGACACTGTTAACTCGGAAAAAAATTCATAATCTATCATAAATAAGCACATTAAAACTCTGTAAATAAATTACAAATACGGCTCACTATACAGCTTTTATTACAAATACTATTAAACAATAGATCAATTTGTGTCAAATCGTGTTAAGTATATGTACTTTTAACATTTTTTTTGTAATACGTTATTGGAAGTATCTTCCATGCAAATTAACAAAACATTATTTATACTTAATTCGCAAATATTACCATTAGTTAGATAGAATGCTTTGTTAAGTATAATAGTTCGATAGTGGTTGTTGACACTCTTGACAGTAACTACAGTTCGTATCAATTCTTAAAAATTCGATGTAATTGTTATATAATCTATATCTGTTTGAAGTAAATTCACATCTTTTAGAAGAGCTCAATTGAAAATGTTGATCGCACTGAATTTATTTCTTACTGTGGTAAAATTTCACAATATATCACAGCACAATAATTCCTGCAGTATTTTAGGTTAGCTTGTTTGGTGAGGTTAGTTCTGTGAATACACTCAACAAAATTACGATAAAGCATACATGTACATTAATTATACACGCACAAGGTGAAATCCTGAAATTACAAATTAACACGTTTATATAATTCAGTAATATTATTTTTTCTCAAATACCTTGTAAAAATTCTCCCCACTTTCTGCGTCCTTTGTCGCGGTTCGCCATATTGAAGTACAATCATATCAAAATTTTTATGAAATCAAGGAATACGATTGTATGTACTTCTAAATAATCATATATTCAGTCGATAAATGAAACTCAGAATCAACAAAGGTACAAAGAAGTAATTCGAACACACGCTATTATCTTTGTCCTTTCAGTCGTATCAGTCTTCAGGTTTTTAAAAGAAACGTGCGAAAATTTTGTCGATCAAATATTTGATCAACGAAAATTTTGAAAATGTAGTTTTAAAATATTCTTCAGTAACTACAATTTCTTGTACATCTTGAAAAACACATATAATGGTGTTATAATGCATATATTTTAAAACATCAGAAATTCTTGAAATTGGACAAAATGCTAATATTTTAGAACTATTAATGAAATCTTACGAAATCGAATAGTAAATTGATGCAATTCGATTGAATTCGATGTGCCAATATGACAACCACAAGAACATGTAATATAATTTCTAATAATATAACTTATAAATAATAATATAAAGAATATTATGTTCAAAAGTAAATAATTTGTGAATTATCGTAACACGCTGAAGATTTCTTACGAGTAACATAAATCATTTTCATTTCGTTCCAGAATACATATATAAAAATTAATGTTATGAATTATGAACTTGTGGAAAGCCACAGTGAAAAGCAGAAAAGTAAGTGCATACTGAGAAACTGAAAGTTGCAGCGCCAGATTATTTGTTCGGGTCTTGAGTGAACTATATGTGAATAGAACTGTTTTCATAGCAGATTTTTTAATAAAGTTTCAAAATCACTTCGTTCTTTTTAATTATTATTTTCATGATGAAGTCGAAAGACATTTCTATCCTAAGTAGAAGGCCAAATATTTGTTTGCAACAATTGATATTTTAACAATTTATAACCTCAAAGTACAATATTTTTAACAAACATTCTTACCGGTAAAATGTTAGCTCCACTTGTTATTATTAATCGTACATTAACAACCGCTGCAAGAAGCAAGCGGCGAGTTGTGGTGACAGGAATGGGAATATTGTGTCCGCTAGGAGTAGGTGTTGAAAATTCCTGGAATAATCTTATTAACTGTAAGTCTGGTATTACCAAATTGACTGAACCAGATTATGATAAATTACCTTGTAAAATTGGTAAGACTTACTCGTAATTATAACGTATTATAACTATAAGATTTACTCGTAATTATAATGTATTATAACTATACTCGTAATTATAACGTAATTCTACTCGTTTCCAGGATTGTAAGGATGCGGGATGCACCTTCTTATTTCTCGATATTACAAAGACAGACTTTTTCAGTAGTCAAATGCACTAAATAGATAAAAGATCAATCTGGGCTACAGTCGCCCTCAAAACTCCTATTTCTATGTTTATGAGGCATAATTTACATTATATATATAGAGACCTATGCAGTACTTTTACCCAAGTATCTCATGAGTAAACTGCGGATCTTTATGCATTTATGGCTTCTGAAATTTTTCAAAAAAGGGTGCAATATAAAATTTGACAGAATTTAGTACAATTTTTATTTTTTTGAGATCGGCAAAGGCTTCGACGAGGCTAAAGCTGAAATGTTGAAGAATAAGGGAAAATTATAGAGAAAGAAACGTAAACAATTTTTGACCTTGAAAAACTATGTCGAAGAAAAACCCCATCTTTGCATTATTGAGAAATGAGAAGGCACATCCTTGTAATTCTGGAAACAAGACTACTCCCTTAAATATATTTAATTATTCTGGGATAGGAGCATTAATACCTAAAGGAAACGGACCCAACGAATTCAACATACAGTCTCAATTCTCAAGCAGTGAGTTACGTACGATGTGTTCTGCCACTGCTTACGCTTTAATAGCCACAGAAATGGCATTGGAAGATGCAAAATGGAAACCAACCGATGAAATAGACAAGCAAGATACAGGTGTAGCAGTAGGTGTTGGAATGATAGATTTAGTTGACGTTTGTACAACATACGAAGCGCTAAAGAAAGGATACAACAAAGTCAATCCTTATTTTATACCGAGAATTTTGCCTAATATGGCTGCAGGACAAATTAGTATTAAATATGGTTTTCGTGGGCCAAATCATTCTGTATCGACAGCATGTGCAACTGGAGCGCACGCGATTGGTATACATTTTAATGAATATGAATAGTTCAATTCAACTATCAAATAATTAATATTTAGCTTAATATTTAGGCGATGCGTTTCGTTTCATCCGTGGTGGACAAACATCTGTAATGGTCTGCGGTGGAGCAGAAGCATGCATAAGTCCACTTGCCATAGCTGCTTTCTGTAGACTTAGAGCATTAAGTACTTCGAGAAATGATTGCCCAGAAGAAGCATCACGTCCATTTGATAGAGAAAGAGATGGATTTGTTATGGGAGAAGGCACTGCTATACTAGTATTGGAAGAATTAACTCATGCACTTTCAAGAAATGCTAAAATTTACGCAGAAATGTTAGGATATGGTTTGTCTGGCGATGCAGTGCATTTAACTGCACCCAGCGAAGATGGTACCGGTGCCATATTAGCTATGGATAGAGCTGTGAAAGATGCTGGTATAGATGCCAGTGAAATTACTTTCATCAGCGCGCACGCAACTTCCACTCCCTTGGGTGATGCTATCGAATTGAAAGCTATAGAATCATTTATGGGGCAACATAGCGAGAATGTGACTGTTTCTAGTACAAAAGGGGCTCACGGTCACTTATTAGGCGCAGCAGGAAATTTAGAAGCAGCTTTCACTGTTTTAGCCATCAAACATGGTATAATACCACCAACATTAAATTTACAGAATCTGGATACAGAAACATGCTTGAATTTTGCTCCGAATGCTAAAAAAGATTGGAAGCCAGTATCAAGACGTGTAGCTCTAAAAAATGCTTTTGGTTTTGGTGGAACGAATGCATGTTTATGCGTTGCAGACTACAAAGAATGAGAGAAATTATTGAACTAATATATATCGTGAGAAGAAGCATAATTACACCCAACATAATATGAACTAGTCATTCCCTTGTGTACATTAATTAATACATACGTTGTATCTACAAAAAGGAGTCGAACGTATATGCATAATTCTGTTCATTTACATTAGAATAGCGTTTGTTGACTTATGCTAAGATTACAATGCCTTAAATATTCATATTTTTATATAATATAAAACGAAACTGATGTAATATATGTCTTGTAAAAAAAAACAGATTTTTTATATTAAATTTGTTATATAAGATTGAAGAGAGAATATAATTTGAAATAATGTAGAATGCAATGTCTATTTTACAATAATTTTTATATAATATATTATAATTATTACAACATTTACGTTCAATTTGTTAGAAAGTAAGACGCGCGCGCGCGTAACAGTTACTTCCAGAAAAATAAAACTCATAAAGTATGTAGTAATTAATGAAGATCATCTATGCAATTGTTTATTACGTGCAATTGATTTAAAAATTTTCTAGCTAATACATGCTCACACGAATTATGTATCATAAAGAAAAATAACAAATAAGGTTCCTTTAATTCTGAACACTGATGTAATACCTTCTTATTTATGCATTAATTTGATCATTTATGATTTCTGAAAACCAGTTGTCGGAATTAATCGACATTATATTTTCAATCTAATTCCTTTATAATTACATATTTTCATCTACAAAGTTGTCTTTTATTTCTTTTGAATTGAGCTGCATAGAACACAACAAAATTCAAGGTATAATCATTTTCATTACACCTCTAGTTTATTAGATGTAGTTTACTGCTTGCAAATAAACCATATCATATGACGTTCTTACGATGTACATCTCCAACGATATTTTATTCACACAGGAAGGTTGTCCTCCAATAATAACAATTATCCAAAATACATCTATTGCATTCGTGTGTTTCTATTGGCAGTAAATCAATGTAAAAAAAGAAAGATTGTATTCTATTAAGTAACTGTACCTAGTAGAAACTTTTAATTAGGAATGGTAAAGGGTTTATGATGGCTGCATAAGATAGCGAAACGTTTTCTAAGCGTTTGACGAAGTTCTTGTCGTTTTTCAAGGACTTGGCACATTCGCGATTTAAACTCCAACACTTCCTCCGCTGGAATATAACTTTCTTTTTCTTCATCATCTGACAAATGGGACTCCTGAGAATCAATAAACCATGTTACAAATGGAAAAAGAATAAACGCATCAAAATTGAAATGCAGAACATTAAACACTTACTTCTAACATTTGCGTAAGCGTCAGACCGCCGCCCTTTTCCTTCAATAATGAGATGCTAGAATTGGAATGAACAAGTTTATCAGATGGACGTATGTCATGACAATCTCTTTCATGGTTACAACATCCATCACTGCAGGCTACTTCTGATCCTTCCGGTGTACTAGGAAGAGAAGAACTACTAATATTGTGTTCCGAAGAATAACCACAATCCTGCGACGATTGTTCACTCGAAGAACGACTTTTCCTCTCTGAAATCGATAATTCAAAACGTTTTTTCATTTCTATCCATATGTATCTCTTGCTTGGTTTTCCTATCCAACCATGTACTATGTCTTTCGTCATCGAGTGTTTACAATCTTCTAGACTATGCCAATCATCATCTTCAATTTTCTCCGAACAGTCCTGCGTATTGAACGACATATAAATCTTACAAGTAACGTTAATACACGCATAGAACATGTATTGATACATTGTATTATTACCTTACACGACTCGCAAGCTTCAAACAGTTCTTCTTCGGAAAGATTCTTAACGGGAGTGTTATGCTTTTTTGTTTGATTTGTCGTAAATTTCGACTTCGATTCAGACAAATCTTTCTTAAAACCATTCTTTTGTAGGTTCGACGTTTTTTTGGGGAATGCTAGCTGCGTCTGACTTTGCGATTGCGATATACTAGACGTTGACTTCTTTGTGCAGTCCGGACATTTACACGTAGGTGGCCCCTCATTTTTAGGATCTAATATTTGTAACTGAAAAAGAGGTATAGCGATTTTGAAATTTTCGGAAGCTTAGCCGTTCTAATAATTAAGCAACGTTGAATCAATACCTTATGTCGATCTACATTCTGTGTTGTGGGTTTTGAATCTGCACAAACACACTGTGTTTCGCAGCTACCACTTTGCCTTTTGCTTAAACACTATACGTATACAATTAAATGAACAACTAAACACGTTTATTAATTTCGAAAATTTCGATTCTAAGGAGCAGCTTACCTCGCACGTATTTTCCTTTTCTTCCGTTTCGTAACGACGTTCTTTCTTCTTCTTGCGTTTTAAACGTAACTTTTCTCGCCGTTGTTTCTTTGCTATTTCTTCCCTCGTTAATTCTTCATATAGAAGTTCTAATTGAGAAATACCCTGCTTAACTTCTACAGCCATCTATAAAGAATCATTTAACCATGTACAAATTCATTTTCTAGTGCGCACTGAGCATTAATTTCACTATTAATACTTCAAAGTTCCTGGACAATGCGTCAACTGCAACAGCAGCTAACACTTTACACACGGTTTCTTCTTCTCTTAATCGTCGATGAACTCTATGCAATCGTTCGGCAACACATATACCTAAACATGTAAGTACTTCTTCCTGAGCAATTTCTAATGTTTTTGCATGCCGTTCCCTGTAATTTCATGTGTCCTGTACTGATTAAATCCTGACACAAACTTTGTGATCATAAACTTCCACAACTACGTACCTTCCCATGAGTTCTGGTTGAGCTCGACCAATTAAGGTATTAATATAATCTGTACTAGTAGGTAAATGTACATGTCTGTCTTGTATGCAACGTTTAATTCCAGAGTATAGGGCGGCAACATAACCTGTTTCTTTTGCTGGCTCCGGTTCTGTTGTTAATAAGGAAGATGCTAATATCACCTTCGTTCGACATTCTCCACAGAATCTATTAAAGCATACGCGATAGAAAATTTCAATTACAAATTGCTTAAGGAGGTAGAGTCGTTTCCAGGATTGTAAGGGTGTGGGATGCGTCTTCTCGTTTCTGGATAATCCAAAGATGGTGTTTTTCAGTAGCCAAAAAGTTTTATGTTCACGTTTACGAGGCATAATTTGCATTATTCTGCAGCATGTAGCTGTCACAGCTTTACGAATGATGTAAATTACGCCTCGTGAACGTAAAAATAGGACTTTTGAAGGCGACTGAGGCCTAGATTGATCTTTTATCTAATGCTTTCAACTACTGAAAAACTACATCTTTATATTATCAAGAAATGAGGAGACGCATCCTGTATACTTGCAGTCCGAGTCTATGCCCTTAAATATTAAATAGATATTTATGATCTTACCGATGTTTACGTAAATATGTGTCTAAGGTGGCGTCGAGAGTATCAGTTTCTATCAGAGCAAGTTCCTGTCGACATGGGAGTTCCATACAATCCCATACTTCTCTCCACGCACTCGGCAGTGGCCTCATACGTTGAATTTCTAATGAATGCAATACACATCTTCGCGACTTCTTACTTCTAGGTTGTCTTTCAACTAAACTATTTAACCTTGTGCTATATAAAAACCAAATTGCTTTAGATTGTACATACTCGTAATAAATACATTACAATGTGAATGTCATTACCTATGTCCTTGCAACATTGTACATAATAATTGCGGTGATCCTAAAACATCATCTTTTATCGATAGTAAACCTTCAGGTGTAATAATCAGAGGATCTAATGCCGGGTGTCCTGATTTCATGAGGTCGTAGAACAATCTTTCAACGCTAAATACATAAAATATAAAAATTCAATACATGGTATGGGCCCCTGTCCCCTGTCCTGTTTCAGGAGACATCTTTTCAGCTCCAAATAATACAGAGAAATGTATTCAACTCCGAATAATTATGAAAGTGGTCAAAAACGAACAGTTATTCATTTAGTGTTAATATCCTTTTCTTTTAAATATCTTAGAACAAGAAATATACGACTTAGACCACTTTCATAATTATGAGCACATATAAGTACAATATCATACAGTTTTTTACCTTCTCCTGCATCCAATACATGGCACAGCTTGACCTAGAATTGCCAGCATATCCTTGCATGTTACTTTAAACGATGCTTTGATTTCTTCCTTTGTAAGCATATCCAATTTTTTAGTGAATTCATCAAGCTGTTTACCACGTACTAATGGATTATCACAGATTGCTCCCAGACCATTTATATCCATAATCATCTACCGAAGAAGTTAAAATTATTTCTATAATATTCAATTATAAACTCTGATGTTATCTCGGTCAGATGATACATCAGATCATAAATTCGAATGTTATTTTAAAAAAGAATAACAAAAAGTTATATATATATATTAAATATACAAAAATATCATTTTTTTCTTATTTTATGCTAATATAATAACTAATTTACATCCATAATCATCTATAGAAGAAGTCAAGATTATTCCTATAATATTAAATTATAAACTCCGACGTTATTTCGGTCAGACGATATATTCGGATGTTATTTTGAAAAAGAATAACAAAAAGTTTTATACATATATTGAATATAAAGAAAATACTAAAGTGGGATTTTCATCAGAATTATACGATTCTACTTATTTTATGCAAATATAAGAACCTACTATATGTATACATCGCAATTTTTGATAATTTTATTGTTCAAGTTTTCGCTTCGTTCGTTGCATAAATAGTATCTAATCAATGAATTAAAAAAAAAAGGAGCGACGTTTGACATTCTTTATTTTCGCAAGAAAACAAGCGAGTTTAAAATCATAATAATAGAACAACCGACAGTTGAGAGGCGACTATTGATTCGTAGGAACATGAATCACGTTCGACGTTCGACTGCCAGCAATCAACGATTGTTAAGCGGAGTACCGATATTAAACACAGTGTACTCCTAATTAGTTATGCCATAGGCATGCATTCATAGCCACGTTTAGGTTAAGTCAGAAATATCATAGAATGCCATTACGTAAGTCCTGTTAAGCCGTTAGTTTTCGACAAACGAATATATGTATTTGAGAATGTTAACCGATGAGAATTGTGCTCACCGTGAGATTCTCATCAACAATCAACGGCATTTGTCTTCGCGTCAAATCGACCGGGTCATCGTCCCGCCAAACGTTCACCAACTTCGCCATCGCTGTTGAATATCTTTATTACCAACGATCCGACATACAATAACGTCCGATCTTGCCGAACGACACAATGCACACACGCTCCGAATCGTTAATCCACTGCCACGGATACACCAGAAAAATAAGTAGACGGAATCATACGTCTGCCATTTGCAACGAGTGGTTTCTCACTTCCGCCCTGCGTGCATTGTCCCGCTTCCCTCTCCGAGCGCTATCCTTATTCTAATTGCACATACCTGTCCCTAATCTCTTTCCTTTGAAGCCGCTTTTAGTACAAAGTCCCATAGAATGAATTGTCTGTTGTGTATCTGATAAAAGAATAAAAATTCGACACACGATAGCGACAACAACGTTTGACTAAGTGTATTGTTTCCTTGCGAAAGGCTCGAGTTATTCGCTAATGAAAAGCTGTATCAGTAGGACCGTAGAATTTGAACAATTTTTTTTTCAGCAAACCTAGAATAAAAATAAAGTGGTACGCGCCTGAGCGCATGCCAGTGCGCATTATATTAGAATGATATTTATCGTTAAGGATTGATGAGGGCACGTACCGACTACTCGAAGCAAAAGAGAAGATGAAATATTTGCCAACTTGGCAGAGGAGCTAGCGTAATAGGCTCAGAAGGCGGTGAAATTCATATATTCGAATGTTATATATGAAATCATTTTTTCCACAATTTTTTTCCCCTTCAGTATAATATTTCACAAAAACTAGTATTTATAATACTTCGCAAATATTTTTAAAATTAAACATATGTGAACAAGTATTGTTCTACGTTATATGTATATTGTCTACGTTACGCGTTGTAATTTCGAAATTTTGTACTTTAGAAATTCAAAATGAACCTTATATTCCCATTTTAAACACTATATTTCAAACTTCCTTCTCGCTAATACATTTCGCTACAGAATCATTATATTATATTATAATCCTCTCTCTCTCTCTTATATCGTAATCTAAAATATATACGCTTATAGTTATGAGAATTTTATGTAATATTACGTTATGAGCAGAGAAATAATGATTGATGTATTCAAAAGTATTTATATGTCCCGCCTTTCGCGTTCGAAATGCGGCGTTCTATGGATCCGATATCCGATATGTAAATATATACAGACGTACACAGAGCATTCTTCGAGGAATTATGTATGTTTTTTGTTCAAAATATTTATACAATTATATAAATTGTATCGTTGCTAATTTCTTCAGTTATTGATTTCAATATTCACGACACATAAAAGTGTTCGTGTTGTGAATGTAGAAAGTTGATTACGAATAAAGCGTTTAATCAAATTATGTTTTCCAAGTATCTTTGGTTATTTCCACTATTTATATCTGTATATCTTCTATACACGCACGATTATCTGAACAAAATAAAATTTGATGATTTTATACAAAAAGGAATAAATATTATTGGTAATATTTATTCTAGTTTGGATAGAAACCCGAATTCAATTTCAGAAGCTAATGTGGATCAAAAAGTATTCACACAGAATGAACTCGGAAAATATACAAACTTGAAAGATGGTTTATATATCTCGATATTAGGGCAAGTTTTCGATGTTACAAAAGGTGCAAAACATTATGGTCCTGGAGCTACTTATCATGTCTTTACTGGTATAAATTATGATACGATTATATTTATCATATATATGTTTTGCCAATAATTTGTCATGTATATTTAATACATGCGTTTGTAGGTCGAGATGCTTCATTAGCTTTTATCACAGGTGAATTTAATGACGAAGGCTTAACAGATGATGTTTCTTCATTGTCTTTACAGAAAATCAAAGCATTAAATGACTGGGTAAAATTTTATAATGAGAACTATATCTACAAAGGTTGGCTATAATTCGTAATATCTGTGATTGTAAGGAAAAACGCTGCATGTCCCATACTTTAACTTTTGACTTTCTTCTGGTAAAAACGTAAATCCTATACTCTAAAGCTCAATTAATGCATAAACTGAAATTTTTTAAAATTGTGACATGTATAGCGTTCTTCCTTAGAACCACAAATATATTCATAAATATTTCTGACACCAGAAGCATATTCCCTTTGATGTAGGCAAACTGAGCGGTAGACATTACCACGAGGATGGTAGTCCGACCGCAGAAATGCATAACATACAAAGAATGTTAAAGCAATCTAAAGAACTAGAATTGAACGAAGAACATAGGAAAAGGATGTTTCCTCCATGCAATATAGAATGGAAACCAGACTCTGGAACTCTAGTATGGTGTACTAAAAAGAGGTAGATACTTTTTGCAAAAATAATCTCTTTCGTCAAAACATTTTGAATTGATTCTTTTTAGTGGAGGAATAGCAAGAGATTGGATTGGAGTACCAAGAATGTTATTTGAATCTCCTGGTTCGCAACAATCTAGGTGTGCATGTGTTAAGCTTGATAGCAAAGAGTATGAGGAAGCTAAAGGTATGCTTAGAGAATATGTTGGATGCGACAAACTTTCAATAAAATGCTCTGTAAAGATAGATAATACATAACTAAACATAGCATTATCGATGATATAGTAATATCTCAATATTCACTCCATCCATGTAAATATTTACTAGATTTTATTATTTTTTTATATTGTGCACTTACGAAACTATAATATTTCGACACTATAAATACAATTGTACATCATTTATGATAAAAAATATAGTATATTTATAAGAAAAAATACATCGTAATTATTATTGTTCTCATTTCGAATAGACGTAAAACATTAAATGAATACATACTTACAATTAGAACATGTGTTTATTCCATCAGTCTTTTTCAGTTTATGTAATTTTACATGTTTGTTGAACATTTTCTTTATTGTGATTCAAGATGTATTTCATTGCACTTAGAAGATGCACATTTGTATGTTATTAGAAAAGTGTGATACAAAACAAATTTAGAAAATACGAATGTTATGTTATTATTTAAATATAAGATCATATAAATGCATCAAATGAAGTACAATGTAAGTAAATTCGTAGATAAGTGAATAGAGCAAATTCAAATATATAATACATACTTGAATCAAGATGATATTATATGTAAAAAAGAAATTTAGTATCATATTTGTATAAATCATCATGAATGAGGAAAATTATGTTTTTAATAATACCTGTCTTACAGAGTAAGTATATATGTAACACAAATGATATTACATCTTTACTTAAAAATACGTTGTAAAAGTGGATTCTTTCATTAGTACATACAATGGTAAGTGTCGTCCACGGCTGGAAGGAATGTGGGCCCGATTCGTTATTAGTAGACTGTGGATCTTTATGCAAAATAAAAACAATCTCATTTTATCCCTTAATAATCTGTTTACGTTGAAAACAACATTTACTGTTTTATATTCCACCCAGTTAACTTCTTCATAAATGCATAAGAATCTGTAGTCTAGTTATTAGGTACTTAATTTTGCTAGTGTTCGAACTGACAATGTCGACAAGTTCAATTAGGAACAGGTACACCCTGTGCCATTCTGCATGCCTTCTTCTCAGCCGTATACAGTACTTTTATTTGCACTTTTCACGCAATATATATTAATATAATTATACAAACAATTGAAAAACAGAGTTAAAAGTGAAGTTTCATAATGAAAAGGAAGATTATTTCAATAAATAGATTTCATCACAACTCATTCCGCATTGTATTTCAATACTTCTGTATATTATCATTTTGTCTCGCTATTAATCTTTGCAGGAGATTCTGCTGTAATACTATTAAGTTTATCAAGCAACGTCTGCATAGATGCGCATCTTCGCTTGAAACTAATTAGATTCTTAATTTTTGCTCTTCTCTTCTTTAGTTTACAATCTGAAGGTTTATCTTGAAATTGTATCATACGTTTATATCTTTTTACACTCATTAACTTACTATTTTCATTTCCATCATCTTTTTCTTCATAAATCGTTTCCAGAGTATTTAATTTGCGTTTCAGATTTTTATGTAAATAATAATTTTTAGCATCTTCTCCTTCTTGCATTTTGTTCTGTTTATCGTTCTTTTCCATTTCTGTGCTAGTTCTTTTTCTTGGTCTTAAACTGCATCTAGCAACATATATAAATATTTTATCTAATAGAATCATTCAAGAGCTTTAACGCTTGGAGATATATTATAACAAATAACAATTATACCTTCTATTAAGACTTTCACTAAGAGTTTGAGTAGGATTGATGCAAGATGCTCTACGTCTGTGCGCCTTCTTTCTGCCAGTATGTGGCAAATTTGTATCTACCGTAAGCATTTCTAAACTGGCTGTTACAGCAGGTAAATTCATATCATCTGTATTATGCTTTTCTTGTCTGAAAAATAGTAAATAATGTGCGTTGAGACTAAACTAATTTTTCAAGAGCCACACGATTGACAAAAACAAATAATACACATTAGTGAATTAATGATCCTTAAACTTTATTTTTATATTCTGACACCTCCTTGGAGCATAATAATATATTTTAAATAACTTACATTAGGTCCGATTGTGTTTCTTCCATTTGAATGTATGCATGTATTAGCCGGTTTTTATTCCAATAATTTCACTTCACTCCACCGATTGTGCTGTACACCAGTTTCTGTGTACACCTATATAGAAGAGTAACGACTAACGACGCATTCTTCCTATTTACAAGTCCTGAACTATCGCTACATAACATACATAACCATAACCACAGTGTCGTAGCGACACTGTCGTCCTGTCGTCCTGTCGTCCTGTCGTCGCCCCGTCGCCCACCGTCGCCGTCGCTGGTTGCAGTCAGAGGCTAGAGGGTGACGGGTGACGGGGTGTTGACGTTGACTGGTGTCGACCAGTTGCAGTGTTCCGATCAGTTCCGATACGTTACGAACTCGTTCATTGGCAAATCCCCTACTCGTACTCCGCTGACCACGTGACCATTGAGACAATACCGTGTGTTCGTAGTATTTAGAGAAACATTGAGTAAATAATAAAAGTAATAGTTTAATTAAATGAAAGCAGAAAGGTACAAGAGTAGGTATTTACATACGTCGAACCGCCGCAGGTAATGAGTTTACGTTGACGTATAAACGTCAAACCGGTTTGAGATTTTAGACGACACAATTACAAATTTTTGTCACCTGGTATATGAATAGTCATGACGTATATATAGTGGGTGATCTATATAGAATATAGAGACTTTACAACAAGGTTGACGCGCAACGACATGCACGAAACAAGTATATACATACCTTCTTATATATATGGAGCGAAGTATACTTTACTTTACTTTATTCTTTACTTTATGTGTATTTACTGGTATTTACATTTACATAAAGATGAATTGCGTCCCATATATGCATATCCTATACTCTATGGTCGTGACTAACCCGGGAATGGCAGAGAGGGGGTAAGTGTCTGGCGACCATATATCCAATGGTTGAATACATGTATTTGAATGCTTGTTTTTGTATTTGTAGCAATTTGTAGTGTTCGGCAGAGAAGTTTGATTCGTAAATGTGTGGTGAAATATTAAAAATAATATTTATATATGGAACGAATTCTGACAAAGCACGCAAATAAAATCGAATTGATGAAATCACATAAATGGAAACCGATAAAAAGAAAAAAAACATAAATGGAAACATGAAGAAGGAAAGAACAGCTGATAATAGCCGACCATATAAATTATAAGTATTTTCATGAAACTAACATTGTAAACAATAATTGCTAATTAGTATTGACGCTTATACGAATATAATCTGTTATGGCTATACTAGGCTATATGGTACATTAATAATACATAAATATATCGTTTAAATATAGTTTTGTTTACACGTTTAGGTTATGTTTACAAAACTATAATATCTGTTATTCTTGGTATTCTATCTTGTTTAACAAAATATTACCTAGTGATTATTCAGTGTTTTTTTCTATTTTACGGCTCACCAAATACTGAGCCTTACAGGCATAAGTTTTCAAAGGAAGAGTATCATTGTAAGTATCATGATTGTTTCTGGAAAATCTTTCTCGAGCTACTGTATTGTAAATACATGTTTTATGTACAGGGTTTTGTTGAACTAACAATTGTTCCACTTCGTGACACATTAAGACTCGTGAAACTGAATGCAAAACAATGTAGAATTTATAGAGTATGTTTAAATGACACGTACGAAGCACCGTTTCAATATTTTGATCCGTTTCTGGATATTTGTCAAGGAGATGGCAAACAGTAAGTACAAACAGTTGAACAAATATAGATAATACTTCTCTATTATAAATATTTATTATAATATATTTACATTATTTTTGTAGACGATCCTTGGACTTTTTCTCAACTATGCATTTAGCAGCAGCGCAAAGAGTAGACCCAGATAATAATGCTGGAGAGTTAGTTGTCCAAATTCCACCTGATGCAGCACATTTAGTTGCCGAAGGTAGAAGTTTGAGAATTAGTATTGAATTTTCCTTGGAGCAACCTCAGGGAGGGGTACATTTTGTTGTACCAAATTGTGAAGGAACTTTGGCAGAGGTAAAATGAATATATTACACTTATTCAACAGCCAATTTTATCTATTTAAATAAACCTATTTCTTTCAGAGGGGAGCGCATATGTATACATACAGTTATGAGAATTCTTCAAGATTGTGGTTTCCTTGTGTTGATAGTTTCGCTGAACCATGTACATGGAAATTAGAATTTACCGTTGACGATTCTATGACAGCTATATCTTGCGGTGATCTTTTAGAAGTTGTATATACTCCAGACATGCGAAGGAAAACGTTTCATTATGTTCTTAACACACCAGCATGTTCACCGAACATTGCGCTTGCAGTCGGGTAAGTTTGTGAGTTAATAAGATGTAATTAAAATGAATGTAATAACAATTACTATGTTATATGTTAGACCATTTGAAATATTTGTGGATCCATACATGCACGAAGTGACACATTTTTGTTTACCACAATTATTACCATCGCTAAAAGTGTCTGCGAAATATATGCACGAAGCATTTGAATTCTATGAAGAAACTTTATCAAATAGATATCCATATTCTTGTTACAAGCAAGTGTTTGTAGACGAATTAGACGAAGATATTAATGCATATGCCACGATGAGTATACTAAAGTTAGTAAAATTAATAAATGATATCAAGATTAAATATTTCATTGAATAATGTAATAAACTGTTATTCATTCGTAGCACCAATCTGCTACACTCTACCGCAATCATTGACCAAGTTTATATTACAAAAAAGGCTATGGCTCAAGCTGTAGCTGAACAATTTTTCGGTTGTTTTATATCCATGCAAAATTGGTCGGACACGTGGTTACCTAAAGGTATTTCGACATATCTGACTGGTTTATATGCAAAGAAATGTTTTGGAAATAATGAATATCGAGAATGGGTTCAATCGGTAAATAGATTTCTCTATTTTCATCTATTCAAATAAAATCTTTTAGTCTAATGTTATTGAGGATTTTAGGAACTACAAGAAGTTGTAAAATATGAAGAACAGTTCGGAGGTATAATATTGGATCCATCCCAACCACCTGCTCCATTACCCATTGCAGCGAATACACCAGCACCCACACCAAGAGCTCCAGATCCGTTCTCTACTTCTCCTATATACCCTGGTTTCTATTTTCCAATAAGAAATTTGCACACAATGTCCCCAAAGTACATAGAAGTGCTTCGCAAAAAAGCACATTTAGTAATCAGGATGTTGGAACATCGAATTGGTCAAGAATTGTTGCTACAGGTACGTTTTATTTTTTATTATAATTGTTCCACTACATTCTTTTAAATTGGTTTGGAAATTCATTCGACTGCTTTACAGGTTTTCAATAAACAACTGTCTCTCGCCGCTAATGCTGCGCAACAAAAAATTGATTCTGGACTCTGGTCTCATATGTTAATTAGTACAAATGTATTTACTAAAGCGATCTTTACTGTGACAGGTAAAGATATGGCAGTGTTTATAGATCAGTGGGTCAGGACTGGTGGACATGCGAAATTTAGTTTAAGTTTTGTATTTAATAGGAAAAGGTAATATCAACAATTCTCAGTATTAAATGTACCTAGCTCTTTTGTGTACTCCCTTATTAATAGAAAGTTTATAGGAATACGGTAGAATTAGAAATTCGGCAAGACACCACAAATCAAAGAGGAATAAGAAAATATGTGGGACCACTTCTAGTGAATATTCAAGAGTTAGATGGTACTTTTAAACATACTTTACAAATCGAAGGGACAGTTGCAAAAGCAGACATAACATGTCATAGTAAAAGCCGCAGAAATAAGAAGAAGAAAATTCCACTATGTACTGGGGAAGAAGTGGACATGGATCTTTCTGCTATGGAGTAAATATTATTCTACGGTGTTGAAAATTATTTGATTAAGGCTGTCACGATAATATTGTTCTTTTCTTTATAGTGACTCTCCAGTGTTATGGATAAGATTAGACCCTGAGATGACGCTTATGCGTTCTGCTCAAATTGAACAACCTGATTACCAATGGCAATATCAGTTAAGGCATGAAAGAGACGTCACTGCACAATTGGAAGCTATAGAAGCACTGCAAAACCATGCAACACCTCCTACACGATTAGCGTTGAACGACACTATAGAAAATGAACATTGTTACTATAAAGTTAGACTACGAGCTGCGCATTGTTTAACTAAGGTGGTTTCAATTTCAAATCACTCGTATTACATAGTTGATAGCACAGTATACTTTACAATAAATATTCATACTTGTATAGGTAGCAAATGCTATGGTTGCAACATGGGCAGGCCCACCGGCAATGTTAACCATATTTAGGAAATTATTTGGGTCAGCATCGTGTAGGCGCATAATTAAACAAAATAATTTTCAAAATTTCCAACATTATTTTCTCCAGAAGGTTAGAATAATAACATTTTTCTAATATCAATGAAGTATTTACTTGTGATATTTTATGGAATGCCCTTATTATAATTTTAGACTATACCTGTAGCGATGGCAGGGTTGCGTAATGCTCATGGTATATGTCCACCAGAAGTTTTAGCCTTCTTAATGGATTTATTTAAATACAACGACAACAGTAAAAATAGATATTCGGATAACTATTACAGAGCTGCTTTAATCGAGGCCCTTGGAGCTACTGTTACTCCAGTAATTAGTATCCAACAAGGGTATGGGTATGACGAATCAACACTAAAACTAAGATATCATTATTTATTCTAATCGCATACGTAACGTGTTGTTTTTCTTTTTTTTCAGGACAGCCATTACTGCCGAGTCTTTATCAGTCGATACTAAAGCTATATTAGAAGAAGTCACTAGAAATTTGAATTTGGAGAAATTATTACCATGTTATAAGTACACTGTCAGTGTTTCTTGCCTGAAGGTTATACGAATATTGCAAAAGTTCGGTCATCTTCCGAGCAATCCCAATCTTTTCAGAGCATATGCTGCATATGGACAATTCATAGGTACATAAAGTATTACATGTACATCTATCAGTAGATACTTACAACTATTAACTACATACTACCTTTTCCTATTGATTCAGATGTCAGAATCGCAGCATTAGAAGCATTAGTTGATTTTACAAAAGTGGATGGCAAGTGGGACGACCTAGAATTTTTATTGGATATGATAGAAATGGACCCACACCCTGGCGTACGACATAGATTGGTTAGACTTATGGTTGAAAATCCGCCGTTCGAGAGAGCTCATAAACACCGTTTAGATCGTCCCGAATTGGTTGATCGTATTTGGAACTTAATAAAGTGCGTATAAATAAAATGCGCATGTAATTTGGTTTTCTTTTACGGTAACTTCTCGTACACTTTTCCAGTGGTATGCTTTCTCACGATCCCAAAATACGTTGTGATTTGGTTGACTTGTACTATACCTTATACGGCTCTAAGCGTCCGTTGTGTCTGCCTATTCCTGAAATTGCTGCTATTACTAAACCTAAGAAGGCAGGACCACAGAGTCCAGAACAAGAGGTATGTAGCACTGTAGCAATAATCTATGTAACATAGTGTACATTATAGTATAGGTGATATGAATTTTAGACGAAACCGAATATACCACATATAAAACATGAACCACCAATAGTGGAAATGGACAATACAAGCGGATCAGGTAAAAGGAAGCTTTCTCCTTGTCGAGATACACCAGGGCCTTCAATTTCAGCGGAATATGGCCAGGAAGTAAAACGACAAAAGCTAACTCCTAGTGTAAGATACTCTTATTCTGCTAGACGCTTTACGCAAACACATTTCCGAATTATTATAATGAATATGCATTTTCCTGTGTTAAATAGGATGAAAGAGCGAGTTCCGTAACTAGCGACGGAAAAGTCAAATCAGAATATTATAGTGATAATTCTGCATCATTACCTGGAATTACGGGAACACCAGGACCTGTAGGGTTTGAACCAGGAATGTTTAAAAAAGAAGTGGACGATCACAAGCAGAAAAATGACTCTGCCAACAAAGTAAATGATATTATTGATAGTGTAGTTACATAATTTGTGTGTAATGTGTATGTATTAAAATTTGAAATTTATATTTCGCAGAACAAGAAAAAGAAGAAAGATAAAAAGAAACACAAGCATAAACATAAGCATAAACATGATCACAAACATGGCAAGGATAAAGAGAAGAAAGATAAAGATAAAGACAAAGCTAAAGAAAAGGAGAAAGAGAAGGACAAGAGTAAAGATTCGTCCAGCTTAAAAATCAAAGAAGAGACATTAAGTTCGGCTAGTTCCAGTCTCAGTCCTGACGCAGCGACTGTCACTAATGAATTTAGTTTTCCATAGTATAGAAACGAACCACAAGATCGCTAGTCTGCTAAGACTATAATATATTTTTGTTTATATCTTATATAATTTTTATATAATTTAGACCCACATTCTAATATATCATGAATCCGAATATTGATATCAACTACTGTAAATACTAAACTTTTTTAAATATATTGATACTAAATGTTTTTTCTCTAATTTTGTTAAATAAAATTGATAAAAAACTATGTGCTGGTGTACATATACCAGAATTATTATAATGTATTGTCTGCGATTACATATGACATTTCAACTATTATGCTTTGTAAACGCGATAATTGAAGAACAAAAGATTTTATACATTTGAGATTTTAAGGGCAAACGTTTCAGCTGTTTTATAGACACCTCCGCGCGTATTGTAGGTAACTGTACATTTTTTAAATTTACGTTGAAAAATTGGTAGACATAATTATGAAGACAGTTATCAGATATAATAACGACTTTATTGAAAGCAGTATATAAATACTTTATACTATATTACTAAATACTAATTATACTTTATAATTATTATTTATATATAGAGAAATAATTAGAAGAATAATAATCAACTAAATATATGTATATGCTCACGTTACATTGAGTACACTATATCGACACTAGAGACGCGCTCATATTTAAATACTTCCTGCGTATTAGCTAGGATGGCGTCCGTGGTGTTGCGGCAATTTCGAAGGGAATAGTGAGTTTTGAAAATTTTGACAACGACCTCGAGAATGGCAGATAATCAACAAAGTCGATTTGAAAAGTCCCTCGGCCTCTTAACAACTCGTTTTGTTACTTTATTGCAGAAAGCAAAGGACGGTGTCCTCGACTTGAAAGTAGTAAGTAAATTCGTGAAAGTTCCGATATAAAAAGTTAACCTACCTGCTAGGTTAAGTTGTCGCGGGTGTACACGCCATTTCTAGCTTGCGGGAACTTTGAAACAAGCAACACTAAAAACTAGTATTTCTGATACCAATCGAATACTTTTTTTAATTAAGATAACGCTCGCTCTGCAGGATATTCTAATTTGTTGTTCTAGGTCGAATATGTTATAACTTTTGATATCTCAACGTGCTATCCTACATAACCTAAAAGGAAATAGAACGTTCGATGTTGATTATATAGTTTACCAGCTAAAAATGTGATAATAAACTTATATTTTAGGCTGCTGATATTTTAGAAGTACGACAAAAAAGACGTATTTATGACATCACAAATGTCTTGGAAGGCATTGGACTGATAGAGAAGAAAAGCAAAAATAGTATTCAATGGAAGTAGGTTTTTTTATTGTTTATTTAATAGAGTATTCGATCTAACGTTTCATTTTTAAATTGTAAGATAGATTGCTACGTTCCGTAAATAACAATATTTCGAATGTATTAATAGAGGTGCGGGTCCAGGTTGTAACACTCAAGAAGTAGGTGAAAAATTAACAGATTTAAAAGATGAAATTAGGAAACTAGAAGATCACGAGCAATTGCTAGATATGCATACTCAATGGATTCAACAAAGTATAAAGAATATAGAAAACGATTTAATTAATAGAAAATATGCGTACATCACTTATGAAGATGTGAAGGAAAACTTCCCCGATGATTTTGTATTAGGAATCCAAGCACCTGCTGATACAGAATTAACTGTACCAAATATATCACAGGTATTTTATCTTCTAATTGGATTATACGTTTATATAGGTTTATCTAGGTTACATAATATTTGATCGCATACTTATATTATTTTCTAGATATCCGAGGAGGAGGAGGAGGAGGAGAAAGAAATAAATTATGAAATGTTTTTAAAAAGTAGTTCGGGAGAAATTAAAGTGTATATGATTCAACCAGAATTAGCTAAATCTTACGATAGTAAAATATTAGAAATGAGATTACAAGAAGAGGCGAAAGGTACTAAAAGGGTAAAAGAAGAGGAAGAAAAGAAAGAGGAAACTAATGTTAAACCAAAGAGGAAAGTAGGAAGGTAAATAAAATCATGTAGTAGTATATAAAGAATAATTGCTCTACTCGCATTGAAAATAGAAAAATAATATTTTTGATCTGCAAAGAGCATATATTAATTGATCTTTCTTGGGGAAAAGTAGATATCGAGGAAAAATCTATTTTTTTGGTATAGATCGTACAACACAATCATATTTTCAATACATTTCTTAATACATGAAATTTATAGAAATTTATTAAGTAATTTCCAAATTTAGACCACCGAAAGGAGCTAGTAAACCAGATCCTGTCATATCCGATGAGGACGAAGAAGAAGATGCAGAACTAATAGAAGCAAAAATTGTTCTTCGTGATGTTAGTGCATCGGGTAAGATAATACAAATTATTCTAGGGTAAATACAATATCTTAAATATCGTCACACCATGCACTATAATTTCAGATATTGCTCAAAAAGAGTTTGAACTGTTCGATCAGTTTTATTCAGACAGTGAGTAAAGAATTTCTAAAAATATATAAACCTGTAAGCAATTGTAAATGCGCTTCTAATTTTATAATTCTTAATTACAGTTTTTGGACCACTAGTTAGATTAAGTCCACCACCTAGTGAAAAGGATTATCACTTCAACCTTAGCGAAAATGAAGGGATTTGTGATCTGTTCGATATCGTGGCGAAATGAGTCATAAGTTGTACAGTTTAAATGGCTGGATGGTTCACGAATCGAACAGTGCCAATAACGTGCAAAATCACAGAAAAAATTTGTTGACAATTTCTGAAGGCTGTTCTATGTATATAATTTTATAGAATGGATGTGGATAACGATCATTGGATACATGCAGTATTTTTTTATTATTAGAAATAGAGAAAATAGAACAGAATTATAAAAAGAAAACAAAGAGGTATTTACATGGTCGATTTTTGTTAAATCTTTATTGGATGATGTAATAAAAAAGAAATCTTAACAGATACTTTGTAATCTATGAACTGCGTACAAACTAACTTTATATGCATGCAAAGCGAAAAATGTTGTTTACTAGCGATTGTTGCATATAAGAGAAATAATTTTATAAATAATGCATTACAATTAGCAATGTTTTATAGTAACATTTGAGTACATATATTTCATTGAACCAATGTAATGTTTCGTATGTTCGCAGTTTTGGCTTGAAATCGTTCGAATCAAACATAAATGTATATTATGTATAATTTATACGTATAAATTTGAAACTATAGGACACGTATAATGACGTATAAGGTTTATTACGTAGTATAAGTACATACCAGCGTACTCATACTCTTTTTATAATATACTTTCCATATCAATATATCATATGTTCGTTATTGCATTCAATGACATTTACTTAAGTTTGTGAATATGTAGTTGTTTAAGGAAAAAATACAAAGAAGTGAAAAATATGGTACAAGCGAAAAAGACCAAGAATCTATAATTTACACTGTATAAAAAAAAAGATCACTTTTTTGATGCTGTTGTATGTGCTGTATAATTACGAAAAAAGAAAAAAAAGAATTTTTAATTGGCACCAGTCTTATAATTCTTATGCCTTATCGTGCCCTACTTTAATCTACATCGACTAAAGACCCGTCTATACCTTATTTATTTTACTGACGTCACACGTGTGCAAATATTGCTTTGTCTTTATTACATATTGAGTACATTATCGACATCATCGCATTATACGTAATCAGGAACGACGTGTAGTCGTTCATGTGATATATCAAACTAACGGGGAAAACTGCACGCGAAAGACACGAAATTACCAAGGACAGATAAGAATGGATCGACCAGTTTCGTCATCGTCTGTAGCCGAGTTGCTTATAAGTCTCACCTCAGTCAGTATGCGTGTGTTTCCGTAGTAGCGAATCATTTCCAAATGTGTCAACGTCGCAAGATTGCTACTTCATACAAATCCGCGGTACAGCGAGTTTTCTCGCGTCACGTTCGAACAAACCGCAGTAACGCAGTCGACATTTCGTCCTTTGATCAGAAGAAGGTACGATGCACGATGAAAATGTGCCAGCATCCCAAACAGAAGAAAAAGAAAGACAGACATTTCACACATTCCACGAAAGTATTACATCATGAATTTTAGTGGTTTTACGTTCTCGGTAGATTATCGATTTCTTATCGAATTGAACAATTTCGAGACAATCAGGCCTATGACAAGTCACCAACAAAGCTTTGGGTAAATGTTTTTCAACAACGTACATACACATAGAAAGTGCAACTTCTCTATTTTTGAACAACTGATTGCACGCGCTCTCTTGTTTGGCGCGCTGCATCGTTTACTCTGAAATTATTTGTCACGTGCTACACAAAAAGCACGATGTGCAATTCAAAAGTCCTTTGAATATTCAACAGAAATAATGATGTAATACAGATATTAACACCAATTCAATTCTCAGGAATACAGATTTCACTAAAATTTAAAAGTATAATTTCGATTTATTTATATACTTTCTCCATATGTAACAGTGACGAATTTTCTATATTCACGCTTGTCTGTTCACGTAATTATTGAATCCTCTTGATAATAACGATTCTTTATATTTCAGTGACGATAAAAAATGCGTGTTATCTATGGAAAACTCCGCGAAGTGTCGCAAAAATATCCGATCGTACGGGGAATGGCATCTTATACGGTCATATGGCCTACCGGAAGTTTGCTACAACAAAAAATTTCAGGAAGTGAAGAATTAAATTACATTCAAGCATTGAGGTTCAGCTTGTATGGTGGTTTCTTCGTGGCTCCAACCCTCTACTGCTGGTTAAGATGTTCCTCATATTTTTGGCCAAAGTCGGATATTAAATCTTCTATTACCAAAGTATATATTAAATAAATTACCTCGATATTAGGGTAAACGTACCAGTTACCAGATATTTAGTAACCACTTGGAAATTTTTTAATTAATTTCAAGGCATTCTGTAATTTATTTTGCATTATTTGTGATAAACGATTGATTATCAACCTTTCTTCTGCATTGACAAATTTTGCTAGACCATTTTGTTAAAAATCAAAAGAAATATCAACATAGTTTTAATCCTCTTCAAAATCATTCATTTATTATCCTCTGGTGTATCACAGTTTCTTAGTATTTTCTATAGTCGGAAACAAAAATTGCATTGTCTCGGGGAATAAGATTTTTATATAACTAATGCTTTCTATATCTTAAACTATATTTAAATAAATTATATTTATATACAAAGGGAAAACATGAATTTTATTTTTCAAAATAAAGTAATACTAGGTACTTCATGTTATCTTTATTAATTTCTAGAAAGTTTATTTTGTGTCCAATAACCGGGTGGGGCACGGTAACTGGTACCTTTACCCAATATTTACCAATTTACCAATATTTACAATTGTGACTATTTATTTCACAGGCTTTAGTAGAACAAGTTACTTATGGCCCTACTGCAATGTGTTGTTTCTTCTTCGGTATAAATCTTCTGGAATTGAAACCGGTCTCAGAATGTGTTGAAGAAGTGAAACAGAAGTTTTGGCCCACGTATAAAGTAAAATTTCTGTCTTATAAATGTTGAATATGCATAGTAAAATAACAGGATAAGAACGCAGAAAATAATAATTATATATTTTCAGGTTGGTGTTTGTGTGTGGCCCATTCTACAAACTATCAACTTTTTCTTTGTACCGGAACACAACCGAGTAGTTTATGTAAGTTTCTGCAGTTTAATCTGGACATCTTTTCTTGCGTATATGAAAGCAATAGAGGGTCAGAAATTACAGCAAGGTATACCAATTAGTCCTAGCATCATTGTGAAAGGTACAAAGATTCCTGGAACTAAGAACGTGGATGGTGTTGCACAAACACCAGATAAAAGTAAAAGGGAATCTGTTATACGATAATGATATTTAGGAAATATTTTTAGTTCAATTAAATAATTCGTATGACTATATCTGTGTTATAAAATTTATCATATTGACATATAATGTGGCGACCGAACAAATACTTGTCATTCAAAGTACAAAATATTGTGAGAAAATGAAGCAGACATTATCTGTACATGGTATCGATAACTATTGTATATTGTGCATATGTATTATAATAGGCGGGTTTAAAATTGTTGTGACTATAAAATCATGAAAGTAAATACATAGTATTCGGTATTGATAAATTTAGTATATATATATATATATATATTTGTTGTGATCTTATTGTTGACAATAAATGATATTTATTATTAATAAAAACGACCAGTTGTTGATAAACGCTTGTTTCTTTATTTGATCAAATTTTCATCCTTTCATATTCCTATTTATTTTTTTCAAAATTCGCGCGAAACTGATATTACAGCCAAAATTTCAATACACTATCGATTCACCGTTGCATCGATTGTATTTACCCAAATTCAATATGGCTGTGTTGAAAGTTATTAAAAGTCCAAAACATTTGTAAGTTGTCAAACACAGGTCATTATACGTAGTATAAATTGTTTAAGTGAGAGATATGTTGACTTTCGTGTATATTCCAGAAAATATACAGTATTAAGTGTGAGAAGATATCTTGCAACATGACAATAAATAACGTACATAGAATTATGAGGTTATGATGCCGATGTCTTTTGTGTCTGAAAACTTTGACATTTTCATTTTCTGTTGTATTTATCCTTTGATTTGGAAATATGGCACGTTCGTCGGTATCGGCACAATGTGATTTAGTTGCATCTTACATGGATGGAGTTCATGTTAAAATTGCAGAAGCCTATAAACCTCCGAGAAAAGTGTGTTTACCAGCTGTGTATAACAATAAGCTGCCTGATGTGTCAAAATTAACATATAATTTTACTTTAGAGCGATCAGTGCTTGAAAAGGTTGAGTATTGTTTTTTATTACTTCACCGAATTTCAATCTATCGTACTTGCCGAATGTAAATGTAATTCTATCTGCATTGTACAATAATATATGTATTAGGTTGGAGGAAAAGTTCTGTCGTGTTTTAAATAAGCAGGTAGTTTAGCTTGTAAACCAAAAATACATGCTGTTAGTTGCAACAAGTTGTTACAAATAGAATAGAAATGCTTTATTTTTTAGCCTTGTGGCCATAAAAAGGGACTAGGTTTACAATTCCTGCTAAATCTCACATCCTCCCACAATTCCTTATACCCACTTATACACTTTGCTTTGAGCTTTCTTTCTCTCTACTCTCCACTTTCTCCTAATATCTATTCCATATTTCTAGTGACCCCCCTCTTGCTTGTGCTAGTAGTCATTGGCTCCCATCTTTTCCTAAGTTGTTACAAATAATAGAAATTATATCATTGAATAATATTTTCTTTAAAATACAACAGAACTTTCCCTCTGACCTAATAAATGAAATTTATAAATGTTTTATCGAATACATTGAGTTGAAATATTAAATTTACAGATGACAGAATGGCGTAAAGTTAGACAAGCGAGTAACAAAGCACGCCACACACGCTTAGACGAGAAGAGAAAGAAAGAAAAGAAAGCATGTTCACCACCTCCACCACCGCCGCTTCCTGATAACATTAAACAATTGCCAGTGAATGCACCCGTGCCTGAGACTACAATTCTTACCCCACAGCCTTTGTCTTTACCAGCCAATGATCTCCAAGATCATGTGAAAACAAATGGACTGGATTATGCTGATTTCGATAATGACACGAGTAGTCCGTTCGATAACATGGAATTAAAAACGATAAATGATATGGAAGAACTTGCTCAGGTAAACAAAATCAGTCGTAATTGTTGTATCCGTGTTGTGATATTTTCGACGAAATTATCATTTGTTTGTTATTTCGTTTAGGTATTACAACCCTCATTTCAATGGGCACCGCCGGCAAAATTAGAAAGTATATTGAAAGATTTAACTGTTAACGATCAGTCCGCTGTTCACTCAGATGAGAAAAATGATAATATTAAGAATGAAACAAGTGATCAGGAAGAGGAAACGGTAACTGAAATAGTTAATCACCGCAGTGTATCCGCGATTGTTCAAGAATTACAAAGGGACTTGGAGAGGCGTCTTGTGGAGGTAATATAATTTGTTATAAAGATAACAGAGGTATTATCAAAAACTATATATATATTATCTCTAACAGGACTGGAAACCTTGGCCAAACTTGGAAAGTCCTAACGCCAGTTCGCACGAAACATTAAAACAAGATGAACCTGTAGTAACAAATGAAGAGACAGTTATGAATTTATTATTGGACTTGTCAGAGGAAGACAAAAAGTTAGCTCGCCACTTAAGTGATATGGGATTTCCTTTATCGAGAGCTGCTCGGGCTATACGCAATTTAGGTGGTCATGATAATAAGAAGATAGTGGAATACTTGTTGGCTGTACAGTCCTTGGAGGAGGTAGGAATGTCAGGGGAGGATGCAGAAAAGGCCCTTGCTCTTACAGAATACAATCAAGACAAAGCCAAAGCTTACTATGAGAATCTATGTACTTTACAAGATTTAGGCTTTCCCGAAGAAGAAGCGTCTGCTGCACTTTTAAAATACAATATCGACCGCGATAGAGCTTTAGATTTCCTTATCGCTTGAATTGCAAAATTATATACGATATCATTTTGAAACGAGTGGTCTAAAGCCAATTTTTTTATTGCACAAAGGAATAGAAATTGCTTTGAAATGTAAATAAACTAATAGTCATGCTATTTTAAAACGAATATTAGCCGATTATTTTATTGTATAATATAGAAACTAATATTTCCAATTATTGTAAAATATGATTGATATACGTGTCTTTGTATGATATACATAATTGCTGCTAAGAAGCGTTTCAAGTGTTCCAGAGGTTGTAGCAAATTTTAAATCTTATTTAAAAATATGGAATTCTTTTATTCTCTTTTTGTACATTGTATTTACAGAATTACCTATTAAACAAAATAAGTCTCATTAATTAACGTGGTACCAATCATGGCTGACTGTCATGTTGGAATATTTAATAAATTCAGAAGCGCATCTGCAAAATCGAGGTGACATCTTTGATATTATATACAAACGCGTAGATAATGTTTATCTTACCTTTTGCAGCAACACAGTGCAACTGTTGTTATAAACTCCACATAACGGCTGATACCGATAATAACCCAAGCTTCTGTGAAGATTGGCTGTTGACATTGAGAATTTACACAGATACTAACAGGCCCATTCATCAATAAGTTACATGAACCATAGTTGATAGGATACGTTTTGAAGTCAGGGTTTTGATGATTATTCGTTGCAATTGATTCATAACGAATATTTATATTTATAGGCGATGTTGAAATATTAAGCGTGTGCTTATACCTGAAATTAATTATACCTATATATATATCAATGGTTCTGTTTATGAAAGTATTGAACAACATTAGGTACATTCCGTGACAAATATGTGATGCATAAAACTGTGGTTGTTACCTTTCAGTATAAGCTTTCTTTAAAGCTAATTCCCACAATGAAACAACTGTATTTTCATGAATATTATGAACTTTCAAAAGTTGGCGTGGTAGTTCAATCGCAAATTCAGTATCCTCTCCATGCAATGCATTTATCTTTATGTTCAATTTTATATTTGTACGTAATACTGTGTTATCACAATGCGATTTGAAACATCTGTGATTGTATATATTTATGTACTTGTAGATACAAGCGTGAATTTCTTATTGGAAATATGAATAGAATAAAAAAAATTGTATTATGCACTAGATTATTATAAAATATCTAAACACCTTCAAAAACCTGATGAAGACTAAAAAGTATTACTTTACGCTTATTTATACAAAACATGTATATTCTGTGCTAGTTAAAAAATTCACTTACCCATAATTTAAAATATTTCTTGGATCGCGTGCATAAAAGTCTTGGTTTCGAGAAGTTAATTGATAAAGGAGCGGATAAGATAAATAATTCAAAGACTTGTTTGCTTTGAATCTAATGCAAGGAGACGATACAAATCCGTTTAGTGGTAAATACCTTAGCCTATATAAAAGTTATTCTGCGTAAAATGGAAGCATTTAAGAACATTAACAAAAGTACTTGTAATAAATTAAATTATCCAAATATAAGAATCATAACTATTCATTTGATGTAACAACCTGTTAGAACACACAGAGATTAGTGATATTTGTGGTGACAAAGTGAGCCTATTGGGTAACTCCTTCAAGAAATTCTTATCTGCATTTAATTCCTTTAGTTTAGACAACGAACCAATCCATTCTGGCAATGCGGTGAATTTATTATCAGAAATAGATAGAACTTCCAAGTTATGCATTCGATTCATTTCTGTAAAGGTTGTATGTAGAATGAAATTAAATGGAACTTCAAAATACAGTTACGTTTCATATAAAAACTTACCGGTTGGTAATTTATCTATAAAATTTTGATTTAGCACAAGGGTTTTCAAATTGATTAAATTTTTAATGCACGGAGGTATCTGTTCTAGCTTGTTAGCGCTTACATCGAGAACTGATAGTTGACTCATGTGACAGAGATGTAGAGGTAGTTCCTTGAGCAAATTTCCATAGATGTACAAATTCGTAACATTGAATAGTTCTATGATCCATGGGGGCAACGTCGAAAGTTTATTCCATTTCAAATATATTTCTTGAATGTGGCTTCCATAAAACCTTATTGCTTCAGGAAATTCCTCAAGACCCCGACAATTCCAATGCAATATTACCTTGCTTTTAATTTCGTTCACCATTTCTGTAGAATCTGAGTCCATGTTTAAACGAATTTAATCAAAATAGCTTTCAGATATTAAATTGAAGAAGTTGATTCTGAATTTCTGAGGTTGGCAACCAACCATCAGGGTATGCTCAAAATAACTTGCCTGCTTAAAAGATTTATATTAATAACCTATTGTACAGCAATAATCATCTGAGATTGTATTTTATAATAACATAATGTGCTATACGTCGAATGTTTTTGTAGATATATAAAATGAATATATCACATTGGGAATCATTTGAAAAAACATATCATAAATATTTATAATTATTGTCAACACAAACTCATTGGGAAATCATCAGCAACAATCATCTGAGACTGTATTCTATAATAACATAATGTGCAGTATGTGGAATGTTTTTGTAGTATATATAAAATAAATATAACGCATTGGAACCATTTGAAGAAGCATACCATAAATATTTATAATTACATTATTTAAACACAAAACATCGAGAAATCATAAAGTGTGCATATACTCTTATTTAGTGTGCTTTATAAAATGTGTCACTTTTTTTGCTACAATCGAAAGTCTTTTTCGCATAGTGAAGTGGTACTTACTATATCTCTTAACAGTGATGAAAGAAAGTAGATAATAGAGATTTTATTATTTATTTTATGAAATTATTTATTTATTTATGAAATTTATTATTGTACGAATTTACCTACAACCACCTACAACACATTGTACAAATAGTATACAGAACTATTACGTACAGCAGGACATAGAATCGATTTCGTTTATTATTTTATGTACTTTTCCAGTTTATTGATTTTTATTTTTCATTCTTACCAAAGATTTCAAATTCATGACAATAAACCCATAAACTAAGCGCGCTAATACCATCAGCACATCACATCAGCTGATGAGGGGAATTGATTGTTCCACTTTCCACTGCATTTTCATGAATCAACCTGATCAACCCCCAGTTTCGAATGTTTCGATGTGATTGTGATGTAGGGTGTTAGGTAATAGCATGAGAGTGCTCACTCCCGGGGTCTGAGTTGCTTTCAGTATAGTGCTGCCCCCACAAAAATCTTAGCCTGGATCAGCTCCTAGGCGCACGGTAGAGCGGACGCTTAGCCTGGACATCGATGCCAGCTCCTGTGTTATTCAGCGAGACCGGTAACCGGGTGCGACGGGCGCGGGGATAACGTAGAACTTACAGTGATCTGAAATATCACATCACTAAAAGTTCTACCACCGACGAGAAACTCGTCAAGTAGAAGAAGAATGATATAGTGTAGAATCTTCACATTACCCATACTGTAATTATCCTATAATACTGTCACCGACGAGATACTATCTCGTCTCTTTACCTAAATAGAACAAGACGATATATGACATTGTTCACGCCCAGGGCGAACCAGTTTGAATAATACATACGTTTTGATCTGAAGGAAGGTAAAATTGCAAAATGTTGTGAAAGACAATAGGTATAGGAATAGAATTTATTGAAAAATCAACATATTTATTAAATGTACAGCTATTGGCTCGATATTATCCTTTATTCATAAGACACTAGAAGGTTTTACAAATAAAGGATAATACCGATTCCCAGGTCTCACCACGAGGAGGTTGCTGCACAAGAGACCCGAAAGAGAGTCAGAACGAATGCAATATTCCTTCTGGCTCCCTTTCTTACAACGATGGACTTATACTAAATAACGCAAGTATGTCGAGTGATTCTTGCGGGGCAGAAGGTGTGAATCGGAGAAGAAGTCTCCGATCCACGGGGGATCAAAGGCGAATCAGGCAGAAGGCTCTGATTCCTTCAAAGTGAGAAACAAGAGCGAACCAGAGCAGAAGGCTCTGATTCGAAGGTGACGCGACGCGTACAATGCTTGCAGCCCAACTCCGGCCAGAGCCGATACCCGACGTGTCCTCACCAAGAGAGAAGAACACGAGAAGTGTTCAAACGGGGTACCATTTCTCTGCCAACTACCACCTGCCACCAGGGAACGCAATGCGTTGAGGTGACTCGGGTAGAATGACGAACAGAGAATTTCTCTGCCAACTACCTGCCACCAGGCAACGCAAAGCGCTGTGATGACTCGGGTAGGATTACGACAGAGAGAATGGCAATGCGAGTGAACACGTCTCAATGAACCACCCGTCTCAATGTATCGACGCCGAGTACCGGCCCCAACCGGTCTGGTACATACAAGCAAGGTCCGACACAGCAGAAGGCTGTGAAGGAGTCAAAAATACGAGTCGAGCAAAGTGAATTTACGGCAATAATTACTCGACATATTTACAATGACGACATACAATCTTAACATATAAACGAAATATAACTAACTTAAAAATACACTGCAGTCTTCTTCTTCGTTGGTGTGTCCTCTTCTTGGTGTACTCTAACTGAAACAGACTAATAATGATTAGACATACATATCAATGCATAACCCCGCACACGAGTGCAAGCCTAATATCCGCTCACGAGAGCAAATCTAAAACGAGCTCACGAGAGCCAAACTAACCCCGCACACGAGTGCGAATCTAACCTGCACACGAGTGCAAACCTATTACTCGCTCACGAGAGCAAACCTAGAACCAGTTCACGAGAACCAGACTAACCCCGCACACGAGTGCGAATTTAACCTGCTCACGAGAGCTAACCTACCACCAGCTCACGAGAGCCAAGCTAACCCCGCACACGGGTGCGGCCTATAGGCGATTCGGGTAGCCCCGGGGACGCGACACCCCGCACTCACTCACGGCCCCATCCGTGAGTGAGCCCCTGGGGGACCTCCGATCGGAGGAATACCAATTTCAGACAAGATATGAAAATGTTTTGAAGCGGGACTTGTGAAAATTCCAATGCAGACAATTGGAAATTAAATTCAACAGTCACAAGACCAATCATAATCCTGCACATGATTGCGAATACAGCCAGGTACCAGCTCACGAGAACAAATATAACCACGCACGTAAGCGTGCAAACCTAACCATGCACATGAGTGCGAATACGACCAACGAAGAAGCTCACAAGAGCAATTAGAATTTTGCGCACGAGTGGGGCGCTCAAATTATAATTTTTGTAAAGAATACAATTGACAAATTCGAAGGAGACTCAATATCGAAAGTCTCGATGAAAATTTTAAAAGTATGACGGACAAGTTCGAAAAGACAAGGGAAACTTTGAAAAATATTAGTAATCAAACTCACCGTTGTTCCTTGAATGAACAGTTGAAGATAGGCCAGGGTGACTGTAGATGACCCCTTGTCCACCTCTGGTCCACCTTTGGTCCTCCTCTGGTCCTCCTCTGGCCCCTCGGGTCCTCTTGGCGCTCCTGGTCCCGAAGCACGTCCGCTCTCGCCGCTCCCCCCGGCCCGACTGACTGACTGACGGAGAGCTCTCGCCGAGCCGCCGAGCTCGAGCGGCGCCCCCCACTCCGCCGAATATCGATCGATGTCGATCGCCGTGACAATTATTGAAAAATTTATTATTTCCAGCTGGTTAATGTTTATAACAATTCTATTTTACAACAATGTCCACAAGCAATTCCTTGGCTATCTGACCACCTAATTTTTTAGTCAAAGTGGCTAATAGTTTTCGTGATACGGAATAACTTTTAAACCATAACATTCGCACGCATTCATTTATTCGATACAATTCACAGATAAATTTATTATTTCTGGCTGTTTAATGTTTATAACAATTCCTTTTGCTACTGATATTAACGAGCACTCCCTTGACCACCTTGCCATCTAAATTTTTCGTAAAAATAGACAATAAAACTCGAGATTGAGAACAACTTTTAAACCATGAACATTCGCACGCATTCATTTATTCAATACAATTCACAGATCAATTTATTATTTCTGGCTGTTTAATGTTTATAACAATTCCTTTTACTACTGATGTTAACGAGCACTCCCTTGACCACCTTGCCATCTAAATTTTTCGTAAAAATAGACAATAAAACTCGAGATTGAGAACAACTTTTAAACCATGAACATTCGCACGCATTCATTTATTCAAAATAATACAATTAGACATTTATTAATTCTAGCTAATTAATATTTATAATAATTCCTTTTGCCAACGATGTGGACAAACACTCCCTTGAACACCTTGCCATCTAATTTTTTACAGTAAAGTCTTTTCAAAATATTTCTGTCCAGATCGATTCTTGGAACATTTATGTATAAAAAAGTGAAAGGTAATAATTCTCGTTTATGAAATGTTTTGAAATTACAAACTGAGGTGTCTCGTATAAAATTTGAAATAGGAATTGTTGATTTTCCTAAAATTATGATTCAATAATATATTTCTAGGAATTCTTTGTCCTTGAGTTTTGCTTTTAATATTGAAACCAACATCGTCTGAAATATCTGCTCCGTATAGAATGTAACAATTCATAATGATCAATATAATGGTTCTGTGACGATTTGCCTTCTCACCGACGAGATCATGTCGATGGCCTTCTGTTTCTCACTCCAGTCAGAATATATCTTAGAGGGCGTAAGAGGACACCGAAATTTTCGAGTGACACGAACTCCCATGAGGCTGTATCTCGTCGGTGATATGGTCGCTGTTTCGTGGTAAAAGCGGACTCTACGATGCGCCTAGGAGCTGTTCTGTGCTAAGCGTGAGCGTGCCAGAAAATGGTGGCAACTCAGACCCGGGCATGAGCACTCTTTTATCCTCTCTGTAGGTAACTACTTAGGACTTAAGCCGAATATCTAAGAATTATCGACTATATCATTATTTTAATAATTTTGAATAAATTAATTAAACATTTCGATTCCGAGTTTGCTTTTTATATTTTTATAGAACGTTTCGAGAAGATATGTCTATAACTGCTGTGAACAATGTGTCTACCATATAGCTGGAATAATGTAGCTATCGATCTCATAGAAACGTGATTAAAGAGGCTATTTATAAATACCTTTACATGTATCTATACTCTATACAACGCTTCGAAAAGCGCACGTATATGTAGTTGACTATATAGACAATTCAGTCGTTAACAGTCGTTAAGCTGCCCTGATAAAAGAAAGTTCTGTGATTGTTTTAATTACTTACTTAATTATTAAATAATAATAAAAATGGCAACAGACGAAACTTCTTGGAGAACGCAAAGCTTTCGGCAAAGTGTAATAGCAAAAATGTAAGTTGGTATAATACTTTGATCGACACGATTCTATTTAATAGTGTGCGTTAAAGAATAGAGCAACAAAAGAGTTGTGCAGTGTACAATTTTTCTACGACAGTCAAGAAATCGTCTGCACGAATAAATACGTTCATATATTTATTAAATATTTTCCATACAGAGATGAAGCTGTACAGATGTCTGGAATGCCCATTACAAGAAATAGTATTGATATGGAAAATCATGTTTTCCAAAAGGCAAAAACTAAGGTTTGTTATCATTTTCGTTAATATCAGTAGATTGTTAACATTTTCTTTTGTGAACTGTTCGTAAATGTTCTTCTGCATAATGACAAGTGCCAAATTTATGTTTTTTCATTTTTATTTGAAACATTACAGTAATTAATTATAGTGAAATTGTTTTTATTTCAGGAAGAATATTTAGGCTTCGTAGCCAGACTGATTCTACATGTCAGAGAACTAAGTAATACACATACACATATATAAGTAATATACATTCCCGCTCAAAAGTATGTGGACAACACGTTGAATTTTTATATGAATCTTTGATGACTTTCATTCAATTTTATGCGGTCTAGTTTACACAGTACCAGAGTATATTTGAATAAAAATGATGCGAGTTTTATATTTCGAAATGTTCTTTCAACCCTTATGTCGATAACTGAGTACCCATTTTTTTTGTCGATAAATTAAAACATTATTTTTTGTGTGAAATATATATATTCTCCCACAATTTTATGTGGTCTAATTTACACAGTTAATAATAATTCATTAGATATCTCACCAATAATTATCATTATTGTCTTTCATTTATACAAGAGATTTTAATAATTAAATTATACAATTCGGTACTATTAGAATAAATTTTATATTTGCAATGAAGCGTCCACATACTTTTGAGCGGGAGTATACATGAAATTTAAATGTTCTTAATTTACTCTGTACATTGCAATTCTATTTTAGACTCCAAGAAAGGTGCAGGAGCTACTGCACCAGGTGCAGCAGGTACTGGAAACCAAGGAATGCCAGATCCAATTGGAGCATTGCAAACACTGGCACGTCAGGGAACTGGGAATAATCAAATGATTAACATTAACGGACCAGGCCCTAATCCTCAGGGAATAATTCCACAACAGCCTGCAAATACAGCTACAAACTGTGAGTACACGCAACTGAAAAGCTACGTTATACACTTTTTAAATGAAAGTATGAGAAAAGTAGGAGAAAATGTAAATGAAACATGTTTTTATATGTATTTGGTTCTTCCGCTATTTATTTAAGACGTATTCTTTAGTTAAAAGATTTAGTAAAAGATTTTCTCTATAATTTCTAACTGTATCATCTTGTGGAATAATAAGTTGCAAATTATGAGTGAATGTTGGGGAAGAAAGTATACGAAATATACAATTACATTATTTTATAAAGTCTTCCACTGGACACCTTGCACTTTCTATATCCAACTCTTTGGACTATCAGATGCGAGATGGGGACTCAAAAATGGATCCCTGGGCACTGTGAACATAAAGTCTTCCACTGGCACATTATTGTATCAATAATATAATATTTCTATTAGTCTCTATTACTTCCTCTCACACTAGATAAGATAATGAAGATAGGATACGAAGATAAGATAATGAAGAATGATGAATAATGAAAATAAAAGAATAACTATTAACAAATTTGAATGCAATACATGAGATATATGACAACTTCATTGAATGCAGTGAAGTATAGACAAAGATAGAACGTGCCTAGATATAGCATGGAACAGAACTTTTACCCACTTTTAACTTTTTTAGATTGATCTTTTATCTAGCGCTTTTGGCTATTGAAAAATCCCACCTTTGTATTATCGAGAAATGAGAACGCGCTTCCCGCACCCTTGCAATTCTGGAAACGAGTCTACCGCTTTTTGACGCGCATGCGCGAACAAAACCGTTTCATATCTCATTACTGATTGGTCGCGCCATAAGGTGATCGGAATATAAATAAAGGCGATCTGCTATATTCTAAATACAAGTGATCTCTCGAATCTCTGTAATAGAGTTGTAGACAAATTGAACAAAATGGAAAAGCGGTTGACAAATATGTATTACTCGCAATACGACAGTTTTATGGATAGTGAGCCTTATTATGATTCGGATAACTTAGATTCCTTACAGCAATCACCAACTCATGCTGAATACCTAGAATATATAAAGTGTAGGAAAAATGAAGAATTAATCCATGAATTATGGAAGGAAAAATTAATTAGTGAGAAAAGAAATTGGGCAAACCAGATCGAAGAGTATTGTGGCATGGCGGTTGATCTAAAAAACAATAGAGTGTGCTATATTTATAGACATAATGACAATTATATTCCAGACATCAAATTTAAAATAACAATTGTGTATATAAGACTATTACGCAAATGGTATATCAGTTTAGGACGCAGTAGAGTACCAGGAACAGTAAATATTCATAATAAATTAAGGGAAGGTACTGATAATCCGATTGGAGAAAGAGTACTTAAACTAGTGCGTAAATGCAACAGTTTAATGGAAGTCTATTCAAGGAGAATAATAAGCATATATAAATTGATCAATGGAACGAAAGAGACATACAAAGACTTAGAATTTGAAATGAATGAATCCCTAACCAGTTTAAAAGCAGAGTTCAAAGGAAGCGGTTGGCCTGTAGACCTAGAGAAAATCACACCCAACAGTGTTATAGCTGTTGAGCTAGAATTAGATGTCAATTTATCTGTTACTAGTCTTACATATGAGTACAAATGTAGTTACAATGTACCGGAAAGAGAAATGAAGATATATTTAAGAGAACTGGACAAAAAGTTAAAAATATTTTTTAGTTTCGATTTAAAGGAAGCATTCATTATATTTATGAATGGCGAATCTTCTTCTGTTACGGAGAGTTCGGAGAGAGATTAAAGATAACTACGTGTTTATACTTATAAGAAGAGAATATCTGTTGTTTACAGTATAATAATGTTGTTTACAGTATAATTAACATTTTTCTTATAAGATTATTGTGAATTAAAATATTATGTAAAAATTTCAATAATATACTCTTCTCTAAATAATGTAGTCAATGTATTATATAGTACACTTTAACCCTCGTACTATGCTCCTCAAAAATAGATTCGTAAAACTTCAAATCAACAAATTACGTTTCCATTATACTGTTACATTCGAAAGCAATATTTTTACAACACAAACAGAAACAAAACCAAGTGCTTCTAACTGTAAGTATCTGAGAAGAGGAAATTGGTGAATTTTCAGTTGGGAGCACAATCAATTTTAGGAGATAACATTAGTCTAAATTGGTCAAAAGCAATTCTGTTTCTGTTCTTTATTTCTGCCAGTACTGCAAAGCTTAAATCAACGCCCTGGACAACCTATGGCTATGCAAAGTATGCAAAATAAAATGCCAGGTATGAGCATGATGTCTGCTCAAGCCACTGGACCAATGAGTCATATGGGTCCAATTCAGACGATGCAGACTAATTCGATGTTAACACAAATGAATCCAATGGGACAAGGGAATATGCCTCAACAAATGAATCAGGTTGTTACCAATCAAATGGGACCAATTGCTGCCGGACAAATGCAACAAAATATGCAAGTACGTACCTATCGAGTCCCATAAGTTACAAAACATTCTGTGCATTTTAATTTTCTACAATGAATGTACAGATAAGCAATAAAGTTCCTTTTCAGACACAAATGCAAAATCAATTATCCAATCAGATTGGCAATCAGATTGGTGGATCTATAAGTGGAATTCAAACTAGTATGCCACAGCAGATGAATCAAATTGCCCCGGGACAATTAGGTCCTGGTCAAATGCAGCAACAACTGAATCACATGCAAAGAAAGGTACCATAGTGGAATATCAATTTTTCTGGATTAATAAAAATGCTATATGTATAATTATCTGAGACATTTATATACGTTATCATTTTCAGCCTGGTGAAATGATAAATACTGGATTTCCTGGCCCTAGAAACATCGCAGCGAATCAATTTTTACGGCAAAGTCCATCTCCGTCAGCTCCAAGTCCAGCTGGTTTGGGTGCACCCTCGAGGTTGTTACTCTGAAACACTTTTTACACGTACATTAATAAACTCGTACATGTTTCAAAACATTAAGCAATACAAAATATGTGTTACAGTAATCAGATGGTGGCATCTCCAGCATTAGTTCCATCGCCAAGTCCTCAACATCCTATAATGGCGGGTCAAAACAGATCTGTCGGTATGTTAAAATGATTTTTTTATAATTCTAGAGAGATGAATGAATAAAAATAATACATGGTGTATATTAACCTAGGTATGGCACCATCACCTAGCAGTTCTTTGAACACTCCTGGAGGTGTGGGTGCTACTCCAAGTCCACAACAGGAAGATCAGGCGTACAGGGATAAAGTTAGGCAATTGAGCAAATATATTGAACCTTTACGAAGAATGATTGCTAAAATGGGTAACGAAGGAAGTAAGTGCTCTAAATGTTCTGTTGGTAATATAAAATCGTTGCTCTTTATACGCGTATCACGAACCGTACAAATCTTTTTCGCAGATGTCGATAAATTAAGCAAGATGAAGAAACTTCTAGAAATCTTATCAAATCCCAGCAAACGCATGCCAATGGACACACTGTTGAAGTGCGAGGCGGTTCTTGAAAAAGTAGATTTTAAACGTAGCGATGCAAGTGTTGGGCCTCCTCCAGCGGCACTTAAAGAACATCATTTCTTTAGTCCGCTTTTGGAGGCAGTAAGCACGCATCTTCAAAGCCCAGTGGTGAATCATACGCTGCAACGAACCTTCGGTCCATGCTTGGAAGCTTTATTTAGTCCAGAGATAAAGTGCGTAATATTCAAAACTATGCCAGCTATGTTATCTTTTTCTTTCGAGATACTATTAATTAATAATAAGTTTTTAAATGTTTTCGGCGCAACGGTTCGATCGTTTATTACGAATTATAAAGCAACTTTGCTAATTGTCAAACAAAATCAACGTTTCGATCCTAGTTTGGATCTTTTTCAAGATTTATTTGAATCGCGTCTGTAAATTAAATATGTTGCTTTATAATTCGTAATAAACGATCGAACAGTTGCGCCGGAAACATTTAAAAATTTATTATCAGCAAATACGATCGATAGAAGAAACATATTTACTATTAATTGAATCTGTTTTTGTGTAAATAGAAATCTACCACCACCATTGAAGAAACAAAAAATAGAAGAATTTCCTAGTGAAATTCCAGATGTATTACAGGGAGAAATAGCTCGGCTAGATCAGCGATTCAAGGTAATTTATCTACTTTTATATTGTACTGTGTAATTTAATTACTATACTTGTATCGTGTATTTGAAACTGCATCCAGGTCAGTCTTGATCCAGCGCAACAAAACGGATCTAAATGTATTCAGCTAATATGTTGGCTAGACGATCGTCATCTTCCATGTGTACCGCCAGTTTCGGTTACAGTTCCAGCAGATTACCCTCTGACACCACCGCGTTGTGTGATGGCACCTCACGAATATGCTACAACATTCCTTTGTGCCGTGCAGAAGGCTTTGAATGCGCGTATAACGAAACTTCCTCGTCGTTTTTCTGTGTCTCAATTGCTGGATACTTGGGAGATGAGTGTAAGACAAGCTAGCGCGCCTTCGCAAACACCCGTTACCGCCAGCACTGTATTAATGGGTTTATAGTTTCATAGTGTACTTTATGTGTAAATTATTCTATAAATTTTTAAGTATTATAAAACGTCATATTGCCACATATTTCGTTATCTATTTAATTCTTCCTTGACGAAAATCCGTCTGCCTCAATTTAAACGATAGCCATTCTATCCTAATTAAATTTTAACATATGTAAACATTCATACCTATTTCATTCTAATTCATGTACATAGCTTTTATTCGGTTAGAAAGATATAATTGTTCCACTGCTATAACATTATATCACTTTTATTTTCAACTTTGACAAGAACAGTTCGTACCGGAATACATAAATACATTCCATCTACAATACTGTTTTCTTGAATAACTTCTCATTTGTGTTATCTGTTTCTTCCGCTTCGTTAGGGTATAATCACAAGGCACGTTGACTTTAACACATTTTTATTTCACTTCTTCGTACACCTATTACAAAAGAAGCAAAACCATTCGTTCGAAAACGTTCATACGCATACAAACATGTGTCCAACATACGCAATAGTTGCAGACCGACGAAATAGAAGGAAAATATATATTCCACGGTAATCTGTAAGCAATGATCGTATAGGTATACGTATATACTTAGGATTAATCGTGCGTGAATCGCATCGAAATAAACGCGTGGCTCTAAACGGCGCGTGTTTGCAGCACAGTAAGAAAAATGTTCATAGAAAAATATGACTGGTATACGCAATAAATCGCACAATTAAACGCGTGAGCATAACGTTACGTGTATCTTTCCTCGGCATAATCGTCGGAACTTCTTTTTTTCTCGTCATGGAGAATAATTGAAGGAAACCTCGGGGTACAATGATAATTATATGTAGTAATCGCTTGCTTACAAATGATATGCTCAGTGAATTGTGTTCCGTTTCCCATACGTTTCACGATTACGTGTTGATATAGTCGGTAGAAATGATATAGTGAACTTTTGTTGTGTTCGGAAGTTTTCATCCTTCTTTTTTTTTGATTTTCTTTTTTCATTCGCTTTGCCTCCTCCAATTTCTTCCACTGACTATACTCTATTCCTGATAATTAATCTTCTGAAACACTTACAGCCAGAGGAAGAAAACTGTGACTCGTGAGTTAAGGAAGAATATATTTAAACGCAAATTCTTATCGTTCGTGGCCAGAGACGATTTCTAGCCCCAAGGGTAAAAATTACTTTGGGGCTGGGGATAATTAATTAAGAAGTCAAAGTGCAATTAGTGTCATTGAATATCAACGATCTATACCTGTTCTATCGACTATATAAATACCTACAGATTAGACACATATAATATATAAATGTCTTTCGATATCAATTTGTCGCTATCTCCACGAGGGACGAAGATACAAATTTCGATTCGCAGTTGTAACGTTTCGAACATGTACTACAACAGGATTAATCCCTTAAATAATGCACAGAACATTTGTTTTGCGTGTGATATTAACGTTTCTGAAGATCGAAGTAAAAGATCTCTCAATTATTTTGGTTTTTATTTAAGGAAAGAATCTGAAGATGTTAGTACCATGAATCGCAGATTGAATCTATTAGATTGGTTTCCAAACTTGAGATTATAACAATTTGTTTGCTTGTAATGACGATTATTAAAATCGTTCAATTTTCTGCTGACGATATTCAGATTGCTAAATAAGTTCAACCATTTTCTTTTGGAAAGCCTGACACAACGCATTTAATATGACTTTTTCAAAAAGTATACGATCACAGAAAAACATCGTTCTGTTTATATGGTTGATTGCATTTAATAATAAAATTTCGTTTTTAGCGAATTTTTGCAAATTTATTCATTACTATGTCACTAATATTAGCGGACCATGTCAGCATTCTAATATTAATACCATAGTGTAATAACTAGACTGCGGATCTTTATGCAAAATAAAAATGTTCTGCATTGATTGTGGGAAGCAGTAGTTAAATAAAAATTCATTTTATCCCTTAATAGTCTTTCCACGTTGGAAACAACATAATAATATTCTTAGATTTTTTATATTTCACCCAGTTAATTTCTTCACAAATGCATAAAGATCCGCAGTTTGTAATAACATATAGTAGGGGTGGGCGGGTAACCGGAAATTCGGATTCTATCATTATTGGATTGAATAGTAATTACTAGACTGTGGATGTTTATGCAATTTTCAATTTTAGTAGACGAATTTGGAGAAAGTGGAATAAAATAGAATCGTATTTTCCGTGCACATTGATAAGTTCGTTGAACAATTGTCAATTTTGCAACTTCATGGCGTAAATTACAGATATATAAATAAGATGTGAATTGAAAAATGCTGCAACTATAAATACATATTTCGATTGTATATTTGATCATGTCAATTACGCGTACTGTCGAACAAACGAACGAATTACATGATCGTTCAGAAAGTAATGAAAGTTGAAAGGTATTTATAAACGACGTTTCGAAACCAACTACTGCATCTGAGACTCCATTCTAAGTAAAATTGTTCATTTTTTGACTGTTTTCTATACAGCAATACTGTGCCATGTGGATATGTTGGTTTTTGTTTTGTATGATGACTGACACCCTAACTGATATACTTCGAACGTACATCGGCCAGAGCATCAATAATCACTATGATTATTTGTTTGATCGGTATCATTATTTTTTTGTTTAATACTTACCACCATATCTATTTAATGTTAAAAGTTACACGTATATTTTTTGTTTGCGATAAGAGATCAGTAACACATTAATAGTAATTATTACTTGTTTGATGCTTATCGATATCCGCTAAGAATATTACTTATTGTTTCTTTGTTAGAACGATACATTCAGAACATTGTTAAATTCAATTTCGGCGAGAGTTATTTGACGTGCGGTTTCTCTGTACTAATCTCAAAACGCTTAAACAAACTTCCCATATATGTATATTCCCATCGAGATTATTCCGCTCACATGTATTTTCCTTTTGATTCGAGTTTTAGCCATGTCTTAAAATTCTTGCATTCTTTCATCTTGAAAATATATCAGTAAGAGATCGATGGTTCCATTCGATCGTTAAATTCGTAATATTATGTATACATGTATGTACAACGTTATCATTAAAAGTGCAAATATCCCTCGCCATGGAAGTACTGATCTATGTGGTAATCAAACAGCATCGTTCATTGTGTTGCACGATATGCAAGTTCCTTTGCATTGTAAGAGTAAGTTCAACAGCAATTGCTTTAGAGTCCATTTTCGTGTACAGACTGTCTCCTTAGAAGCTACACTATCTACGTTCAGCTGAAGATAGAAAAAACATAGATTCATTATATTTACGCCTATGCTAGCTTAGATCTGGTTAATCAGATTTCAAAGGATACTATCGCAGGGATCAATCTACTCGCTTAAGCGGCTAGACTCGTTTTTCCAGGATTGCAAGGATGCAGGATGCGCCGTCTCATTTCTCGATAATAAGAAGAGTTTTTCAGTAGTCAAAAGCGTTAGATAGAAGATCAATCTAGGCTGCGATCACCCTTAAAAGTCCTGTTTTTACGTTTATAACGCGTAATTTGTATTATACGGAAGCAAACAGCTGTGCATGTAGCTATTTTTATAAAGCTGCGATATCTACATGGTGCCGAATAATGCAAATTACGCCTCGTAAATTAAAAATTAGACTTTTGAGGGCGATCGCGGCCTAGATTGATATTTTATCTAGCGTTTTTGACTATTGAAAAACCCCATCTTTGTCTTACCGAGAAATGAGAAGGCTCACCTCGCTCCCTTGCAATCCTGGAAACGAGTCTACCCCCTTAACGTAAATTAGATAATTGATAATAAGATATATTTGTCCGAGACCTACGAATCGATGACTGTCACAGGAAAACTAAACTTCGCTACGGGTCACATCGGAAATGGAAAGCTTGCTCTGCCCATGTACATGCATATTTCTTAAACGTTCTACCTTTGTTCTTATATTTTTAATTAGAAACGAAGGAGTTTTTAACGCACGTTTCAAAAATTATGTACAAATTCGGACTTGAATTTTGAAGGGAATTCCATGAACATTGATTTTTGCTATCTAACAAAAAAGTGAGCAATGCGCAGTTGGCTTATTCCGCTTAACTAGTACGTTTACATATATGTACATAAAACCGACAACTATGTTATTTTGAATTGTGAAATAATTTAATTTGGTAATCTGTTGCTCTACAAATTTGTTTATACTAATAATAATGCTAGATCAAATTTAGAAAAAATCCTTGAAGCACACAAAGTACAGGTATTTGAACTCTCGTAGCACAGACACAGCTATATTTACGTTTTTTGTGACAAGGAACTTGAAGCAATAAAATCTCAAAAATATCTTATTATCAATACGACTATTAAATTAATCCATTTTTCGTCACAGCGCTATTGCGTACCGCGAAGAAGCTTACTGTTCCTACCTAATAGTATGATTGAGACTACATTTTTCGTTGCATATTCACTGTTTTATCTCACTCATGTTTGGTTAGCGTTAAAGTTACCTTAAAACCAATGCTTACATATTTACTTGAAATTTACAAGAAAATCCTGTTCACACAGTAAGTCGAGGAAGAATCAACTAGAAGATTAACATAATTATACAGTTCACTCGAACTCGCATCGAAGTGAATGCACTACGAATAGAACTATTCATAAAATTTATAAAAGCACCGAAGAAACTTAAATTACGTATACATTTACGTCAGGGATCCTTTAAGGGTGGTACGATGCGAAAGAAAAAGTGCATTCAGCTTTCGGAAAAAATGTGACAACGATTGTATTAAAAAAAATTACAGAAAAAAAAGAACAAAATCGAAAATAATAGTAGTACATCAAAATCACGTATCAGCTAATAAGTAAAGTATACTCATTCTTTATAATCATCGAATAATCTCTTTCTTATTTTACAATCTGAGTTTTCTTCCGAGATACGAACAGTATCTCGGATTGATCGATCCATTTTCTATCATTTCTTGAGAACGAAACGTCAGATTACAAAATAGAGACGTGACATTTTGATTTTGATTGTCGTAAAAAAATTTGCTGGTTGTTGCTTGTTGCATGATTTCGCAAAACGTGGTTTCATAATGATTTTCAATGAACTTAAAAAAGAAATGTATGAGCTGATTATGTCATGCATAAGTTAATGTAAAGATAATACACTGTATATATATATATATATATATATATATATATATACAATTACGGATAACAGAAGACACTCGCGTACGTATAAGAAATTATGAGTACAATCGAAAACTATGTACAAAGTTAATTAAAAGTCCTCTTAGACTTAGATTAGACGAATCATTTATACGTATCAACTATTCGGAACAGAAATGTGTTTCTTTTATCACTTAATTATCGGCACAACAATTACGGTTCGTTAAAAATTTTGTAACTAAGGTTGACTCTCTTTTTTGATTTTTCTTTTCCCCATTGTTTACCATCGATATTAACGGAGTGCATCTATAGTAATCACAATTTTCATTGGCTGTTACATCCCGGTGACTTTGATATTGAAAGCTAACGTCACGTATGTATATTTGGTGCATGTCCTGAAAATTGACAACTGTTTATATATATCATATTTAATATTGTAATAGCAAACTTTCTAACTACACCTTGGTGACTAATGACGCGGCTATTCTGCTTTTCTCCACGACCGGTTTAAGTATTGTGTAAGTATTTCAATAAACTGCGTATGTTTATAGACCGACACTAATTTATCAACTGCTTAGGCCTTTCCAACGTGAATAATAAATCCATGCGACACCCGTTGTCGTCGCGCACACGGAACGCGTTGACATGCAAATGACAGAGTACTCTTTAAAATTCTCTTAAGGAGGTAGACTCGTTTCTAGGATGGCAATAGAACTTTTGAGGGCGATCGCGGCCTAGATTGATCTTTCATCTAGCACTTTTGACTACTGAAAAATGCCATCTTTGCATTATTGAGAAATGAGAACGTGCATCCCGTACCCTTGCAATCCTGGAAAAACGAGTCTACTCCCTTGAGCTCGGTTATCATCTTCTGTCGTCGAGTGTTTTGTATTACAAGACATTTATTTCTAAAAAAAAGAAGAAAAAGAAACCGGAGAAATATGAATTAATAGGCAGATATTCATTCACCCTATAATATGAGGCACACAGACAGCCATTATCGTTACAGCGGTGTCGTTCTTAGAAGATTTACAACTTGATGCACTCTATTAAGTTCTGATAAGTTGAACGGAGACGCGAATTGTTTCTTCGATAACGATAAATCGACTCGGATCAGACTCGTTCGATTTAACGGAATGTATATATATATACATGTAAGAAAACAGGATTCTCACTTTCGTTCAGTTGAAAGAGCTAATTAAACGTAGCGCTGCTAGTATTAAAAGATACAAAATGTCTTTTTTATTTTCGAATCGCGATAAAATAGAAGGTGATGTTGAAAACTTTTCAGTTCAATTCTGCCGTTACAATTGTGGTTTTTTTCCTTTTTATACTTAATTTACCTATACGTCTAGGTAACCGCTCGACTTAAAGCTGAAAGCTTGGATACCTATTAACAAGTTCCCAACACAAAAAGTGGTTTTCTATATAATCATATACAATAGTATATGTAACAGTTACGATCGAGTCGTACCATGTGCTCGGAAAAGCGCGATGATCAGGCGCTTATCTGAGGCCACGATGGCTCTACATTAATTAACGGAATTGGTGTTTCTTCCTTGCGCATTCAACAGTTGACTGTTGACGTTCGAAAAGTTCTTCTACCTACGTTAAAGCTATATAATGGACGTTTATATATATGTATCTAAATAAGTTAAAAAAAATGAAGGACATCCACTACTTTTTTACAATTTGCTGATTAAAAGGAAATAAATAAATAGTTCTCATATAGACATACATATAGAATAGTTTAAAGTGAGGGTCTCTTGCCCTTTGTGCTATGTTAAGCATCGTTACAGCTGCATCGTTTTATTATTTTTTTTTAAGTAAATGTCGCGTGATTTTTCCACACTATCTTATGGCAAAAGGAAAAAATATCTACAAAAATGCGCTTGAGACATTATTTGATCTATCTAATTCATTTAGAGTCTCCCTAACTTCTCACAACTTTCGACACGTTTCGATTCAATCGATATTCGCACAATACGATTAATATTAAATGAAATGAATACATCAAGTCTCAATTTAATCTAAACACATGCTTTCTTAGCTCTCGCGTTCCTTCTGCACGATTATGGACTGAATATTCAAATTCCCACAAAGTAAAATACAACCTCACAGAGGCTGTTGAAACGGGGTAGACCGAGCTAACCCTTTCACTGCCTTCGGTGTGTTGTATAATTTTCGATTTGGTTTTTGCAATTAAGCGATTATCTAAATACCATAAATATAAACGATCTAATTCATTGGTTCAGCCTTTCGATTTCGAGACGCAGGCAGTGAAAGGGTTAGATATATTCTAGTTCTGTGACTGGGCCTTTTTACCCCCGCGCGGTTTGATGCTCTCCGAAATCTGCCACATCGCCTCCTCACAGAGGAAATCACTGAAATTGTTGAAGAACGTTATTATACGTTCGTGTTTCTTGAACGAGTATCTCCTGCAACAAAAAATTACCAGGTTCGTAAATTAAGGTTGCATTCGGAAGAAATTAACTGTGTATTCAACATTGTGAGAAAGAGAATGAATTTTTATTTCACTCCAGTTTGCTGCAATTCAGACAGAACATTTTTATTCTGCATAATTTGCTGTCTATTAATAAGTGTTCATCGTCTCTATATGTTTTAACAAAAATAAGCAAATGATATATGTATAAAACAGGAAGATGACCGTACCCTTTTTTGAACCTTTTCATATTTTCGACGATATTAAACTGTTGCCATCTTTTTGAAAAGTTAATAGTGCCATCAGGTAATAAATCACTGTTTCCAATATGCACAAACGTAAGATCTTGTAACACGAGACCACTGAAAACAGGCAGAATATTTATTCGTTTATCAATCTCTGTAGTATGTTGTTAATCAAATAATATTGAAAATGGATCCTCACATGTATGGGATACACGGCGGTTGCGTTTCAGCCAGAGCTTGCCTGTAGGCTCTAAAACTGCTAGAACTATCGATAAGAGCACAATATTCCTTCAAGCCTTCTGTAATATGCTTTTGCCACTCGAGCCTTCTAATAGGCGCGCTATCCAGTGCAGAAAGCAAGGCTAGATAACTATTAAAGTTGTTGATCTTTCTAAGGTGCTTCATTATTTTAATAAATTTAACCACGTATTTCTCTCTATCCTTCGCCTCGTTCTCTAACCTATGCTCCAGAATCCTCGATCGGGCCCAGTAAGACATTTTGTTGAAATGTTCCGTGAACCTGGTTAGATTCGGACTACGTTCCTCGTTCTGTTCCTGGGCCCAGATCAGCACTTCTGGTATTTCGATTTTCATAAACAAATCCGCGTCTAGTAGCGTCATTTGTTCGGCTATCTGTTCGCTCTTGAAATCGAGAAGAGAAGCTTGCTTCGTTGACACGCTCAGTGACGAGAGGATTGGCTGTGCTGATTGCAACTGTTTCGCTTGATGCTTCTCTAAAATTTTCACTCGCAGAGCCTTCGCCATGGTGAGGTCACCGGTACATACCAGTTGCAGCACGTATTCCATTAAGGTCTGCAGGAGAGTATCATCGAGGTCCGATATGCTAGAGGAATACAATATTTTTTAGCTGTTTCTGATTACTATTATATAGGGTCGAGCAATAACTATGTTCACTTGGAATATTGTATCTCGTTAACTATTAGGTTTAGGACATATGAAGGTCAACATTTTTATGGATCTATGGTATAAAAAGTAGGACAGGTTGGTAGGAAGAGTAGGAGTATGCCTCCACCCTCCACCCACGGTACCTGCCACCCCCCTCTATACCGTGTATGTTTTCTATATAACATTTTTTGATGTTATTACTGGACATAATTATTAACGCACCCTGTACATTTGGATACATGATCGATATAAGAGTGGCTTACGTTAAATCACTAACGACTCTAACTAGTAAAGCAAACGCCTCGCGAGCTGCCCTTTGTTCAGCGACGTCAGCAGAGCGAGAGAATGATTGATGACGTCTGTGTAATTTCTGAATTAGTTCGAGTGGCTGCATAAAGGTTCTATACGTTGTTAAGAATGCTTCTTGATATAGGAAATCTGTAAAAAGATAGGCATCTGTAAAATATTATGTCCAATTTTTCATGAAATTGCTACAGCTAATGTTGTATAAATTTAAAACGAATGTCGAAGGGAGTACTAACTGACCTGACTCCTTCTCATCTAAGAAGCATGAAAGAAATCCACAATGATTATATACTTTAAGGAACATTTATTAATAATGCATTTGCATAGAACGATGAAGGGAACAAGCAAGCTTACCATGTTTATTAGCTTTGGTTGCATGGATCAGCAGTGCATCTGGATGTCCTCCCCGTATGTCTGGCCCTTCTTCGTCAGGCTTCTTGAAAACTAAATACTTGGTGACGTCTAATTCCTCGAGGATGCTTGAAGAATACTTGTCCTGATCAACGTCTCTCAGTTCAAGAGTGTTTTCGTCAACCGATATCGACGACAGAGCATTGCTCGCGGGTCTTGAAGATGGCAATATTGTTTCTAAGGTAATATTATTCTGCAAAGCGAGACATTCACAATTAAAGAATAATTAGTCTACCCTCTTAAGGGAACACCCTTTGAAAACTAATTGTGTTGGCCAGTTATCGAGTCGTGTTTGGTCAAATTTTACGAAAGTTATTAGTAGACAGCAGATCTTTATGCAAAATAAAAATCTTCTGTCTGAATTGCAACAAACTGGAGTGAAATAAAAATTCATTCTCTTTCTCACAGTGTTTAACAGGTTGAAAGTAATAGTATAACAGTATTTTTAAATTCTTCTAATGTTTTTACTCTTTTAAATAACACCTACTCATTTTTGTTATAAATGCATAAAATCGGCTGTCTAGTTACGAGTTCCTCAAGGGTGTCCTCGACTGTATGTTTGGTACACTTTGAGAACCGATACGGTACTCACCGATTTCACCGGCGTCGAAGGTGCGAGTTCTTTCTTCTCATGTGTGGACACAGTTTCTTCTGTTTTCACTGGAGTCGAAGTGACTACGGGTTCGATTGTGTGTATACTTTGCATGCTAACAGTAGGTTTCGGTGATATGGGCGGGGGTGTTGCGTTTGATTTAATGGAACGGGATCTCTTTGGTGGCAATGCGGGTGGGAGACTAGAATTATTTGTTATTTCAGCTACCGGCGGTGTCATAGTTATGGAGGTACTGAAAGAAAACCGGAATGTATGTACGCAGTGTCACAACGCATATGTGCCTGTACATATTAAATCACATACTTTGAGTTGTCATGTAACGTAGCCATAGTGTGCGCCATGAAGGAGCACGACTGGGTAGTGGTAAGGGCCATCTCGTGTTTTTGCCATTCCGCTTGCATTGAATTATAAGCTGCCACCGAATGGCGAGTCCCAAGACCAGAGATGAAGTCATTGTTACTGTGGGAACAGTTCCCAAACATCTCCATGTACGCCATAACTGAAATAGACACGACCAGGTTTCAGTAACTTCTATAATACATTGGACGGCGGATGGTGTAATAACATAAAAAGGTAAATAAAAATTGTGATTCCATGATATGTATAATACATATGGTAGATACAAGCATGATTTATGTTATAAAACGTATTAAAAGCGCAGGTGAATATAAAATACAGAAAAAACACTGATGCACAAGCGTGTATCTTCACTTAAATGTTAGAGAAAATTCGAGCACGCAAACTTTCTAACCAACTTACTGGAATGTGAATGCAATCTTTTGAACAACATTTTTCGCATAGACGATCAATTCGGGATCAAACACTATACAAAACAGATGTTACACAAGCACGAATGCTTTCATATCTAAAACTGCGGTGGTATTAGAGCAAAATCGTTCTATTTCGCCGATTCTTCACACATAATCGTGAAGGTGGAAACTGAACTCTCTGGAGCTGTTCCAGTTGAAGAAGCGTAAGTGTTAAACTGACTATTAGCCAGAAAAGGTCAACTCGATTAGTGAAACAATGTCGACGCCCACGCGGCTAGCTGAAGATTAGTTTCTATTGTTAATAAAATTTAGAACTCGCAGCAGAGTTATTATGAGCAATCGAAAGAAGTGCAGTATAATGTGCATTAAACACGAATAATTAATTAATAAATTCGGAGAATGTTGCTTCTTGTTGTAACGAATTCTCGAAAATTCGATGTTAATACACAGAAAGAAAAATGAGATATCATCGTCCGGTTTTAATGTCACATTAATCAATAATATAAGCCACGAAGAAAGCTAAAGATATGAAAAAATAGCTCGGTATCAAAACCAAATGACGCGTATCAAAATCATTTTCATAAAAATGAGAGTATAAATGGAAGATCATAAACATGCCGCAAAGAAGCTAGGAGCTTAAAAATCGTGTATTAATGCGTGAAACGAAGGATTCCAACTTAGCGTGAAAGTGTTTGCTGTGGGATAGCTGATTTTGTGTGGGCAGGACCCCACTTACCAGAATATGCCACTGATTGGAACACTGGGGGATACAAAATATTTCGTCAGTTTTAACCTACTGCCAGGAAAGAGATTTCGGAGCAATCTACTCTAAAATATAATCTATCCAATTTACTAAAACAGTTTTGTCCGCCAACTCAATTCTCGACAATAATCTATTCTCACTGTTTACCGTTATCGATTATAATCTAAGATCTATATATCGGACGGTAATAAAGCAGACACAGCGTGGAGTCGAGAGGGCTGCTCGTTAATTGCTTTATTACTGTCCTCGCTGTTAATTACAGTTCGACTTACTGTGTCTCTTTTTGAGCGGAAGCGGCGGTGGTTTACTGGCATCCGGACTGTCGCCGTTACTGGTATGTAAACTACAGGTTGATAAATGCTCGTTCTCAGGTACATTGTCGTACTGCGATGGCTGACGCTCTTTTCTACGTTTCGAACGTTTCTCCGGCAATGCCGGCGGCACGCCGTTCGTGTCTGACACAGAAACCGACTCTAGTTCCTACGTAATACAAAAACAATGTAAGTTCGAAGTTGATACAGAATTTTTCTAACGTCGTAACTACACTGCGGATCCTTATGCAAGATACAAAAGTCGTCTGCATCAATTGCAAGAAACAGAGGTTCAATAAATATGTATTTCTTCTCTTAACGGCTTCGATCAGTTCAAAGTACCGTGAAAGTACTCGTTAATAGATGCAGAAAATCCGCAGTTTAGTTGTAACTAGACTGCGGATTTCTACACAATTTTGTCACCGTTTAAAATCGTGAAATTGAAGTGAAATAGAATTTATATAAATGCATACAAATTTTCTATTTGCAACAAACTGGAGTGAAATAGAAATGTATTTTCTTTCTTAACATGTTTAATACGTAGAGAATAATACAACAGTATTTCTAAATTCTTCCAATGTTTTAACTGTTTGAAATTACACCTACTCATTTTTGTCATAAATGCATAAAATCCGCTGTCTAGTTATGACAGTACTATGCGTCAAAAATAGTGTTCTAGCATATGAATTATTCACAACGAATTACAGAAATAATAAATAAAAGAGAAACGGTACAAATAAGAAAATAAGAAATATAAAAAAATATAATAAAATTCAATAAGAAATATAAATGGCGTAATTAATGGAAAACTGACGAAGTTTACAAATTAACTTTCGGTCGGCTACTTGGCTTATAGCTGTTGATAACGTATTTGTCTACTGTAGAATAATTTAGAAATTGCCCGACGCTACTTCTGACTGAGTTCTTATTAAAAAGAGAACAGGGACGAGCATGCAACACCCACATTTACCAGTTTCTCCAGCAACGCAGGGTCCCCGTTTCCAGTCATATTTGTTGTGCTAATGGTACTTTTCGAACTACTCATTGTCTTCTGGGTGAATATGGACCCGTTACTGTCAGAAGACATCTTGGTCTGGGAGAACGATTGCTGCTGCGAGTTAAACGTCTGGGAGTTGTAACTAGTGCTACTCTGCTGGGATGATCTTTTGGATGCGATGCTTGAGGCGGTGTAACTTTGGGACGAACTTCGTTGTGAGTGCATGGATACCACACCGGACTCTTGCGTTTGGGTGGATAATCGTTCCAGTTTCCCTTCTATACCTGAAACACGATTGCCGTATCACCCACCGAGTAACGCGTCGAGAATGTCTTTATTTAAGGATAAATTTTGCGTTGGCAAAGTTTTGAGAATGATCCTTCTTACGGAGGAGAGCTTTCACAGTTTCCCAGCCGATGGGCATCATGGATTTCTGACTTTCATCCAACTGATCTTTCGAGACGATCGAGAAAAAGAATGCTAACGGAATTACACCGACTTCGATGAAGATCTATACGATACTGTTTATTCGCGTGGTCGGAAGGTCTGACACGCCTACGCTACCTTGCTCCACTAGCTATTTGAGGAATTCCTGCGTAATTATAGCTCATACATTTTTCTTTGCGCTTATAAATATGTGATGTCACTCGTTCCCGTTACAGTGCTACGGTATTCGTAGAAAATGAATTTTTCTGTCGCATACCGGTGAACGCGTTAAGCAATTCTTGGGGAGTTTGTTGACCCAACAGCATTGTGCTTGGTATACTGGATTCGGAACCGTCCCAGCAGCTACAGTTTGAAGTACCATTGACTTGCATGCCTGTAAAAGAGATGAAATACGTAAGGAAACATTCTATTAAATACACAAGTGGATGAAATATTAAATATGACAATTAGACTACAGATTTTATACATTTATGACAAAAATGAGAACGTACAATATAAAGCAGTGGACGTATTAAAAAGATTTAAGGACATCAGTCTATTAGTTTCAGCTTATTAAGATAATTTAAAAAAGTAACATGTTTCTATTTGGCTCCTGTGTCCTGCAATATATGCAAACAATTTTTATTTTACATAAAGATCCACAGTCTAACGTTAATCAGCTCCTCAAGTGATCCTAGTAAAATTGAAATTTAAGCTTGGCAGAAGAATTAATGCATACAATTGAAGAATGAGATTTTTCGATGATATCGTGTATAGAGAGTTTTACCTTTTTGTATGGTTTTTCTATTTTAGTGAACAACTGTCTATTTTAACGAACCGGTCTGCGTGATGTGTACTCTGGGACTTTCCTAGCAAGACTGGCTCTCGACGATTAAGTCAAACGCGGGTCAGAATCATTTTGCTGAGTAAGAGGTGTGTGTACTGAGTTCTTCTGGACACATATGGGAATGTACTTGTGGAATTCTGTCGCAACCTCCTTGGGGGCTTTTAGTCCTCATCATCTGAGTGTTCTGGGATTTTATTAACTGTCTCGAAGATTTTAAACAGAGTCTAACGAATATGAATGTTACGCCTTTCTTTTTAAATGAAATAAAATTGGATTCGTTTGTAATAATCAATGTGTAGGCATTAAAATAATTGTAGTATACGAAACATGTAAATTTTCTTTTCTCATCTACGACATTTTTGCAAGGGGTTAATAGAAGTCTCTAATTATAAAATTGTTGGAAAGCACAGTTTCAAATACCTTTGTTATATTGATATTTTTTCGAGAAATCAATATATCTTGAGTAGTACCAAAAGCTCAAGCCTGCTATGCTACCGATTATGTTATCAATGAAGCATTCGTCGAAAGAAAATCAGTTACCTTGAATAGTAGCCATTAGGCTGAGATCCATACTGTCGTTCAGAGACTCGTCGTTTGGTCCCATGATCGCTCTAATCTCGTCCTCGTCGCGAGAATGATTCAGAGCCGAATCCAAACTTCCAGCCGACGCGCTTAAAAGTGACGACGAATCCTCTGGAGATCGACTTCGCAGGGAGACCCTATCAAGACTAGACGCTAAAAGACCTTCGGACTCCTCCAACAATTGTTGAGCCCGCGTTCTCCGCTTTGGGGGCAACGGCGGCGGTGTCCCGGAAGAACTATTTTCCTCCGACAGACACACATTTGTTCTGAAATATCAATGCCGATCTCAATCGCGAGAATTTCATTGGACGCCAAACGGATCACTTTCTGGACGCATAAAACAAAGCTACATACAGTGAGTGTAAAAAGTATATAATTGTACCATTATTGTACACCATAATTGTACCAAACGACAATTATAATCATGCAGAAACATTGGCTTGCGTGATAATATGCAATAAAGATTTTCCAAAAATTATAATCTACAAGGTTACATGCAATAATCAAAAAGGCATTTTTTATTATTTTTGCATGCAACCCTGTAAATTGTACTTTTTGGAAAATCTTTTCTCGCACATTATTTAGTAAACCAATGCTTCTAATTGATTATAAAAAATCAGGTAAAAAATCATGTACAGGTGGTACAATTATAAAAAAAGTTGTTCTATTTTGAAGGGCGTACGAATACTTTTTACACTCACGGTAAATCTTTCTTTTATCGCAGTGCCATAAATATTTCCATTAATCTAAAAATTTCAAAATACCCTAGGATCCACAGACGGAAATAGTAATAGTGATGGAAAATAGATTAATCAAATCCGCGAAATCCTCTTTCACGACTGAAATATAAATGCAATTTAATCATGCAAATCCACCGAAAGGGGTTGAACGAGTCTTAATGGATTATTTTAAATGGAATCGTTATTTAGGATTTGAAACATTTCTGACGAGAGATGTGGAAGAGATGAATTATTAATATTATTCCGAAAAACGTGGATTGTTGAACACTTTTGATCGAAGAATATTCTGAAAGAAAACTTTGACGGAGTTGAAAGGTAATCAAAGCAATCAGCTCTTCAGTTCGCTTTACTTTAAAAAGCTTTTGATGCAAACTTGAACGAAAATAATCACTTGGAAATCCTCACAATCCTTAAAGTTATTCGAATTTAACATCGTGTTCAAATAGTGATCCGTTTCAGCGTAAAATTAAAATGATACTAATACTACATACACAGTACATGCTTGTTGTCAGTGTGAGGCATTTAACAAGCTTTGTAGTTAATATAAACATTTTTCAATTTTTGTATAATCGATACCACAACCCCAGGAAAAAGAATCGGTTAATTTTGTTTCTCCGACGAGGAACGACAGTCGTTTAGCTCTGAAAATTCTGCAAGTGTCGGCTTTATTATGTTAAACATATACGACTCAAATCATACAATATAAATCATGGGACGTCACTTATTCTATATTTGAATCAGTCACTCAAAATTAATTTAGCTGGTGACACTCCGAATAAACGCGTCCCACGACGAGTCAATCTTGGACCTTGCAAACCAAACAGGATTGAATTGGACATCCGTGGCGGTTGCTTGTGATACATATAGCGCCAATTTATTTATAATAACCTGCTACACATTTCTCTGAAGTACACGAGCAAGAAAAAATACATTTATAAAGCCGCGATCGAATCATTTAATTATTCGAATAACCAAAAAGCAGTGCGTTCTTTCATTTCACCATTTCTAATTTTGATATATGATCTGAAAGGTAATGGTAAAAATAATATGATCGGCAGTTCAAGTAATTGTTCCTAAACAAAACAAAAGTGTGTGTCCGAATGATTTCTACAGTGGTATTTTAAATCAATTAAAGATTGCCTTCCACAATTATTAATTACAATGCACTGCTTTTGAAAAGAAGACACCTGAAATACGCCCACTGTCATAATAGCTGTCCACTCCACTCCCATATTGCAAAGGTATGAAGCAGTAGCAGTGGAGTGGACAGCTGTTATGACTGTGGGAGTATTTCAAATGTCTTCTTTCGAGGAACGAAAGTGTATAATGTTTATACAAATTTCACAATATGTATTAAAGATTTGATATCATTGATTCTCGGTGAAAATAAAGTTAAGGTCATAACAATAAGTTTTCGTTTCGCTGATAATTTGCCTCACACTGATCGCTACTATGAGAAGCTTAGGGAACTACCTCTCAGGGAGTGGTGGTTTTGGGGGTGGACTAGAATCCCTTAAAATCGACTCGGAACTATGCGAACTACGGACCAGACTAGTAGTCGCAGCGGTCTGCTCTAAAATCTGCCGTTCCCTCGGGGTTAGCGGAATATCGGGTAAGGAATTTCTTTGTGGCGTCAATTCCGACCCATAACCCGACGTTCTGAAACCATTTCAATGATTGTCAAGTTTTCATTGGTACATGACGACACAAAAAAATATCAAAATGGTCTTTACGCTACTGGCAATATTTATCGTATCATGCTAGCTCGATCATTGTCGGCGTCCAACAATTTCTATACAATTTATTTTCATTACAAACAGATATTTGATCTTCACATAGCTAGCCTGTTTTCAACTGATGTTTAAATTCCTTACAGACACTTTTGATTTAGGAAAAGCTGCTTCTTCAAATGATCATTTTATAATAATCGTACATTTACTGAAATTTTTATATCATATTCAGGTCCTACAATAAACATTTCCAGTAGTCTATTTTTTTTCTAGCGAAGGAAGAACCCCAACTGATCGACTTTAATTTAAACAAGATTTTGTACCATAGAGGTTCATAATTAGACAGCAGATCTTCATGCAAAATAACAATTTTCTGGAGTGAAATAGACATTTATTTTCATTCGTAATATGCTCAATAGGTTGAAAATAATATAACAGAGTATTCTTAAATTAATTCTTTCTAATTAAATTCTTCTTCTTTTTGCCATAACTGCATAAAATCCGCTGTCTATTCATAATGGAATACATATCAGTATACATGAAATATTAGCCATAGCTGCTCGATAGTGTTAAATATACAATTCAATATAATTACATATAGGTTTGTTTCTATTAGTAACTTCTATTACAAGAACTTGTGTGCACGGATAATATTTCATATTTATCATTAGGAGCCTGTCACTATTCTGTCACAGGATAACAGCTCGTTAAAATGGAAGTCTTTTCGTTGGGATCCTTCACTGGTAAGTGAAACGAAGATGGATCTGTTGATACCTGTTGTTAGCAGCGACAGCTGCAGGTTTCTGTCTGTTGGCGATCTTCTCATTCGCCAGGGCAACCAAATTTTTCACAGCTTCTTCAACTACTCTTATCACGTGCGTCACGTGCTCCGTGTCTAACGCTGGTGATTGATCGCCCTGCAGCAATACCTCATCACAGAGCTGTAACAATTGCGCTAGTGTCTGATAGACTAGATCCGTCGCTGAACCCAGAGCGGAGCTATAATAATAATAATCAAAACAACAATAATATTAGATAAGTACCCTAGCACATACTTTCTATTAAACAGTTAGAAAAGTGCGACTACATTACAATCCAACCTCGGTATTTCGAATTTGCAAGGGAATATTTCACATCTTCAAGTTCTAGAAATTTCGTTTTGAATACAGTAGGGCCCTATATGGGTATTTATAACCATATTTAGGTTCTAAAAGGTTCTAGGTTCTAGAAGCGACGCTGAATACATATCATGAATCTAGATGAGCTTTAAACAAGCGTAACTTTTGAACCATTGGATTCCTAACATTAAAACTTGGATTTTCGTACCGTTAAGTTTAACCCAAATATTGTCGTGTGTATTTAAAAAAGTCTGAGAGATAAAATAATTTAGACAAGAGGTAAATAATTCGAGTGAAAGTAAGTTCTGTTTCGAATAATAGAGGTTCTCGAAGAAGAGAGGACGGGAATAAACAAAATTGTCGTCGTATGGAGGTTTTCGAGTTACAGAGGTTCGGCTGTACGAATAATGTGTGTGAGTTGTCCCAATAACAAAATTTTCAGCGGTCCACTAACAATCATTTACTGGACAGTGGTCACCATACGAATAAACGAATGATTCGAATTTACGGAACGTATCTTTAACCCCTTGCCGTATTTTAGCGAGTCACGCTCGTCATGGAGATTTCAAACTTTAACCCTTGTGTTCTTTCAACAATTTGTTAATGTTCCTCTAAAAAGTCATACAAAATTTCTCTGAATGTCCATTCTTTACTCGCTAATATATTAATTTATAGTCTCATAATGAGACTTTGTGCGGACATGTTAAATACTGAAAGGTTTTAAATAATCTATACATTTTGATTGACTGCATAAGGGTCGAACAAAGCCTAATAAATATGAACGTTACGCTTTTCTTTCTAAATGAAATATTCGATTCGTTTGTAATCAGTAGTTAAACTGCTATGTAAAAAGTATAAATTTTCTTGTCTCTTCTACGACATTTTTCGGGATAAAGACGTTTTAATTGCTGTAACTGTAAAGAAAATGATACGACAGGGAGTTAAGTGACCGTCATTGTCCCATTCTCCCCTAATGATCCAGACGAACGATCCTCACCTATTCTCGTAAAGGAGATAGGACTTCAGCACGGACTGTATCGTGGTGACGGTGTCGAGGACGATGGTGCCGTTTCCTGGCAGCATCTCGAGCTTCTTCTTCCAGACAACGTCCCTGAAGTGGAGCAGCGCCAGCTGCACCTGTCGCACGTGGATGTGCAGGTCTCGGATGGGGTTCTTGTCGAGGGCGGCCGCCGCGGTGTCGGTGGTGCAGACGGGCGCGTTTTTATCCCTAGGCGTTCGCGGCGAGGAGGGCGAAGCAGCCCTCGTGGCCGCCCCGCTACCTCCGCCCCCGCTACCGCTGCCTGGGGAACGCATCTGGGAGAGCTTCTCCAGGAAGTCCTCCTTGAAGGAGCGCGCACGACGCGCTAGTTTACCGCCGCGCGCCTTCCCGCCGGACCGCTCCTCTACTTCTGAAACAACCAACCGGTATTTGCTTCGTTAGCGAACGTAAATATTTGCTACCTCGTGTATGCTGTATATGTTACAATGGAACCATGAAATCGGTTAAACGTACTCACGCGCTCCGAGACAGGTCTCTGCGCAAGACGCTCGAGCAACACGATACATAATACGTATCTCGGTTTCCCCTCGCTCTAATTTTCGTTTCATCAACGGGGCGAAGCATGCGTGTGTTAGGTTGTTCAGAAAGTTCTACGGATTTCTTGTTACAAAAAATTGTGCTTCTTGGTCAATTGTTTTAAGGGGGTGGACTCTCGTTTTTAGGATTTCAAGGGTGCTGGATACGCCTTCTCATTTCTCGATAATGCAAAGATGGGATGTCCAGTAGTCAAAAGCTGGAGATAAAAGATCAATATAGGCCGCGATTGCCCTCGAAACTCCTATTTTTACGTTTATAAGGCGTAATTTGCATTATACGGAAACAAACAGCTGTGCATGTAGCTATTTTTATAAAGCTGCGACAGCTACACGGTGTCGAATAATGCAAATTACGCCTCGTAAATTAAAAATTAGACTTTTGAGGATGATTGCGGCCTAGATTGATGTTTTATTTAGCTCTTTTTTCTACGGTGGGACACAAGTCTGTATGTATTCTGTTAAATGAGAGAGACTATGATCATCAAAGACAAGACAAGATCATCATCCCATTCATTATCTTGTAAATAAATGAAGAATCTACATCTTCACGAACACGCAGTTCACTTTCATTTATTTGGAAACTTCCTGGATGTCTGTTTTCCTCGGTGTTCGTTTGAAGCAGCTCAAAACAATTTCGTAATCTGTTTTCATTGCTGATACTACTAGGTATCCGCTCGCATAAGTCGCTGTTAAGTGTTTCCCCGGAAAATCTATTTTTGTCGGTGGATAACAACAAAGGTCTGACTTCCGTGGCAGTAACGAGCAAAGTTTCCTGGTTTTAGGCGTGAAGGAGTTATTCGCGCGCGCCCTCAAGGAATTATGCGAGGTTCAATTTCGAAATCCTTTGCAGGCGAAGAACAAACACTGCGGGGTTATACTCGGCCAACTCTGTAAACGTGTTCATCTTCAGGGTTTAACTTCGCTTAACTCGGTTTAACGTTAAGTGACAACGCCGACCGAGCTACGGTACGGTTTAGCATCTGTTGTAGCCTCCTCGGGACTATGACTTTTAAAAAATTACTGCACCAAATGAAATATTTTATTTTCAAAGTTGCACAGACACTGTGAAATAAATGGGATTTATTTACTATTTACTATTTAAACTACTCTTGGTTTGGCAAATACTTTTACGAGATCGATGATCGACTAGACTAGACTGCGGATTTTATGGATTTATGACAAAAATGGGTAAGCACGATTTAAAGCAGTGGATATATTAAAGAGATTTAAAGACACCAGCATGGTGGTTTCAGCTTAATCAGATAATTAAAAGAAAATGAAATTTTTATTTCACTCCTGTGTCTTGCAATCAATGCGAACATTTTTTATTTTGCATAAAGAACCGCAGCCTAATGATCACACAGCGATCATAGCCATCGGTCGTAACTGAGAGCACGATTTCGGGTATCGGGTCGCTAGTCCGAGTGCAATAAACGGTGCAACGGTCCCGGACTGCAGCCGATAACAGGAAGAAATACGAACTTCTCCTGGTCATTGTTCCGAACGAGTTTTCCCCGCGGCACTTAAGAACACGTCGATGCGCACGTGCTGCATATCGCCGCGCGCCGACGTGCCTTTCCTTTCCTCCTGTTCGTTTTTCTTCGTTTTCCTGGGTTCATATCGGGCGCACGCTTACAAATTAAAACTGCAATGGCACACCGGTGTGTCCGACGTGCGATACGAGCACCGTAGCTTCTCCTTTATCGTTGCCCAGCCAGTAAATCGTAAGTGCCATTATTTTCTTCCGGTTTATTGTCGTGTCCGGCGGTGCGTGTAATCCTGTCGCCGAACAATGACACGCCTTTCTTCTGTACAATTTTATCCTTTCCCGCTTCGCCTCCTTTTCCTTCTATGACGCAACGGTACCTCCTCGGCACATACTGCGTTTCCTGTTTGCGCAGAGTTTCATCATTTATCCGAGTTTGGGAAAAAATAGTAGATACTTCATTGAAGAAACTGAAGGCGACCCTCATACAGGAGTGGTGCTGAAGAGTGGGAGATCAGAAAACTAACGATGGGGGTAGCGCAGCAACGGCGGGGATGAAGTTATTATCTGTTGGTACAGATCCCATAAGAATTGTGAAACGTGATCTCGCTTTAAAATATAATTATTTGAACAATTCTAAATTATTTAAAGTAATGATAATTGAAGCCTTAGCGAGACCAGGAGGCCCTCATTATCAACCAGACCAATTATTTTTCACAATTGAAAGATTTTTCTATAAAAGTCGGTGTTGCTTGTCTCTCGCTAAATGTAATAGGTTGGCAACTAAATTTGCGTCCTACTGTTTCGTAATTCTTTTATTGTATCATTATAACCTCATTCCTTCTGAACTGTATATCATTGGAAAGCTTTGAATTTTGCGATTAATTTGATATAAAATACTTGTGCTCAAAAAAAAAATATATAAATGATTTTGTTTGGTCGCGAAATTAGTTGCCAACCTATATGAATAATACATTATTTCATTCATGTTTTCCAGGATCGTTTTGTGTAATTAAATTTCGACTCGGACGTCAAATTAATTCCATTAATGATTCCCAAGCAGCTTACACGAATTCGCAACCCATTAACGGGTTACAGAAAATCGGTTTCCCGCAGCCAAACAAATTACAGAGGATTTCCATACGATGGTAATCAACTTCGGCAAGAAGAAATTATCCGCGTCGGATAATTATTATTCGCGGGTAAAACTCGAAGGTATGTATTCGTTAAAATTCGACGGTCCGGCCACTTCGGGCGTAATTATTCAAACGTTGATATTCGGAACTATAAACGATCGCCGCGTGATCAATATGCCGGGCTCCGTAATAAATGATAGAAACGACTAGTTAATGAGTCTTTCGTTAAAATATCGCCCCGCGAGCGAGACCAGGGGAATACGCGTTGATGCACAATGTGTGCGCAGACACGGGGCTGTAATACCCACGAAATTTGCTCGCACGTTAATTGACTGACTGTCAAACATCGTCCCAGACGAATTTTTCTACCGGAAAATAGCAGATAATAAAATTCCGGTGAAAACTGATCCTTTCATCGCGATCGCTCGGACGAAACGGGGAAGCACTAGTACGGCAAACAACACGGGTAAATATTGATACTAAAAAATGCCATCGTCGGTACGATGGTTTTAATAATTTCCGAGATTCAGCGCAGCCGGATTTGTCGGTGGCGATTGAAACAATTCTTTTTTTTATTTCCCGGCCGGACGCGAGCCGCCTGTTCTTGAACAAATATCCGATGGTAACAGCTGAGAGCAATAATTCAGAGGGATTTCTCCGAAAACAAAAGCGTTCGTTTCTGTCCAGTCACATATTTTTATAGAAATTTGTTAATCGACGCGATTGAGGAAAGATTTGCATTGTGACTGTTTGATGACGTATTAATTGTTTTAATAATGGCAAGTATCCAATGGTAACACAGCTGAGGGTAATAATTAAGTTACCATAATTGGGGAAAATGTTTCATTGTTTTATGATGAATTGATACTTTCAATAATGGACAAATATCCAATGGTAACAATTTTAAACACCAAAATAAAAGCTTCATTCTGTTGAATTCCATATTTTTATAGAACTCCCTTGGTTACCATAATTGGGGAAAATGTTTCGTTGTTTTATAGTACATAAATTGATACTTTCAATAATGGACACATATCCAACAGCTGAGAGTAACAATTAAAATAAATATTTTAAACAAATAAAAGCTTTATTCTGTCGATTCTCATATTTTTATAGAAATTCTTTAGTTACCGTAATTGGGGAAAATGTTTCGTTGTTTTATGGTAAATTGATACTTTCAATAATGGACAAATATCCAATGGTAACAATTTTAAACGCAAAAATAAAAGCTTCATTCTGTTGAATTCCATATTTTTATAGAAATTCCTTGGTTACCTTGGCAATTGATGCTTTCAATAATGGACAAATATTCAACGGTAAAAATAAATGCTGTGGGCTTTCATATTTTTGTAAAAACTCTATTGTCTTACGACAAATTAATAATTAGCTTGATAATTAGAGGAGTGCAAGATTCCAAAAATGTCGGGTCGATTCGGGACGAGATTTTATTTCGGGATCAGCCGGGTGGTCCCGAATGTGTTTCGGGTCTCGTTTCGACCCGACATTTTCGGGGTTCCCGTCTACCTCTACTAATTATGCATTCGCTGTTTCTGATATGGTACAATGCACAAACTTTCGTTTCACGTTTTCCACGTGCCGGGTACAGGCGTATCGAACGAGTTCGCCAAACACTGCCCAATTAATAATGGTACCGTGGATTCGATTTGATCAAACATTTCGCCAAAGCCCGAACCTTTGTCGAGAGGCGTGCCCTGGGAGTCTCGATAGCAACCGGTCCGGCATTGAAATATTTTTTACTTCTCTCCTGTGTCCCGTGCTTCGACGTTGAAATACTCTCTTCCCTCTCTCTATCTCTCTGTGTGCGTTTCATAATGCTCGATTCGCAACGCTGGCAAACGATGTTAAACGTCGAGCGAATCGTACCCGATTCCAAGCAATTTTTCCTCGGCACGTGTACACACGTCGATTACAATAATGGATTTACGATCTGCGTAATCCCGATGTATAGCTTTCATCAGGTATCGGCATTTCAATGAAAATAGCAAGGGTTTCGGTATTTCTCGTCGAAACATGAATTTGATAGCATGCAACACATCGGCGATCATAAATTAGCTAGCATGAACCATGATGTCCCTGATGAACCCTTTGCAGTCGAAGCTATTTTAACTTGAAAATGAAACATTTCTCTTCCGACTTACAATAATTCCAGTATACACGATTTTTTCATTTTATGGATATGAAACTGATATAATATTTAAATGTGTAGTAATTGTTTAAATATCAACATATTTAATAATGGAAACAATATTATGAATAGACTGCGGATCTTTATGCAAAATAAAAAATGTTCGCACTGATTGCACGACACAGGAGCCAAATAAAAATTGTTGTATAAAATTTTTGTCCAACTCTGGTAGCAATGTATTAATTAGAGAGATTTTTGACCGTATAAGGATTTTTTGGAATTTCAGTAATTAATTAATTATTTATTTATTGATGCCGTAAACATAGTTTGGTTTATATAGCATACATTATTATGACATTATATAAAAAAATAGAGAGGTATATAACATAGTATGTATAAAGTGGAATAATGTAGTATAACGTAAGGCGCTAAATCCTAATCTTACATTTTTTGACAAAGTTAAAAATGAACATTAGTGCTGTAATATCTCGTACGCTTAGAAAAAAATTAATAGTGTATGGAGGATAATGTTTACGATTGAGGAGCAGTTCAAACAGGTGTTCTCGTTCTGAATCATATTCTGGACATTGCCAGATGATATGATCGAGATCCTGAGCCTCCGCTCCGCACTCGCAAGAACCATCCGAAATGAAGCGTACTCTCGCCAGGGAGGCATTTAAATTATAATGATTTGAGCGGTTCCTGTTAACAAATGTAACAAAATCTCTCGGTAAATTGAGACTAGAAAACCAAGGTATTCTGGAGTCGCTAAAAAAATGTTGAAAAAAATATACACCTTTGTGTAAGCCTTCAGTCTTAATTCTATCATTCGATGACATTCTCATTTTATATTTAAAATCGCTAACGAAATCAGTAAACGGTATTTTGACGTTCGATACGATTCCCGATTCTGTAGCTTCTTTGGCTAACGAGTCCGCCTTTTCATTGCCTACTAAGCCAATGTGCGCAGGGATCCAGATAAATTCCGGAATTTCAGTATTATAATCATTTCAGTGACGCTTCGGAAGGAACAGTCGAGTGCAATGTGTTAAAATGGAATCGCTTTTATTATCCAGTCGGGCAACTCCAAAATGTCGAACATTTTGATTAATTCAAGGTGATCGTTTGTATCCGATTCGGAAGGGGGCGCGTTTCCATAGACATGAACGATAACGTCGTCAGTCTTCTACATGGGGATCCGATGTATCTGTTAATTAACCGTCCTGAGGACCTTCCACTCAGCCGACAATTAATAATTTCGTCCTCGACTCATTAACAAGCTATTCCAACGTAAACATACGGGAGGGTGGAACAGTGATCTTCGGTGGCTGGGTGCGGCAATGGGGAAACAAGCAACCGAGCAAGCAACCGGGCTATGTACGCGCGCCAGTAAATCAAGTTCTATTCACGAATTCCGATTGAAACCTCAATCAGACGTGATTTGCGCTAAAGGTACGGTTCGGCTGGCCGACAGAGATAATAGAAAACGCGTAGGATACGGGAGGGAGGAGGACACCGAGGGAGCCCGGCGGATGTAAATTGCCGTGATTGACTGGATTCACGGAACACACTCGGTTCCCATAGGTTCTCCATGGGAGAGAGAGCCTCGCGATGCAACCTCGCCCCATCGAATCGTAGGCGCGGTTATTTGCAAACCATCCGATCAACGGACTCGGGAAGACTTTTTTTCACCCCCCGCATCCTCGCATCCGGGGGAGAACCCCGCTCCGCGTTCGAGCCAGATTCGATTTGAATTTTACTCGGCGACGCGTGCACGGGAACGTCCACAAACACGGGAAGAGGACAACGTAGTTTATTCCGATTTATTCGACTGTGTTTCCGCGCTGTAACAAGATTTTTCTTGAGGCTACAACACGAGATAAAAGGAGTTTAACATGCCGATCGAACGGCTCGATTGTTATTCATTCAATTTTTTCGAACACCGTTTCACGGATTATTGGAAATATTGAAGACTCGTGAAAGGTTAATCGTATATTCTTCATAGGTTCGCTGCTCGTTTACGAACAAACAATGAAATATAAACACATACAGGGTGTTCGTTTTAATTCGAGCACGAAGCTAAGAAAAAATTACTAAATTGGCTGTATATGGTTTTCAAGGTGATCGCATTGTATTGCATGTTGACATGTATTTTTTAGGCGCCAAGATGAGTTCAACGACCTACAGAGCTTCCTCCTAGTTTTATTTCAAATGTAGCAGTTCATTAACACCCATATCCAATCAATTAAATGTCAAACATACAACTTCTAAAGGAATTACAGAAACTTGCAGTATTTTAACTTTTTATATAGACGTTAATGAACGAAACACATTCGAGCAATTTTTATCAATTTTTCGATTCCTCATAAAATATCGTATGTTCGAGCAATTCACAGTGCCCGGTATTAAGTAAATACAATTGCAGCGTACGACTTCAAGGTTTTCTGCGCCATTTACCCTAAACGAAAGCACAGCCGTCGCCTGTGCGCGACATTGCAAATTAACGAAGCGTGACACTCAAATAAAACAACTGCAATAAGGTGCGAGAAAGGGTTCACACCCGCGAAACTCGCGAAAACTGTTCTGGAAAGTTTATTTTCAGTTGCTGCGGATCTCCCGTACTGTTAATTAATAGCGGGGCCATGGTTAGGCTCTGAATTTGATGAATTTCTTCTAGTTTGTTTTGATAAGTGAGATTTGGTCATTCTTAAATGTCTGAAATAAACATATCAAATCTAGTGATAACAGAAAATGGGAAAAGCTAAAAATGACTGTCCTTAAAACGTCTACACTAAATATGTTAGTGTCTAATTAGAACAAAAAAATATATAATAAAATAATGCAAATAGCATACATAAAAAAATTTTTTAAATTAAAGACAGAATAGATTATTTTTACAAAAATATGGAAAACGTATTGATTATTTATAATCGGTGTTTAAACTTTGAAATATTATCTGAAAGAATTTCTGTGTTAATTGAAATACTTGTCGAAAATTGGAATGAAAGAGTTGACCTTTAATCACTGTAGCGGTAGATAAGATAAGGTAGACAGAAATTCGTTAATGATAACGAAATCGTATTTATTGAATCATTGTGTTCGATATAATACTGGTTTATACATATAGTCCAATCTGCAATTCAAATTCGATGCTACAAATCAAACATTCAGTTCGCTAAAGCAGAGATTCAGGTTCAATGTTGATCTCAATGTAATTATTCATAAAATATAACAAGCATCGCGCTCCGGGAATTATTAGGTTGTTGCGTCGTTGCATGTTTTGTTTGCCCCTATATTGATTAGCATCTTTATTCAGGAAAATGACTAATTATCGTGATTAATTAGGTATATCTCAAACTAAACTGGGAAATCTACATATACATGAAACAAATTACAGGTAACGGTATACGTAAATGAGATACTCAAAATCAGCTGCTGCATTTTATCTCTGTATAAATCAGATATTTTGCAAAAAGGTGAACACGAATCTGCAAAGGGATTAATTTGCAGTGCAAAATCGGGCGGCGAAGGGGGTAGGTTTTCATGAAAACCAGCGATCACGAGCAGGGTTGGTGCGCGTGGCGCGAACGTCGTCGCGAGCTGTCATCGTAGGTGCAGGCTCGTCTTTTCATCGTTATCATGACGGCGCAGCGTGGCCGAGAATGCACTGGCGGCGGCGGCTGCGATAACTTTCCACGTATGTCCCTTTAATCGCGCCCGCGAACAGCCATTCATCACCGTGAAAGCTTCTCGCCGCCCGCGCCCGCACCAGCACAATCGCTCGCCTAAATAGATGGAGAGCTTCTGTGCGCCACGCCACGGCCACGATGAATGCGAACGTCCGCCATAAAGGCACCGGCCGCCGATCGTAATCGCTGCGTCGAATCCACGCGAGATGCACCTGTTCGGGATTCTAATCGCGGGCTACGAACGGCCCGAAAGCCCGAGCCAAAAGTGGATTGGACCGGGATGTCCGATGAGAGCTTGTTTCAGCCGCTCCACTCCTATCAGTAAATATCAGCTCTTTAGTCTGACCGACTCTGAACCGATCTCGCAAGCTCTGCAGATTTTTAATATATTCATACACAGGGTGCTTTAAATAGCGCATAACAAATCTTCACATAACAAATGTTTTCAACGTAAATCGCGTCACAGTAGGTTAATACAACCTTTTAATCTCTAGGTCATTTCTTTCGTTGTCAAGGTCGTCGATATTTATTTTTTATAAATGTATATTTTTCTCCTGCATATTCTAGTTAATATTAAGACGCGTTCAGACAGAGTTACTTCAAATGACCTCGGGAACCACCCTCATCAAGAAAGATCATTTTCTGGGGCACCCTGTATATCTCATTTTAATCTAGCCAGATGCAGGCGCGTGATTGACGAATCATTAAGTTTGATTTTTCGAAACGTCCCCACCAGAACAATTTCATCTTGCATTGTTTGAATTTATTTTCACAGGTAAAATAAGCTCCTATCGAACTTATCCGAAGGCTGGACAGGTGCAAGAGTACTAGATATATTTTTATAAGTACTGTATTTCAATACATACTGTTTTATACTATTTCTACATATACATTTCTACATATTCAATTTTTTTCATATGGATGAAATGACACGAAAATATTTTATTGTACATTTCAGGCATATTTTTCAACGTATTATGGAATCATCCCCCCATCTCCGATTAATGCTCCATGTATCTTGCATCCGGATGATATGAAAAACATTTTATTCCCGTAAACACTGTGTACATAAAACGGTATACATATATGTATGTATATTCTACATTCTGATCTTTGATTCCGTTTTATCCGCCGAAGGCCTTTCCCAAAACGAGCCATTAAACCCTCTAACGAACCGCCAGCGTGCAATCAACTGATCCGATGAATTCTCGCGGGTGCGTGCAACCTTTTGTTCATTTTTTTCGAACGTGACACGCGCTCGCTCCGAAATGTCGAATTGTTGTCGTTAGCGGCAGAAGAATCACAACGAGCTAGACACATTGTTACCGTTACCATGTCACGAAAATTACGTACTATTTTATGGTTCGATCCGTAACAACTTTTCATTGGAGCGCAGCGTTTCTCGCATGCCGTCGACAATTTGCAATAACCGAAATGGCCGAAAAACTACTATCGTTATTACATTTGTAACTCCGCAAATAGTACGAGTTCACGATCTGTTAGCTATTGGGTTGGCAAATAAGTTCGTTCGTTTTTTGTGATTTATTCCACTCTAAAAAACCGAACCAATTTATTTGCCAACCCAATAATAACTAAACTGGGGAGGCTCCTAATTTTCTATTAATCCTTCAAACCATAAACTCTACTAGTACATAGATCTAGTATCGAGGTTCCGTGGTGTAGCGGTTATCACGTCTGCTTTACACGCAGAAGGTCGCCAGTTCGATCCCGGCCGGAACCATATTTTTTTTACGACGCAAATTTTAAAAAATCACACGTTAACCACATTTATGTTATCCAACTTGTTTAGTTTCATTTTATCTACCACTTTTAGTAGTTTCAGCGTGATCCTACGCCTTGGAATCTGCGAAGAGCTGTTAAAGAAGTTCTGTACAAAATTCACCTTGACAGACTTTTTCACACAAGCTAAAAATTTTTTATTTCTTCTATTTACAATTTATTTATTTCAAACTTCCCGCAGAAACCTTGGGTGAAGAATGAACCGTTCTCTTGAAAATTGACGCTGCAGTTCATATAACACAAACTCGATTCGGAATTTCATTACCGTGGTTTCTTTGAGAAGATGGTTCCTGCCGATTGATCTTGAAAAGTCTGTCAAGGTCAATTTTGCACAGATCATTGCCGATCCTAAAGCGTAGAATTACGTTTTAACGGTTTTGACAGATAATTTCTTCACGTTTTGTACAACAAAGTTGTATCACGCCTGCTACATGTTGACTTTTTATTGACGTTTGTCGTTCGACATTGCGTAAGTCGCCGGAAGTGCTAGTTCGTCCTGGCATCAATTTGGAAGCATCTCGCGGGACGAGCACCGCCCAAAGAGACGTCCGAATAGTTATGCAAATTCCGCGGATTTCCATAAAACAATTAAACCGAGTTTCCGTTGTTTACCACACTCGGTAAGCACGGCCTCTCGTCAACTCGTTCGAATGCGTCCTGTACACGTGTAAACGGCCCAAAACTCGAATCCCGGTCCCATTAGCGCTTACTGGGGCATCGTTTGCCGACGTAATTGTTAATTAATACGGCCACGGCTCGTTAGGAGTTCCGCGTGTATAATCGGTCCGAGAGATTCTCCGGTTCTCGGTTGGCGGAAAATTACTTGCGCCCGTAAAAAACCTCCTCGTTTGTCGAGATTAATTAATGAAAATAAAAGCTTGATCGTTCAAATAATTTATTGACAGAAAAAATCTTTATTGCATTACTCCTGACAGAAAACGTTTTATCAACATCGTAAATATGATTGTTGAAAGAATTGTGCGTTTAACAAAAACGATTAAATATTAATGTGAACTGACAAATACTTCTGTTCTTTTGCCTCAAATATATAAATAAGACCCACACATAAGATAAATTCGAAAATATCCGTAAAAATTGGTGCAAAAGTGGTGTCTCTCCGTCTTTAATCATTATTTAAACATGTTTAAACAATCATAATGTATTAATATTGGGTATCACTGTATTCGGGAAAGTCTACAGAATCTTTTGCTGTAAAAAACAATTCAATATCTTTTATAATAACATCACAATATTTATTTAAAGTTGAAAAATATGTCTTTTTTTAAACTCCATTTTCTCAAAAACTGGACGTATAGGGAAAAAATGAAAAACAGATTCGGAATCAGCGCGGAAAACTCTATAAGAATCGCATAGTGGGAATCGAAATACTATTAAAAATTTGAAATTTGTTGGACAGTGTTATTTCAGAAAAATTACATTATTTTAGTTCTTGATCACGTTGGGGCACTCTCAATCGCGGGGCCCCGGTGCATAGCATCTGCCGCACCCCCCGGATCGTCGGCCCTGGGCAAGGAGTTAGTGGTTATAGTGGAAATTTGCATTTTGGCCAGTTCGTTTTATGAGATTCAAGATCACCGGAACATTTGTTTGCTGCCGTCGGACGAATATACGTTCAGAGCATGAAATTTTTGGGGTTATAAATGTCAGGACCACGGTAGTCGCGGACGCTGGACTCTGGTTAAGCAATTTGACAATGCAGAACAGCAGACACGCCTACGCACACGCGCACGAACACGCGAGCACACGGGAACACATGGGAGCACACGTACGCAGGTTTCGCTCGAGTAAGGCTAATAATTGCCTTAGCCGGCTGGAAATTCATTATCCGCAAGTTCGTTAACGACTATCCCGACCAGGACTAATGGATTCCGGATTACTCATGGAACCGAAGTACGATCACGATCATCTCGCGGTCGGTTGCAACCAAGAAACTATGCGGGGGTGGATGAACTTTATTAAATTGAACCGGCGCAAACCGGGAATAATGCCTTTTAAAAACGGAGAATTATGTCACGAGGAGTCCTATATTTCATTCCTGGGAACGAAGGATCTTATTATTGGACTGCGGCTCTTCTAGTAAAATGAAAATTATTTGCATTGAGCAGAAGTCACGTGGAAGTTTCATTATTCGTTTTATAATTTAAGGCGGTAGACCCGTTTCCAGGATTGCAAGGATGCGGGATTCGCGTCCTCATTTCTCGATAATACAAAAATGGGGTTTTTCTAGATCGATCTTTTATCTAGCGTTTTTCACTACTGAAAAACTCGATTTCTGTATTATCGAGAAATGAGTACGCGAATCCCGCACCCTTGCAATCCTGGAAAAAGGAGTCTACTCCCATAATCAACTGAATCTAGTACATTCACATTATGAAATTATTTTCAAATCGGTACTCCTATCAGAGAAGTACTTACAGAGGTATAGATAAGAGCATGAGTGATGTTACCAGGTGAACATAAAGTAGTCAGGTGTAATACGAAGAGTGGGTTCCTCACTACGTTTCATCTCTGATTATTAAGAGGAGGAAACGGGTGCGAGCCCTTGGGCGGTGGTTTTTAATGCGTATTGCGCAAGCGAGCCCCACACTTACCCCCCGACTGTCATTTTTAGAGGGCAGCTAGTGCACGAATGCATTTTCCCCACCGCCCTTAAACAAAAAAAAGGTACTTATAGAGCGAGCACGGTGTAATGAATTATGATCTATTTCTTCTATTCTGCTCAACAATAAATTACGAAAAAATTCATGAACGTTCTACCTAATAGCACAAATGACAGAGAATTATTTCAGAATTTTTTGTTGCAAAATCGATTTCTAAAAAGAATCTGCAAGTATAAAATTGCCGATTTTATACTGAAGTTTTCGGAGTACCACGTTTATATTATTGTATTAGGCGTGTGTCATCCTGATTATTAGACTGCGGATCTTTATGCAAAATAAAAATCTTTTGCATTGATTTTGCGGAGCAGGAATAACATGAAAATTGATTTTATCCCTCAACGACTTCGTTACCGTTGAGAGCAATATTACAGCATTCTTGAATTCTTAAAATCTTTTACTGTTTTATATTTCGCACAACCAATTTCTTCATAAGTGCATAAAGATCCGCAGTGTACTGATTATGAACGTGTATTTTTTCAGATTTTGTCGGATTTTGTGAACAGCTTTTAAAAGGATTGGGAATCTCGAAAAATTCACTAATAAGACACTGTTGAAATCATTGTTCATAATTTTTGTCAGAATGTTTTATGTAGTGCATTTATGTTGTTGAAAAAAATGGGAATCAATTTTTTCGATGTTTCTTTACTTTTTTGTAGGTGCATTATGTGATATCAACGTTTTAAATATGTCGAACTAAAGAGATCTAGATAGTACTCATGTTGTTGTTGGCCTCGTTTGTCAGTATTCAATGTCGGTTTCCGTTATCAAGATAAATCTTCGGAGATCCCCTTTTCAGTTCCGCGTTGATACAAAACAGGAAGATGCAGATTGATTAATAGACCGTTCTCCGCAGGCCAGGATTATCCTGAGTCCCCGCGGATCCTGCGAATATCCCGGAAAATCCGCATATTTCTATTAGGTTCGATGCGCCATGAAATAGAGGTGCACGTAGATAGGTAGGTATAGATCCGATAACCGCAGACCACGATAACCATGGGGCGTCTCGTGTCGCTCATGTGTTTCTGCGTGGATACATGCGACCGCGTACCTGCCTCGGCGTTCCCCTCTGTCGCGAACAATACTTTTTCCCGTTTTTCATTTCCCTTTTTATCCCGTGTACATTTTTTTATTTCTAGACGACGACGACGACAACATGTACAGGGTGCTTCACCTATCATCGCCGACTGCAATATTTCCTCCGGTTTTTGGAGATTTTCTGGAAACACGTTCTCTGCCTGCGTTGCAACGTTTTGCGGGAGCTGGTGTATATATAGTAACAATCTCATTTTTATTTATTAGAAAGAAGTTATAAGATATGAAGGACAATTGCTTTACGTAGAAAATTGTATTTCTTGTTTATTCACATGGTGATCAATAGATTGTGGATTTTATGTATTAGGTGTGCAAATAACTTCCTTCCTCTCTTTTTCTATGATCATAACTTCTGACTGAATTCGGATTACTTCCCGATTTTGGTGCCATCTGAAAGAGCGTTCTTTTAGTTTTAAGAAGAGTCGTGATAAGCGCTCTAAGAGTTCCCAGTCGTTTGCAACAGTTTCAAGCAATATAGCGTGCGAGAAGCATCATTTGCGTCACTGCTTACTCTTTTCATTCCAGCCTAGGAAATCAGCTGTCGAAGCTACTGAAATGGTTTGTGCGGCACTGGGAGAGAACGCTGTATCTTACAGAACATGGAGAAAGTGGAATCAAAGATTTAAAGCCGGAAATTTTCATTTGGAAGAAGACGATCGTTCAGGTGCACCGAGAAAGATGACGGTCAGATAGAGGAATTGATCTACGAAAATCCGACGCAGACGCAAGAAGAATTGGCAGAATGATTGAGAGTCACACCAGACAAGATTTCAGTACATTTTATTGGGTTGGCAAGAAAGTAATTTCGGTATTTTAAAGTGAAACAGAGCCTCTATACATTGCTCTAGCTTCCCAAAAAAGTTCAAATCGTGTAGTACAATATTTAAAAAGTTATCGTCTTTTTTAGAGCGTCCGAATATTAATCCGAGTCACTGTACATATTTATTAGACTCTGTTCTGTATCTTCGACACGAGTCTGACACGATATGTATTGTAGAACAAGGGATTAAGACAAAAATGAATAAACGATACAGAAAACAGTGAAAACATGAAGTAAAAAGTATTGTTATTATGTTATTAGATTATTTTTAATAGTATGAAATGAACTATTGGGGTTCAAGGTGAAACCTCTGAGGTTCAACATGACATATAAATGCATTTATAAAAAATAACAATATAAATTCCTTTATCCAAACATGTATTGTAACAAAAATAGTAGAAAATCTACATAAAATCACTTCGGTGTTCTACATTGTTCTATGTAGAACATTGATCGTCCAAAATTGATCTTATTGATACGAGAGACAAGATTGGTTTTCGCCTCATACTGACACGCGATGTGCGACTGTTGCAGGGGTTACTTTCACGAAATCTTCAATGTAGCAGAAACACTTGGCATGATAAAGTCTGATGAAACACCCTGTACTTTGCTCAGACATCCTCTTGTATTTTTGCATTCGCCACCGTTATAGTCACTGCACCCATACACGCCGCAACCGAACGGTGTCGAGTTTCCCTCGGGTACATCGTGTGCGATTTTGCAAGCTCGTTCCTTGATTGGAAGGATGCGATGGGAGAGTCGATATCATAGAGAGTGCCGTTCTATTATCATCGATATCATTCCATGAAATTATTATCACGGTCAGGATTCAATGGAATGATGCACAGAATATTCTCAGGTATTCACAGAACTCGTTCATAAGGCGATGCGCAATGGCATCGTACCTAGTGGGTCGGTCAATAATAAGCAGACGAACATTTTCTGCATCGATTGTCAAAAACGGCAGTCAAGTGAACATTTCTTCTTTCTTGAATGATTTTCATGAAGTTGTAATTCGAAGCTGCTAAAATAAATAACGAGATAGAATGAAAGCAAACGAAGTCAACAATCCATTAATCGTTATTTTATTGAGTTTCCTCTTGATTAAACTGGTTTGGTAGATTGAGTTATTTCGACTAAATGGTTCTGGAGCAGCCTGTGTTTCTCATGACGAACAATGAACGCAGTTGAGACCGAGCAACTTGCAGCGAAGTCGGAATACGTTGCCCGAAACAATTAGGGTATCATGTTTCTGAGCAGTTCGGGTGAATTAACCATGTGATTACGACAGGAACATGATCAAGTAACCGGTGCGAACGCACCACTGAACGTTACGATTTCCTGTTTGCAATCTTGCACCGAGTTCTAGAGAAATTGAAATTCTAGCGACATTGATTGCACACAACAACAAATATTTTATTTCTCTCAGACATTTACAGTGGGTGTACAAAGTATTCGTACGGTTTTTAAAACCGAATAACTTTCTCGAAATTCAATCATCAAAAAGTCACGATTTCTAAATTTTTTATCTGTGCCTGTGATGAAAATTTAAAACATGTATGTATTTTGTAAATCTAAGTCAATTATATACATTTACAAAGTTTCATTGAAATCGGGTGAAGCATAAACAAGTTATGGGCATCGTAAGATGTATAAATCTGTGGATTTAGGGTTCGCGATTCTGAAAATTTTTGCTATTTTCAATCAATTATATTTCGGAACAACCTTCGTCGATTTCGATGAAACTTTGTACATATATAGAACTGACTTAGATTTACAAAATACATGTTTTAAATTTTCCATTACAGGCACAGATAAAAAATTAAAAATCATGACCTTTTTTTTCTCCGCAATTGCGACCAATAACGATTTAAACAAAAAATTGTGTACACATTAGCTAGTGACCTAATCCTTCTAACGACTGAAAAAAAAACTCTAGCTGTTGGGTCCAATTTTGTAAAAGTTATTCGTTTTTAAAATGTGTACGAATAACTTTCTACACTCACTGTATTTATTCACGTATTCATTGATTGTAAGGGGACACTATTCCCTAAAGAAGATAAACGAACAAGTAAACATTATAAGCTCTAATTTTTAGTGAAAAATACTTCTGAAGAGTTTCCCTCAATTTCGAAACATCGGCATGGATATAGATTTCTAAGGAAAACTCAAGATTTGCTATTTTTGTATAAAATAACACTGTCAAAAAGACAGTGGTCAGAAAGTAGCGTATACCTACCACAAAATTAATGATTTTTTAAAAAATGAAAAGATTTCTAAAATTTCTGCTTTAATCCACTAACGCTCAGCAAAAGATACATCTTCGCTTAAAAACTTCGCGAATGCATAGTTGCGCACCTATCTAACACGAAATGCCTAACCGTGTAGTTAAACAGTCTGTTTGCGAGGAAGTGCAACCAAAAAAGAAGCAGCGGACGAAGTCGTTTCGAAGAAAATTATCGCTTTCGATCAGCAGGAGGAGCTATCTAAGAGTACACAGTCAGGAGAGATAACGGGCTTGTGTTTGCCAAATGCGTTTTCGGGTGGTTGCATCACGTATAAGAGCTGTTGGTGTCCGGCAGGCGATCAAGCATACCGGACAGGTAGAGAGTGTTGCCGGTGTATCTCTGCGTGCTCCAGGCAAATAATCCGTTAATTTTCCAGGACACGCGTGTCCCGAAGGCACAGCAGTCGGTTTGCACAGTGCATTCCGTGACACGAGCTACCCCGAAAATAACCGCGAGGTTGTTGCACCGCCCCGTAATACGGGGAGGGTATGCTACTAGAGCTGTCCAGAGTGGTCGAAACTATTTCGACCGCGTAAACAATTGTGGTCATTAATATTCACATTAATATTCCGACACTTTTAAATGGACGATAACTTTGTTAACACATTACCGACCGGTGATTATTGCATAATATTGAAAAATCTATGGTACATGGCTAAACACTTTTTAATGGAACCTTCAATAGCAACAGCAATTTTCATTGTAAACTAACAGGTCACTCTCAATAACGTCATCTAATAGTTTCATTTAAGATTGCAATGTAAAAGAATATTTCTTTTACAATTCTTTCGTGCAGCACAACTATTGAAAATCCTATTAATAGGCTCCGGTAGTTAAAGTGTTAATATTTGACCACTTGGATTTTTTTCAGAAGTTAGAATATATTTACAAGTTTTTTAGGTGAGCCTATATGGAAAATTTTTAAAAATACGTTTTATAGATCTGTATGAATTATATTCAGGAAAGATGTAAGAATCTTTGTAAGTTCGTGCCTGATTTGAAAATAAAATTCAATGGTTAAATTTTGATGAATACAACTTTATTAATCAATTATACATCGTATAGTCACCATTCTTTTCTAATTGTAGAAAATTTAACTATTATTTAGTTTTAATTCAACCAATCTTTAACCAATCTTTAAAATTTAACCATGGAACTTTATTTTCAAATTGGGTACGAACTTATGCCATCATCTGATATTATAGTTAGAGGCTGAAAATCTTGAAGAAACTGCAATTTTCACAACTTTTAACTTTGTAACTTTCAGAACGTGTATAATTGATACAAATCTACAAAAAGTATTTTTTCAATGTTTTCTAAATAATGTGTAAAACAAATTCTGAGGGAATTGCAAAGAAAATGTTAATATTACCTCTTGCAGCTTTTTTATCCGTACCTATGACGAAAACTTCAAAAATATGTTTCGCAGATTTATATCAGTTTTATGTACCTCCGTGTATATGCTAAAAATTTTGCCACTTCAACTCCTGACGGTGCTTCGTAGTTCCATACATTTCAAAACGCTGTCATCGGTAAAAAAATGCTTGTCAACTGCATGCTATACTCATCCACATTTTGCTGAAGCACATTTTTAAATTTATCAAAATATTTTCAATTGTCATGAATTTTTACTGCACACGAGCGCATCGTCAGTTTCTTTTAATACATACAATCAGTGTAAAAGTATTCATACGCCCTTTAATATAGAATAACTTTTTTACAATTGTACCAAACGACCCGATTTTTAATAATCAATTAGAGGCATAGATTTTCCAAATAATTATAATTTACAAGGTTACATGCAAAAGTAAAAAAGGCATTTTTAAAACTTTTTTATTTGGACCCTTAATGAAAATTTAAAATATACGTTTTGTAGATCTATGTCAGTTATAAACATACTGAAAATTTCATCTAAATCGGTTGACGCAGGAATAAACGACACGCATGTACGATTCTATGGATTTTAAGCAGAAACTGATCAAAAATCGTGTAAAACTACGATTTTTACCATTTTTAACCGCTTGTATTTCGTCTGTATGTTAATAGATTTGGATGAAATTTTCAGTATGTGAGTAACCACTATAAATATACAAAATATATATTTTAAATTTTCTTTAAGGTCCCAAATAAAAAAGTTTTAGAAATGCCTTTTCTATTTTTGCATGTAACCTTGTAAATTATAATTTTTAGAAAATCGTTTTTGCATATCATTTCGTACAACAATGCTTCTAATTGATTCTAAAAAATCAGGTGGTTTGGTACAATTATAAAAAAGTTACCCTATTTTAAAGGGCGTACGAATACTTTTTACACCCACTGTAAGTGAAATAAATTTTGGAAAGAAAAATAATGTGAATTGTTTGAATTTCCTTTCCGAAAGGACCGCTGCATGCATATCCCAATGGTTGTGAAAAACGTTCCCACGATTATCTGAATTTTATTTCCCAGAAAATCACTATATGTACCAGTGGTTGTAAAAAATATTTCTACTAAAAATGTATTATTTTCCAGTATATAAAATAAAAGTCAGATAGCAACAATGATATAATTCAGGTTTTAAAGAGCGAGGAAAACTATTCATCCCGTTTTCCCTTGAAGGGTACAAGAAGGTATTCTCGGAAGAATAATATTCAAAGGGCCATCATAAATCACGCTGAAGATTCTTCGGTCGACACTTTTAAGCTGCGCAGTAGAACAACCTCGGGGAAAATATGAAGAACGCTTTTGAAATAGCTTAAACGCCGAAAGAGGATTATTCCAAGATGGTGGGTTCGGACAACGAACTAAATTTAGTGAGCGAGGCCGAAACCGGCAGCCAAAATACGATGAAACACCGTGGAACGCTTGGGCGGAGACGAGAATTCTCTTGGGCTGCAGACAATCCGACTGCCATAGTCGGTGCGTGGCCATGGCGCGGGAGTAAATTGCAACGAAAACCAGGAAGCGAATGTTCGACTATGCTTTACACTGATGCTCCGTTTAACCGCATCGCTCCGCGATAATCGTATTAATTTGTTGCACGCTCCCCCGACCGTTTTTCACTTTAACGAACGCTCAGATATTTATTCCAAATCTCCCTCAACTTTTTACGTGCATTTGGTTGGAAAACAAAATATTATTACATGTCGCAATTAATAAATATATAAAGCATTTTTTTTGTAATATTTCCATCGTATCTGATCAATAACTTGCTCAAAAAATAAACATATTCATTTTTATATTACTGTATTCTTTACACATGATAAGATTTATTTGCTTTCACCATTAATAGAAATATTTTCCACATTGAAAATATGAATAATTACAATGATAGACCCCTGACTGGTTCTGATCTAATAATTTCAGGAATAGGAACAATTTGATTCTGGTATCTGATTTTAGAAACAATTGTCTGAGACTGGTTTTTGGCTAGATTGTGGGTGTTTATTAAAAATACGAGCTAGAGTATCCAGAAAAAATTTCGTTGCGGAGATTAAGGGACGCATAGAATCCGCAATGTATTTTCCGCGAGAAAATGCGGTCCATTTAATTCCGGCCGATTTGTATGTGCTAAAAATTCGACTGTCACGTTTGGAAAAAAGAACTGCTGATATCCAGCTCGGGAAAAAATTGTCCCGATAATCCGCACAGTAAATCGAGGGATCCGTCACTGTCCGAACGCTTTAAAATCCACTCTCGACGGGAATATTCGCAAGAAGAATCGTGCACGGGTTGGAAACATCGATTCGATCTCTTAATTCAGGGAACGACATTACTCTCGACCCAGCTACCAATCCCCGTGCTCACTAATATCACCATCGAACCATGAAATTCCCAGCTGGAAACGGTCCGTGGTATTCCGTGAACATTAAAGCCCCGTAATTGCATCGCTGCGAGCGAATTGCACCGAAATGGTCGCACCGCTCCGCTCTCTCCGAGAAGAAGCGGCGATCATCGGTATCCTGTTTCCACGGCCACTATTCCTGCATAAAATTTCACTTGTTAACAAATTGGCCCGGCCTCGCCGGTTTGTTTGTCCGTGTCCGTATGATTAAACCGTTGATTGAACCGAGAGAAATTAAACAAGGCCCATCAATATCCCGTAATACGTGTAATTGCCACTCCGGCTACGTCCAAATGAATTATTCGCCGCCAGAAGATGAATGAACGCACACCGAAATTATATAATATTCCGTCGAAATGCTACCCGTTGTCTCCACTATTTCGTAACTATCGCAAATAATCTGTCGAGTGCAGAAATTCATTCTTCACGACGCTGGCATACCGTCAAGGTTTCGTTGAATGTGGATTTTTGTGCACAATAAAAATGAATTAATATAAAAGTAAATTATAAAAGTAAATTAGTAAATTATAAAAGTAAATTAATATCAATAATTAAATTGGAAAAGTAGAAAAGTAAATTAATATTAAATTATATCGTGTTTAGTGTCATATAATGTTGAAATAACGAACACTATCTAACGGTTCATTTTTGGCAATATCGTGAAAATTAAATACATTGAATTAATTTAGTGTAAAATAATCTGATGTGAAGTAACTGATGAACTCTTTTTCTTAGACCTCTTTCATAATTATGGGCACATATAATAGTGGCGCAATTTTTAACATATTTTTCCTTAAAGAGAGACTGTTTTTTTTTAAATAACTGATGACTGGTTTCTAATTTATTTCATTAATGCTTCTGCAACTAGTGTCCGAGGTAATCGTGCCAATTAATCGAATACTTTTCGCAAGGAAGGTCCGAATAAAAGTTCAAGGAAACTTTTTTGTGCCAACGCACCGGGAAGAAGCTCGTTACTTAAGAATAAGTTACAAATAACATTGCGGGCAAGTAATGGAAAAGTTCTTCGCAAAGTGCGGGCTTCTTAATCGAGTTTAACGAACTATCGTTAGACGGTGGCAGAGCTTTAATCGAATATTTAACGATACCACATCTTTGTATTTACCTGAAATGAAACAAGGGAATCTGTAAATGAATTTAAAATGACAATATAAGGGATTGTGTAAACGAATTGAAAATTTTCAGAAGCGCGGTTCGTTTAGTAAAATGGTGTACGTTTCTTTTTATTGCTCGTTATGTATTTCTTTTTCGGTGGAATCGCATCGATTTACAATGCAATACCGAATAGTGACACTCGAAACTCAGTTTGGCGTTAATTTTAATGAGACCGGGACGCACGAAAGCCCGTGATCCGCCAAATTTGATTTTCAATGCCCGCTTCGTTAACATTAACGTCGCAGTTATTTGCAGGTTGAAATCAACGTGCAAATAAATTTGATTGGCCCGGGCCTGCAGGGAAGAACGTTTCAACCGTTCCGTCGATAATAAATAATGTTGAACGTATCATGGAGCTTCGGCACGAATGTAATCGTTTGATACGTCGATTGCGTTATTCAATTTTATCGTCGAAAGCATTCCAAGAACGAATTGATGCGCAAATAAATCGGACTACAGTGTTCCGCGAGCAGAAATGTTATAATAAAATATAAAATCACCTCACTGTGGTCTCCCTCCCTTCATGTGTATCTGTTTCAGAATTATTTCTCTTGACAAACCGTTTTTTTATAAATAAAATTTTGAACTATATGTCATCATTATGGAATTAAACAAAATGTCAAGATTTTTTTAATGAAATGTATTAAAAATATTAAAATTTCTGTAAAAATAGTGGAATTACTGATACGAAAATACACAGAACAATGAGTGCAATTATAAATTTTATGGTTAATGTTATAATGCCTTATAAAAATGGAAGCCCCTGTATAGTTTGTGCATTAGGTGAACGAACCTTTTTCTCCCTCAACCATTAACCCCTCGCGGACAAGTCTGCGTTAAATAAATCATTATTTCTTTTAATAAACATTATTTATAGAATGAAAACCGTCGATACAGAAGCATCCAGGTAATTTTATCTTAACCTTTGCGTTACAATATCGGATCAGATACATCGAGAGGCTTTTAAATTGAATTTAATATAAATGTTTCTCATTCATCAGTTCACATGATATAAAAGGGGACATTATTCTGGGCTCATACGTAATGAACTTTTATAACAAACGCTCGTCCGCAATGAACATACATTTCATTTTTCTGCTAATTAACGATACTACAATTCTTTCGAATCTGATTATAAAATAAATCGTATATCCCTCTAAACCTTAGCATGCACTGGTATTTTATTACAAGTTCCAAAAGACTTAATTATCTTAATTTTCATGCGCGGAGACTTACTCTGACTGATCGTCTTCGGAGCCCTCCAAATGCCAGAGGAATAAGCATTACCTGAAAAAGTATGCAAACATTAAAAATGGTAAAAATATTCGATATTTTTAACGGTAAAGATATCAATATTTTTAACCCTTTGCGCTCCTTTGTCGAGTGTTTGTAAAAACGTGTTTTTACATTATTTGCTTCTTCCTTTATGTATTTAATTGTATTATTTTTTAGTTAGAAAACAATATAAGTTCCACAAATATAAATTACAACAAAGATTGAGTAATATTTAATATAATTAGTAAGCAAAACTGTTTAAAATAAGTAGCAGTCAAGGAACTGTCTTTTGAATTAAATTTCGATTGGAACGCTTAAAATATGAGGGAGTTGTTGGCAAGAAAATTGAAAAATAATTCGGAGTGCAAAGGGTTAATGGTAGAAATATTAAATTTCTACCGCGATACACTCGAGAGACTTGTCAACTCGTTGACAAAGTTGATTACAATGGTGCCAGATCAACGAATAAAATTTATTTAGAAGTAGTGCCTGTACAACGTGACCACTAAAAATTGGACCTTCCAATCTAGCGCTATAAACAATTGAAACAGGGAAGAACAAGAACCAATCATACACCGTCAGCATTTAATCCAGGGGTAAGAGACGGGTTCAACGGAACCGGTAAAAGGGAAGCTTCTTGTCCCGTGTTCTATCTTTCCGGGGAACGAACCGTGAAAAGCTCGGCCGATTCGTCGAGTCCCGACGCAAGCAATCGTTCAAAATGATAATAGCTTTATTCCATTTTAGCCGAATCGAATTTACAAGAGACAATCTCGACGACGAAGTCGGACGGTAGGGGAGGGAGAGAGATTGATTTTCAAAGGGCGAGGGGTGTGTCGCAAGACAAGTGTATCTGCTGATGCTCTCCGGGATGCAAACAGTAGATCCATTAAGGGCCGAGGATCCGGAGGCCCTTATCATGTTTGAAGATAGTCCGAGGAGAATGCTTTCAAACAGTGAACAGATAAAAGGACAAAATACCAGCGGAATCGTCTTTTTTCTTTACACAGTCTCGCAGCTTCCAGCTGGAAAGTTCGCGAGCATAATGGACCGAGTCCGGTGGAACTCGGCTCCCTGGAATTTCGGTCTACGACTGAAAACTGAAGACGCTGCTGAGCAACGTTTGCATTAAGACCCCAGGATATAAAATTATTCCGTGTCCACGGTACCGTTCATTTCATTCCGAATTTTCCCCAACTAAACTTTTCAATTAAATCACGGTTGCACAGGTTGCCGATTTGAAACGATTAATTTTTTCAATGGAAGCCTACCGACACTGAGTTTGCAAAAAGACTTTGTATTTTATTTTGATGTTTGAAAATTACGAATACGAGTGGCGGAAGCGAAAAATATTTTTTATTATGACTCTAATAAAATTTACTCATTGTATCGTGCGTACTGTGACTACACTATAAAACATAATAAAAGAAGAAATAAAAGACTGGGCTGTGAGAATGATTTTCATGAAATCAATAGCTTCCTAACAATATTAATATAATTGTATCATTCAACTGATAAAACCCAGAAACGCATAAATTAGAATTGAAGAATGTACAGAAAACAGTCTCCCTTTCTCATCGTGCACGACCTGAATTGGTGAGGCTCTTGGTTGCATTAAAAATTCCAACGATGTCCCCTTTAAAGGATCAGCCTGGAAAACCCGTGGGATTAAAGAAGATGCGCATGGATAGAGTGAAAAACTGTTGAAATCGAGGGAAAATCGTCGGGACCGAGTGAATGAGTTTTCTAAGTCCCGCTACACGCTAACTGTGCTCATTTTCGACGTGGAAAGCCGTCGGGAAAAAGTGGCTGACGAAACGCGGACGAGGAGTGCACTCAGCGGAAGTGCGGAAGAATGCACGACTGGCTTAGCTGCAGCCCCTTGCTGAATTTTCAGCATTGTACATACCTACCTGAACGTGTACGCTAGCTTCTGTGATCGTATCACTTCCACCCCGTGCAACACTGGATTTACCTACTCGTCGGATCATGAATCAAGTCAAAAAGAAAGCTGCATGTATTGCGAGAGCGTTGAAACCGTAACGCGCGCGTTTCCACGAGTTGCCATTTTGTCGAGGCGCCTGGAGACTTCGACAGTTTATGTGTCTTGGCACGAAGATGATGCTAATGCTGCAGTGTATTATGTAAGTTCAAGGATGGATAAATAGACGAATTTATTTTGGAAACTGTTGTAAAGGTTGCCCGTGTGAGGTACCGAAAAATATCGAGAATACGCTGGAGTACGTCAACATTGCCTTTAAAATTTGTTACAGGCGAAACAGAGTTATTATTAGACTGCGGATCTTTATGCATTTATAGAAAAATTGAGTAGAGAAATAAAAAATTATTGGAAAATTCTGAAAATGGAAGATGTAAATATATGATTCCGCCTCTATTGAAATCATTAAGGAATGAAACAACATTTGATTCAATTTTTATTTCTTGCAATCGATGCAGACAATTTTTATTTTGCATGAAGTTCCGCGGTATAGTTATTAGGTTGGAAAAAAACCTAATAAAAGGTTCAAAAAAAAAAAAAATAAGACAAAAACCGTAAGAACTTTCTTTCTGACCTAATATTATAAATTGTGTGGGTAATCTGAAAATAATTTACTTCACGGCATAAAAATATTGGCAGAAATGAATAGGTCAAATAAAAAAATTGAAGGATATTCTTGACTTATCAAAATTGTTCAAACAATTTTTATTTTGCATAAACATCCGCAGCCCAATGACGAAACAATCCAGTCTGGTGACCAAGATTGAACGTCATTGTAGTAACAAATAAGAAAAGTGTTTGTTTCATCTGTCGGCAAAGACGCAATACATAGTCGAGAGCTATGAAATGAGCATGCTTCGGGATCCGCTTTCAAAAGGCAGACCGGACGCTGTAATTGGAGACTTGATAAACGTCGGTATTCCCTAGAAGTCGACGCAGGAACAATTTTTGTTGACGCTTCGTTCCGGGGTAATCGAATCATTTGGAGCATCAGTCGGAGGCATCCAGAGAGCCCAATTCGACCGTGCGAAAAACCGTCACGTTCATTTGCATTTAATTTGCTCGCTGCAAAATAAGGCGGATCCCGATTTCGCTTTCACGCTGAGATCCCTGCCGTTTTATCTAGATCGCAGCCGGGTATACCTGTAACGCACCACCCACCATACAAAATCGCTCTAACCCTCCTCTCCTACAGCCCTACCCCAACTCTGTAATCAAATAAGACTCTACAAACAAGAATCCAATTTCCACCTATCCCTGCTCTTCCACGTACTAACACTTTCTTCCGTGTAACACGGCTCGAAGATGAAGAAAATGGAGAAAACAGAAACCTTTTAGGCCACCCGCTTACCGTCTGCAATCTTTCCTGACGAAACTATCGTCGCAGATTTTCGTGCGATTGTTTTCACAGAGTTTTCGGGATTTAGCAGACAAGGATTTCCTAATGTGATCACCAGGCTGCCGGTTTTATGCATTTATGACAAAAGTGAGTGATTTAAAACAAGATCATTTTCAACTCCTTGAAAATATAATTACAGACAGAACTTTACTTTTTACTTGACTTAATGTATTTAAAAGACTAACTTAACTGACTATTTATGAAAGACATACTTTAGGGATGTCCCGTTTATAAAAATACGGGAAGAGAAAAAAGACAGAACTCTTTAAAATGTCTAGTGCACCTCTTCAGAGATCTAACACTGGAAGGATTCCAGCCCTCAATATTTCTATCTACCACTTGAGAGTTTCTGACACGAAGCGATTTCAACCCTTAATATTTGTGTCTCTAAAAGATTCTACCACTAGAGAGTTCCACCGATACAACGTTCCAGATCTCAAGAATTCTATCAACGCAAGATTTCAGTCCTCGAGGGTGCAATCACTGGGAGGTTCCAACCCCTCGGAGACACATCAGTAGACGACTTCAGCCCTTGATAGTTTTATTACTCACAGATTATAAGCCCTGAGAGTTTTATTATATAGAAGATTGAGACATGAAAAGTTCTACTCGCGTACAATTCCCCAGAATGATGTATTAGAATGATACCAGGATTCCCTATCGATCGTGACGATTAATTAACGAAGGAAGGTTGCAAGTCCTACGTCGACAAACCAAGCTGAGCGGACCGTTCGAACTCACCCACGCAACGAGCGGAGTATAAATTGCATCTTCGAGACGATTAATTATTTATACGCGTTCTTTGCGGGCATGACGTGTTTATTACTACTCTCGTGAGTCACTTTGCAGTATCAAGTTTGCCGTGAGGCGGCTTCGCCACGCTCGATTTGCGTAAGTGATAAATCGACTTCGAGATCTCTTCAGAACGATTTTTGAAGGTACTCCGAGGATTTTTGTTGTCGAACTTATTTGCGTTTCGTAGGCGAAAAGAAGGCAATAAAGGAAGCTATGAAATTGATGATCAATTTTAACTAAAACTTTATACAATTATCTTTATACACAATCTTTTAGTATATTATGTTATATTCTAGCAATTTACCTACTAAAACAAAAATGATTTTGGATATATTTACTTTAGAAGAAAAATCTCGGAAAACACAGAAAATAAACAAATATTATTTTGGGTGTATTTACTTTTATTTTCTGTGTTTTCCGAGATTTTTCTTTGCTGTTCTTCAACGGACAACGCGCGAGAATAATATTGACTATCCACTGATAATTATTAGACTGCGGATCTTTATGCAAAATGAAAAATGTTTGCATTGTTTGCAAGACACAGGAGCCAAATAAAAATTTCTTTCTTCTTTTAATTATCTCATTAACGTGAAACTTATACACTGGTGGTCTTAAATCTTTTTCATAGGTGCACTGTTTTAAATTTGTACATATACCCATTTTTGTCATAAATGCATCAAATCCGCAGTCTAATAATTATTAATATGTATATCAGTTCTGTTTCACTAATGTTTGTTTTAGATGTAGAAGATCTATCAAACCGATCGAGATAAAACGGCACGTGAACCTAGATCAAATTCTCGACATCGCGACCGATGGAAATTCATCTTATCTCGCTGCGCACATTTGCCACGCGAACGTTACCACGCTTAATTAATTACGAGGCTCTTGTTACAATGTCCGTGACATTAAATTCTCTACCGCGCTGCCTCCACACCGGAGAAACACTGTCTCGAAATTCTTTATTTGTGTTCAGTAAGAAATTACAATATCGTGTTACGCACTCGATATCACGTTTCTTGTTCCCAGCAATTTGCAAATGAGAGTTTCAAAGAGATAGTAAGATGAACAAAAGTAAATCAGTCTTGCACAAAATAATTTCTCATTGAAGATTCAGCTATCCAGATAATTTAATTAATGAAACCGAAAATTGAGAGGAACTAAAAAATTGAACCATTTGCATGCTAAAAAATTCTTATAAAATTCAAAATGAATGTCTAAACTAACCTTCGCAAGATAATGTGGGGTCATGGGGCGCTTCAGATTTTTGAAAAGAATTTTTATATGACTAAAATTAAATCTGTTTGTTTACTTTTTATCCTGTGTTCCTTTTATCTTGTTTATGGAATTCATTTGTCGAGGTGTAAGAGACTCCACCTTACTATTTAAATTAGTGTCACCCACGTGGAGGTTAAGTTTTTAGGAAAACAAGAAGGTCCACTTTATTATTACATATCTAGAAGATCATTCGCACGCTGTAGCTACCACTCGCGAGAATGAATAATCTTCGACGTCTCGGGGAAACATTTGTGCAGCAGTTTTCAAATTTTATAGAATTACTTGCGAACCTGTTCCCTGCAGATACGGGCTAGGATCCGTGCAACTTTTCTCATAAAGCAGGAAAATAGGGAAAGTGAATAGGGTGGAACAATATTTCCAGAACTCGATGGCGAACTTCAGTTTTAAACGAAAGTTTATTGCACCGTGAGACCTTAAATTTTCTCTACTCTTTCGACGAGATAAAGGATGGATGCGAAACATTCATCGGGATAAGAACTAAGAGGATTCTTCATTTTCCTCAAGGTGCACCCGCGGTCCGTACAACCGTAGATCTTCATTAATCACATGTACACACCGAGGTACAGAAACCCGTGTTACTCTACGATTGATCATCGTGCTGCGCTTTATTTTCGTATTTTATTCTCGCAATTTTCCCGCGATTACAAAAGACGAATTTCGAGGCAACAGGCTGCTAATGCAAACGAGAAAAAAAGAACAGAAAGAGGAGACTGACAGAATTATTTTTACGGATGATCAAACCAGATGTTCCTTCGAGCCGGTTCATTGAAAAAATTCTTTCTTATTAGCAGCAGGAACGGTCACCCACGAAAATAAAAACGTTAACAGGCTCGATGACTTAAGTCTGACCTTCGTCCTCCTGTTTATTGAATCGCCCGGCCCGGTCCGCCTACTTTCGTGCACTTGCAATGATCTCATGTCTGAATCCCATATACGGTGCGTTTTATTGTATAATAATGTCTGATGCGAGCACTATACCACGAATATCGATGCTCTCCAGACATTCCTAAGAGGCTACGAATGGTAGTTAGTATTTACAGCTGCGCATGATCGTAATTTTTGATCTGAAGACGGGGGACACCATTTTCATTTCCTTGTTTTAATAATGACCACACATTCAAAACAATTTCAATATCATTCAGCTTAATTGGATTCGATAAATTGTCGGACACTTCAGTGCAGTAAAGTTATTTAGTAGTTACAGCGTTGCATAAAAAATTATGTATTTGCAACTCATTGTTACCCGAAATGTCGAAATAATTTTCATACGCTTTTAACGATGCAATTTGCATAAGCATCCACGTTCCAGCAATTAACTACGGTAATACGATCAGTGATATTAAGATCCTCCAGTAACAGGAAGTACTATTTTAATTAAAATTCCTAGATAATTTCTTCCATTACTCGTAGAGCTAATGGTAATTTTGAAATTCACACAGTTAATACACAGAGCATGTTTCACTTTTTAACATGAATTCACCAATTTGTTTTCGTGTAGCTTTCTCGACGGAGACTCCAATAAATTTTACGTATCCGAGAATAGTCAATGTCACGTCTTATCTGATATTGCGCTGTAGCATCATTAGAATCCCACTCGAGAACCACGGAACATATTCAATGATCACTTAAGTGTTAATAGAGTACACTCGAGGAATGTTTCTGAGAGAGCCAGAACTTTCCTACACAGCTGGTTTTTTCAGAATATTTTAGCCCCAAAAGAATTTTAAGATATTTATGTATTTACACGTTCATTTCAAAAATTGTCTGCGAAACTGTTTACAAATAATGCATACTTTCCTTATGGACCATGAAATATTTCAGTGAAATTTTTTCTTACTAATTTCTTTATAATTAGATAAAAAATTTACGGTTATTTCATTGGCGTTAATACTCTCAATTATTTAGTTTTCCTCGGATTAAATCATGTGATCACACGATTCATTCGTCGCATAATTTACGTACGACATCGAGGATTAAGTATTTCATAAAGCACAAAGCCATTTCGCGGATGGTTACACATTTCTCAAGGACAGAGTAATGAAACTACCTGAAAAATGCCATAGTCGTGGAACGAAGTCGCAAATAAATGCCAGTCGTCCGATAAAGCTAGCTTTAGAAAATACGGAAATTAGTGCCATAAATAAAGGTACGAATTTTCATAAAAATATATATTCTTCGCGTCGTAAGGCGAACGATATACATAATCGATTTTATTGAACTGCTATTGAATTGTGTTTATTGAATTGTTACGTTATTCAATTATTTTATATCAAATAAATTACAAAACATTTGAGTATTGCACGAGTAAGTTGCATCTGTTTAATATGCGTGAAATGAAAAAAATCATATAGAATGAAAATATTCTAGGTCAGAAGAAATGTTCAGTTTTCGTGTTAAAATAGACCGAGTATAAACTGACCCTTGCGAGGTTAAAAAAAAAAGAAAGAAAAAATTAGGAACCGGTAATTTCGACTGTTTCAGTAGTTCTATTGTTCGAACAATAATCCATGAAGGAGATAGTACGAAAGCTTTGGTATTATTCTCTGGCGGAATCTTGATAAGCCATAAATGCATAGAGATACTTATTGTAATCATAAAACTAAACGAGGCTTCCGACAACGATCGAGAGCGTTTTGTGTAAGAGGAAATTTGCATAGGAATCTGCAGTCACGTGGCCATGTCGATGAACCTAATAGCAATATTTCACGGTGCCTTGTTCAATTTCGTCGGATGTAAAATTCGAGGATACCAGGCGCATCGAGACAGAATGCGGATGCAATAATAACCGTTTCTACGATCTCGTCGCACTATTTCCGAGCGCAGAAAAATACGAAACACGCCCGCAAAGTGAGTCATTGGATACTCGCGTACGGATATAATAGTGGAAACGGAAAAGTTTCATTAGCCGGCCGGGTTCGGCTTGCCGTGAACGAAGAACCAACGTGATTTATCGCTACGAGGCAAAAAAAAAAACACGAAAAGCTCGACGTACGGACGGACATGTCATTTCTGTCGCAAAGTTATTAATAAACGCCACCCTGTCACTGCCACCGTGTCACGGTGATTGATCCCTGGGATCGTCTTAGTCCCACAGGCATCTCAGGCACGGTGCCTAAGATGCTGCGGTAAGAAACTGCTCCTAGAAGCAAATTTTAGAGACCACGAAAAAATTATTCGATTACGAAAAGGGGTGCGTTAGGACTGCATTGTGATATGATCATTGGCACCGTGTCAAATCTGATTCGAACCCGAATTTTCAGGTGCCCGCCCACACTCCTAGTAATTAACTCTTTACACTACGAAGTATTTTTAATTTTGTTGCCAACAACTCCCTACTATTTTATATAGTAAACTTTTTATTTGATTTATATAGTAAACCAACAACTCCAGCACTGTATTAGTCACAAGTGCATACAGGGTGTCTCAGCTGAAGGAGGCCACCTAAATATCTCCTTTACTTTTAATGGCATAAACAAAATATTTTATCATATGAATATCATAGAACAATTTTTTTTGTCTAGTTATTTTTTCATAGTTATTTGAAGATTATCGTTATGTTTTATCGGGAAAACTTATTTTTCTAAGTGCACGGGGTTAATACCAACGTCTTATATTCTACCAATACAAATTTTATAAATAGCAAAATGTTTCGTGTGCTGTAACATTTTATGCAATGTAACAATGACTCATAAAATGCAAAGTTTAATGAAGATTAAATAAATTAGTTTGTGCAACAATGGAAATATGCATAATGAGTCATACATTCTAATTATAATCTCTGAGGAAACCTGTCCAACTTATCGACAGCCTGTCATACTAAATGAAACGTGACCTTCGACAGTCATCCTATCATACGTCTCTAAATACGAAAATTGTCTACGCTACCTACTGATATGTTATTGTCTCTTTATTCCATTTCAGTTAAAAAAAAAGAAACAATTGTATAATCGGTAAAACAAAAATGAAAAATTTTAATGTTATAGACGGTAAACTATTTCAAGAAAGTCGAATGACAGGCTGCGTTCTAGAATATTTAATTCTACGTTGAATTATAAACGACTTCCGGTTTCCTCATCAATGTTCCTGCCAGTCCAAGACGCTATTCAATGAACCTTCATTTATTACATAGTTCTAGTTCATTCTGCTACTATTTAGTTTTAGTTACGACAACATTTACATAATTTTTCTCTTGCGTTTTAATGAAATTAAAATAATTGTTATAAAGTAATACTCGCTGTAGTTTATTTACAACCAAGTTCCATTCCAATCCTGCATAATTCCCGAACACGTAATTCCAAACTTTAATTGTAACGGATCTCATTCCATTCGAACATTTTGAATACAAACTTTTCTAGTCTTGAATATGATATTATCCATTTTTATTTGGTCCTTTTCCGACATTTCCGACGGAAATATTTTCGCCCATTAAATTTCCCCCCGCAAAAACAATCATTTCATCCACTACCGATCATCCGAACGATTCGGTTTAGTAGTACATATGTAGTTTCTATTAAACAGTTAGAAAAGTGCGACTACGTTATAATTGAACCTCGGTAAGTCGAATTTCAAAGGAATATATATTTCAAATCTTCAAGATCCTGAAACTTCATTTTAAATATGTGTACAGTAGGACCTCGATTAACCGGCTTGATCGGGAGACAAAAAACTGCCCGGATAAATTAAGGCCCGATGGATAATCGAGACCAGAGGGACACAAATAATGAAAATGTACATTGTACTCCAAAATAAATTTTTCATTTTTCAAAATTGATTTCCCTTCATAATATAATCATATTTAAACGCATATTTGTTTATAATCGCGAACCGGTAAACCGAGGTGCTACTGAAATTCCAAATTATTGTCGTCCCAAAATATTAAGTACGGCTTATAATCTGTACCTGTTAACGAGCCCAAAGACTATCCAGCCGCGTTCCGCCTTTTTCTTCGACCCTACTCGTCCCTTGTTTGCGTTCCGTTCGAGCGCCAGCCCGAGATGACCATTCTCGTCGGCGAGGTCGCTTCGGGAACCACTAATACCTCGAGCGTCGAATTTGACCTAACGGTGCCCACAGTGCACACTTGGAAAACTATCGAATAGTGAATAACATCCACCACGAATCACCAAAGCAGCATCGTCGAATTCGAATATCACTGGGAGAGGAGCGCGAGTTTCCACTTTCCGAATCTGTCACTGGAACGTTTCGGTCAGCGGGGATCTATTTCGATCTTCATCGACCGGCCGAGTTCCTTCGATCATCGAGGAAACTGACTTTCGAGCGGAAGCTGCGGACGGGAACCGGACACGTTGACAAACCGAGAGGAACGAACGAACCGTCGCGCCGCGCGACACACAACAGGAATGAAACGACGTACGTCCGGAGCGCGTGGCGTGTGCGCATCGACTGCTAACTAACTTCACCCGACGAGCATCGAGTACGATCCCTTGTTCCCGTCTTTGTCCCACTCCCGTGTGCGGGTCCTGTTCTCCCCTCTCCCTTCCGCTTGTTTATCACCGCCTATGGTTCCGTCTTCTACTTCCCTCTCCCTCGACTCTATCCCCATATCCTTCTAACTCGCCAACTACGATTCGCCCTCTCACTCGCACTCGTCGCGTGTACCACGAACGATCTTCGATCTCTTCTTATCGTCCCTCCGTCCTTGTCACACTCGCACGCTTCGAACGCAGGATCAGAAGAGCAAGCTTTCCCGTGTCTTTCGCGCTCGCACTCTCACGATGACAGCAAGATGCATCGGTCGTGTTTGCAGGCCATTTAGTACAATACTTGGCTATTTTCGAGATTTCAAATTAGTGGCCCATTGTACTCAATGGCCTACGAATAAGGCTGATGCGGGTTTTTTGCGATCGAGATCTATTCGGATCCCGGTACTTCGGCCCCCTTATTTCCCGCAATTTCTTTCAAACGTTGAAGGGGTGGACTTGTTTTTCCAGAATTGCATGCGCTTCCTCATTTCTCGATGATAGGGCTTTTCTGTTCGGATAAAAGATCACTCCAGACACCGCAATCACCCTCAAACGAAAATAATTCGAACGGAGGGCACCGAGTATAGGAATTTCCTCTGAGTTGTTAGGTTTTTCTTGAATTAAGACTAAATGATACGCGTTTCCATTCCTGCTTTTGAGGAGGAAAGCGAGGGTGGAACAACTCCAAGCCCTTAGCTACTGATATTGTTAGTTTATTTTCCTTTTCTTCGAAGATTTTTACTTTTTCTTTAACCCTCATCCGACCCTCGTGTCAATCGGACACAGTTTTCCCGAAATAAGTTATACACATGTACTGTTTTGGTATTTTTAAGTAAATTTTCCTGAAACTTCGTGACTTTTACTGTCTTAATGCAAAACACATAACCGGAAAACCTAAGAGGTAAATGTTAACTCATCAATTTGACTAAAAAGACATCGATAAATAACCGATTTCAAGTCTCTAGCTCATCAGGAAGTTAGTTTAAAATCAATTGCAAAATTTGCCACCGAACAAACAGACAAACAAACAAACAAACAAGCAAGAAAGTGAGCTAATAAAAACGTGGTACATAACTAGTTTTTAATCCCATATCCCTCAATACTCGTTCTTATTCAGCATTCACTGCTGGTTCGAATCGCAAGGCCAAATAATTACGCTACAAAACAGTCAAGATTACATCTGTATGTATCTCCATAAAGTAATTGATAAATAAATTGATGCGGCATGACTCACCCGGTACACGTATACTTTATCTCAAGGCTGAGCAATCGGATTAATGCAAATTTTATTCATTTTTTTGCGACGACATTAAATCGTTAAAACAGTTTATGTAAGCAAAATAAAAGAAAGTATTCCGCCTAATTAAAATGGTAACGTCATCCAATCCGGAGAGTTTAAAATAACTCTTGTTATGTTCGGAATGCAGCCCCAGCGAGAGGTTTTCTAAACTTCTTGACTTTTTCCCGTGACGAACATCGAAAACAGGCTTCCCGCCCTTTTCGTGGGCGAAGTCGAGACCTCTCCTCCTCTTTCTTAATATTCGACTCTGGAACGTGACACCAAAGCCTTTCAGTTTTTCCCACTCAGGCTTTTCTTTTTCAAAGTATTAGATGTTTTCGTAGTCGAACATTCTGAGAAACGTCCGACATTTGTTTCCATAGTATTATTTCCATTCCCGTCATAGAATTTATCTCTAACATAAATTAAAAATAGAGTCTCGTTTACCTCTTTTTATTTTAATGATTTCAGAAATAAATGTACCTATCGAAAAACTGAAATTTTCTACGGCACAATGTTTTCGACAATATCAGTAGAATGATTGAACTTTCGATATCGAATTGAATCGCACTTTTATTTCGTTCAATTAGCAATAAACTGCACAAAATTTCTCTCTTCAAATACGAATGAACTCGTATCGACGTTCGAATAAAAGCATTGTATTTTCAATTACTGCTTATTCTCCGCATCCTAAAATTTCCAATTATTAACCAATTAGATTTTCACTTTGTGGCGAAATTGAATAGCGACGCGTATATTAAAAAGATGGAGGTTTTTTAACGGTGAACATGTCGGGCAGATGTTTTTTGCAACAGTCGCTGTGATTTGTCCATAAAAGGTTGGAATCTCTCTCACAGTTTTTTTCGGAACGTTTTTCACATTCTACCGACCGCTTTTGTGTTATTTCCACGACCAGTTCGCAGACCGGCGCAATCATAAAATTCTGGGTACCCGTGGAACAAGTGGGATGACCGTAAAAAACACGATCCTTATGCGTTTCGACCCGCGTTGCTCTCTGATTGGCTGAAATTTTCGGGATACCTTATATGTACGTATTTATTGGTAGCCAATGATTTCCAACAATTTCTTCATCACGATCGCTCTTTTGGGACTTTAAAAATATCTTCTAGGACACTTGATTGTTCACAACAGAAACGATATAAAACTGCAATAAGGGCCAAATAAAAAAATGTTAAAAAGTGCCTTTTTCATTTTTTCCATGCAACCTTGTAAATTGTAATTTTTAGAAAATATTTTTTGCACATCATTCAGTCAACCAATGCTTCTAATTTGTTACAAAACATCAGGGGTCATTTGGTATAATTATAAAAACGTTATTCCGTTCTAAAGGGTTTACAGAGACTTATTTTACTGCTTAATTAAAGCTATTAAACAGCTTAAGCAGTTGTTGGGCAAAAATTGTATTTAAATTAAAATTTTTGCCCAACTCTGATCTTATGTAACGTGGTAACAATTAGGTTTCACAACAATATACAGCAGCGAAGACACGCTTGTCAATTTTATCTTCGACACGAACAAAACTGGATAGAAATTAGTAATGCCTCATTTTGATTGTGTCGTAAAGTTATTTTCAAATATTCCTCATCGAATTCCGTAAGAGTAGACAGTACTCGGTTTCTCCCTAATTAAAGCTACTTTTTCAATCAAAGTGTTCCGCGCCGCAGCCGAACCTCTCCAAAATTCATTCGTTTAATTGGTAGAATGTGCGGTATCATATTACCGACGTATTATATAACCGGCTACGAGGTAAAATATCTTTTAATTAACTCCGCAAACATTTTGCACCGCGATAATTTGGCTGGCGTGTTGTTAAGCAAACAATCCCCTATTGCAAGCAGGCAGGAGAGAACGATAACTAACGATACAAATTTTCATCGCGAGAATGTGTTCTCTTGTTAACCTTTCGCTCAGGAAAACCTCTCTACAGTTGTTAAAAATATTTAACATACAAAATGTTATTATTATCCATCGCAGGCTTACGTTATGCGAATCGTAAGCTACTATGAACGTGTTTATTATTTTAGACATTGGAGCCAAACAAGCAAGATACACGAAAGATGTCGAGCGCAGGCGAAGATATAGTTTTAACACTTTACCTGCCAAAAGCCCATTAACCCCTTGCCATATTTTAACGAGCCAGACTCGTCATGAAGGTTTTCAACGAAGTCTACGAAATATGAATGTTAGGGTGGATTTACAGTGGAGCAGCGAGGTGAGCTGTGCGGTGAAAAAAAAAATAAAAACAAAGAAAATACATACGTACTTTTTCATTAGTATGTGTCGAAATGTTGTCGCGAATGTTGGTTTGTTTTCACCGCGCCGCTATCATCGATGCTCGCAGCTCCACTATAAATCCACACTTACGCGTTTCATTTTGCGCATTTCAATGAAATAAAATTTGATTCGTTTGTAATCGATATTTAAGCATTAGAGTAAACTTTACTTTACCGGACTCAAAATTTGTGCATTTCTCCTTTAAATTGTGATGTATTTGGTATGTGTAATCCAGTAGATTTGTATCCGGGGCGACTTCAGATCGAAGTTTCGATCCTGTAGGATCAATGGTTCAGAAATTGTGCTTGCTTAAAGTTGAGCAATCTGCAGTGTTTTTGACGTATTTCACGTATCGTCGTTTAAGATGGAGAAGAAGAAATGAGTGAATAGTGAGAAAAGTAATAGAGTGTTCAAAAGAATAGAAAGAGGGCGCGCAGATTGATTTGTGGACGCAGTAAATTTGAAATATAGAATTTATTTCTAATAAATATAGTCACATTATCACCGACACGTTCTTGAGAGTCAGTTCATCCAATCCTGTTCCTACATATAATACCATTAGTTATTCCATTACATTCTATCTTCGTTTCACTCAGTTTGTAGCACTGAGAATTCTGTTTATTCTCTACTTGTTCGTTTACCTCAGTTACAATATGCCTTATTTGCGTTTGTTAACAGTGGTTATATTTTCCTTGATATAAGTTAACATTATTTATGCTATTTTCATGACTTTTTTCGACATTGTGTTCCGTACACACGGGAATAAAATCGTTTGCAAAATGGTGATAAAATTAATTCTTATGAATAGACAGCGGAAATTTTTCCGGCAAACTAGTGCGAACATCGCCATAACCGCAATTACCAAACTTCTGCAGAGAAACTGAATATTGTTTTTTTTTCGGCGGTAATCGTTCGTAAAGAGTAAAATCTTGTAACAGAGTCATTATCAGATTCTTCAATTTTTGTCTGAACTTTTGCCGAGACTACCCGTAGACTCGAAAGTAGAGTTTTACTAAAACTGTAGGAAGTTTCGTCGAGACCGAATCAATCGATACCAAGAAAAACTTTGCGAGAGCGTGGCCAGAAAAAAGAGAATCCTTCCACTTCGAGATCTGTTCCTGAAGTTCGATCCGGGAAAAGTGGTATTCCGTGAACGCTGTATCATCGGGCAAAGGATCGAAGCCAAAGTAAAGTTAAAATTGGAGCTCTCTCGTCCATTTGATCGAAAGGAAATCGCCTTGCCAGATAGCGAAGCCAGGAAAATGTAACAAAAGTTCCCGTAGTTTTGCAAGTTTTATGATATCGAGTAACAAATGGTAGAACTGTTTAGCATCTTATTTAATAAGTGTTATTCTATATTTCGTTGCACTTGTACTAGAAGTCAAATGTTTCACAATTAATTAATTACGAGGGTGAGCCACGAAAGTATTCGAACGCCCTTTAAATCAGAATAACTATTTTATAATTGTACTAAGCGACCTGCATTTTTATATTCAATTAGAAGCATTAGTTTACGAAATGATATGCAAAACAGATTTTCCAAATAATTATAATTTACAAGGTTACATGCAAAAATAAAAAAGGCAATTTTTTTAAACTTTTATTTGGGCTCTTAGAACAACTACTAAATTGTCATTGTTTTAAAGGGCGTTCGACTACTTTCGTGTTTCACTGTATATGAATATTAATTTGATCACACTTATTAGTAACATGATGCTGCAACCACTACACGTAACTCTTGAAGAATGCATCGCCCCAGCAAAAGTTATAGCGATTTTAGTAGATAGTTCGTCAAGATTGGACAGCGTAAAACATGCAACAAGGGAAATGAGATTGCATCGGTAACATGATCAAGCTATTAGTATGCAAGCTCCAGTGAACGCTATAAAAAATTCAGCACGATTCGTGACCCCCCACGATGTAACACTAAACACCGTAATTGCACATTACGTTAATTATCTTGACAGAAGACACGCATATCTAATGATAAAGGGGTAGGTTGAAGGATTTAGTGATTCGTAACTTCAGAGATTGTAACGCTAAAGAATTTGCATTTGTAATGTTACTAAAACTCCTGTCGAAACTAGTACAGCAGTAAAAAAATTAAGCAAATGTTGTATTAAGTAGATGTTGTGGTAGAGCGACTTTGTTTATACATAAATTTACGTGAATATGGACAGAATATTACAGGTATGGATTAATTTAGTAAATAATTTAGTTAATACATAATCCAGCGGTTTGATTAATTAAAAAATTGCAGAAATCGTCTACACTGAAACAAATAAGTTACTCCATTCAGAATGAATAAACAGTTGAATAAAAATTGTGAAGAGAAAAATATATTTCCGAGATCTTCTGTCTGGCATAGAGAATCGGAATAATAGAAACGCCTAATGACTTTCCGGAACGATATCGACTTGCATATTAGTTTACGTCGTTCTGAGGAATTCGCGGTTGCAATTTGCGTATTAATGGGGTCCCGTGGAGACAGCGGCGCCATTACTTTAGGGGGTTATAAACGTACTTTATGGTTGCGACCCGCAGCGGTTTCTCCGGCGTTGCAATTAACGGTAAAACACCGGTGCACCCCGTGCGGATGCGCCGATATCGCGGCCACCGACAACGTTAAATAAAAACGTAATGGTACGGTGAACGGCGGCGGATATCATTTTCATTTTTGTTAGCCAAGCCCGGATCACGAGCGACCATTGCAGAAATGGGCTCTTCGCGAAGGGGAAGCTTTATTTTATTGAAAACAGCAATACTATCTGAAGTGTGAAATTAAGTTTCACCGCGATATAACTACGTGCTGCTAGATGAACAGTTTTCAATATTTTACGCTACTTTAATTTCGCTTTATTCTTACTTGTTTAGAGTCGCGTCAGCTGACCATCGGCGAGCACAACAGAAATTATTGCACGCAGTAGATCGTGAATTACATTAACTAATATAATTATTTACACTAAAATTAGAATTTTAAACATTTATCCAGAGTCACATCGCTCACTAGCCGTTAACGACTACAATAAAGTACGTTTCACAAAGTAGATCATGAGCATTGCTTATTTTTATGCATTTATTACAAAAATGGGTAGATGCAATTTAAACTAGTAAAAGCATTGAACGAATCTAAGAATGTTTATGTATTGTTTTTACCTTGTTGAGATTATTAAAGGAAGAATGGCCATTTTATTTTACTTGTGTATCATACGATCGATAGGAACCATTTTTATTTTGCACAAAGATCCGCAGTCTAATAATATACGTACAGGAACTATGTACACAGGAACTACAACATTTTTGGGACACCCTGTACAGCCACGATAATATTCAAGAAAAGTCTGAAGATTGATTAACATGTTGGAAATTGAATTCGATTAGGTGGAAAGTCAATAAACACGGCTGGTAATTCGTCAAGGGAAAATTGAAGAAGGTTATTGTTCACAGCCGCTGGAATGAAAGTTCCCATAACAGATATTAAGGATCCAAATTACCGTGAAGCAGTGTATTATTGAGGTTATTACGCGCTGTCAGGGAAATACAATTTATAGCGCTCCTTATTTTCCGAGACATCCCCCAGAGGATCAACTTTATCTCCGCGATCGATAACGCCGTATGCACATGTAATCAGTCAAATACGGAAGTCAATTTCTTTGCCGGTTTATTTTTTCAGCAAACCTTTCCCACTCCTTGCTGCGTAAATCAACGGTTTCAGTCGTGTTCAGCACATCGAGGAATATACAGTGGATCCAAATAGTGTTTGAACAGAAGATTTCTCATTCTCGAGAAATTCACGATCCTCTTAATCTGTGTATTCGCTTTTCTTTTAATATCACGAATATTATTACATTTTCTAATTTATTGCTGTAGAATCAATATATTTCCAAACTTGGGAAGAACGTAAATGATCGTACTAGGGTGTAAGACAAAAGAATGGGGAACGACATCCGAGGAAGTTTTAATCGAAAAACTTCGAACAATGCTTCGTAACTGCTTTTAACAATAAGAGGAATTCAAAGGCACCCTTGTGTTTTATTGTTCTGTGGATCGGTGGAATGTTGACTTTCCCATTGAATATTAACGACTTTCTTTCCTCAAGTATCAGGTGATAAAAAATTTGGCGGGAACCCAAATTTATATTATAATTCCAATTTGTTGCGTTTTATGGGCACCGACAAAGAAGTTTTCATGCACATAATTATAATTTCTTTTTCTTTATACGTCAAATAGTAGAAGTTGAAAATTCGAATCCTCTTCAAAATTGAATTCCTCAAAAATTAAGGATATGATATATACCGAAATTCGAAAACGAAGCGTCAAATTAGTGTTAAAAATTGCAGTAATCAATTATCGACATTTTATTGGAAGTTGACCCCGCTAGAAGAATAAGTACCCACCCCATTTGTTTGAATGGGATGGCACACGACACCGTTCGGTCGGGAAAAAATTAATTAGTCCCGTTCACAGAAGCAATGACGCCGGGGCCGATAAATAATGTGGCGGAGCGCCGGAAGCGGGTACCAGAAAACGGGAAGACAAGGGGAAACATAAATTCACGCCGGAAAAATATCCTGGTGGTGCACGGGGGTGTATCGAGCATTTGTAAGCGAAAATACAGCGTCGACGAGTAGCAGCACGCGGCCCCACGAGAGAGGACGTTGCCGAAGAAAAATGTTGTCGTAAAACCGACGTAATGAACATGAGGCCGGGGCGAGAAGACACGGGGCAAAAAGGCCAGAACCGTGGGTAACTTTTTTCTTTTTTTCTGGGTCTTCGTTGTCGCATATATCCTGGACGATATTATCCGTTTCCGATAAAAGCGTCCCTGAGAGGACATCCCTTTTATACTTTTTCCTCTCCGGATTTCACTTCGTTCGCGGCCTCTACAAGTTCAATAACCCGGCGCGACATAGCTGAAATCTGACGTGGTCCAGTTACTTATCGAAACTTACCAACGGTAAATGGAACCGTCAACGATGTTGTTCGAGGAAACCGAAAGTCTCTACCCCTTTGCACCCCCCATCCCCTGCTGATCTTGCGTTTTTCCTGTTGCTCAAATGCTACCGCACAACCTCACTATGTACTTCGCGAAATTAGAGGAACACTGAGCTCCTGTAATTCCGTGTGAAGTAATTCTTTTACATTTTACCTTTGCTCAATTTATACGCGGAATTCTTTAACGCTCCTGGATTCTGTAAAGTCTCCTTTTTATTATAAAAGTTGTGCTAAAGTGCGGGAAAATGATCAAGCTTTTATTTCGTTCGAAATTTTACAAATTCAAACGACCCCACAAAGTTTAATTTATTATTATCACTGTTTTATTACGTACATTTCACGACAATGATTTTGTAACATCGCCGAGCTTATTACAAACGATTGAAAATTATTGTCCACCAGAAACTTTATTCTGTTCACGCACTGAATTCAAACTTTCCGACAGGCTCATTTAACTTTTACTCGGCCAGTTCTTCCGCGTGCACCGCAAACCACCGCTGTTTCTCTTTTTCTTCTTATACCACGCCCTCCACATGCATTCCCGGAAACCGTTCGGTCACCCAAAACCATTCATCCATCCCGAGCACTCGAACCCATCGGCTAAACACTTGACCCTCTTCATTCGCACCCATATCTCAAACAAGCTAAACCCATACATTCCGCGATTACCCGTGGAGTTGCTATGAACGTTCACCTCCTGCAATAACAATATGCGGTTCTTGTTGATGCAGGACGATTTGTAAATTGTCCAATTCTATGCTGTAATGTTCCACATTGCAATGAATCACAGTAATCCGATGATAGAACTTTTGTGTTTCGAATGATTAGACTGCGGATTTACTGCGGTGTAAAAAGTATTCGTACGCCCTTTAAAATAGAATAACTTTTTTATAATTGTACCAAACAACCCGATTTTTTATAATCAATTAGAACCATTGGTGTACGAAATGATATGCAAAATAGATTTTCCAAATAATTATAATTTACAAGGTTACATGCAAAAATAAAAAAGGCATTTTTTAAACTGTTTTATTTGGGCCCTAAACGAAAATTTAAAATATATGTTTTGTAGATCTATGTTATGAAGTATGTGTGTGTGTGTTTGATCAATTCTATGAGTCACTGTGTATGGATCAATTTAGATTGAAATATTTACATGTGAAACACGTATTCATTACTGTGTTGCACTGCAACGTGTATTCAACAAACCACCACTAACAATTGCTATTGTATCTACACTCGAAGCAAGCAAAACTTTTATTCCATTCACGATTGAAATTTAAACCATCCGATATTCAGTATAGATCGATTTGAAAACTACCGAAAAGTTCGTTTGTTTAAAACCGGTGTACAATAGCAAATATGAACGCTGGCTTGTGAGAGTAACAATGTTGTAGCGAAATACAGGTAACGATTGGATAGTTGAACGAAATGTAAACACTTCTCTAAATGTAAATTCTTTTCATCAAGAAGAAGAGAATATTTGAATTGAATGAGGTACATAGATAGAAAAATATGTTAAACAAAAACTTTTTAAAAACCACGCTTATATTAAAATGCACCGAAATACTCCCAAAAATTTAATATAAATTTTTAAATAAAATCATGACATTAGTGTCTAAAAAAATAAAAGCGTGGAGTGCTAAACTATATTGACGTAATCTTCCTGGGCTCTCCACGCTTTTATTTTTATAGTCACTAATGCCATGATTTTATTTAAATTTATATTAAATTATTGGGAGAACCAGGAAAAAAATTATTTTCTCCTTTTTAGTGCATTTTAATATACGCGTGGTTTTTAAACAGTTTATTTTTATATATTTTTTATTTTCTACTTTTTAGTCTTTTTTTAATGGAATGCAAGATATAGTAAGAGAGGTTGGTGGGAGAAGCAGGCGTTTGAGTTTATCTAAAAAAGATTTTTTTTAAATATTGCGAATACTGAACACAAGTGTCGGAATTGATAAATCCGTTTCTGTTCGAATCTCTTGAATCCGTGTCTTCGGACAAAAGAAATCTTCAACTTCTGTACTCGCAGAAATTCCGCCCCTCGTGTATACGCATGGAGGAGTTGCTAAAACACGGAACGAAAAAATTTGGCCGTCTCTCTGTAGCGCGCAGCGAAGGAAAACGAAAGGGTCACCAAAGAAGATGGGACGACAAACGTAGAGGACCTTTTGATGTCTATTCCAGCGTGTTCGGTTTCCAATTTGCAAAATGAAACTACCTCCTCCAGTTTTCCAAGCCAATCGCGCGGCAGATGTTGCCCGCGAGCGGTGAACGAGCTTTCACGGCTTTTCCAGAGGGTAAACGCTGCACGCGAAAGCCGCGCCGAGACTTGTTTGCGCAAGCATGCACGCCCTTCTTTGTTGGAAAACCCATGCTGAAAACGTTTCTGAATCGCGGAGAGGAAGCGTGCTTTAACGTTCCAACGTGTCAGAGTCAAAAAGCACGGAGACGGCCGCCGACAGGTTTTTAGATCCTCACAGAGCAACGATCGCTGCCGCGAGATTAAAACGGTGAAAAATCACTCGGGAATGTTCACTTGAAAAGCCCTGCAGTTCTCTACACTGTTTCTTATGGCAGGTTCTAATACACATTATTAGTAGAATCGGCTTTTGCTGAACTGACTCCCAACAACGTATCGATAATTTTCACCGACAACATTTCATTAATTTTTTATTTATTAATTAATTAATTCAAGAACACTCGGTTTCATATTTCGTTTTACCACTGATTTTCATTCAATCCACATTAATTAATTGATTAATTAATAAAAAATTAAAGAAATGTTGTCGGTGAAAACCGTGTCGGAGAAATCTGTGCCGATGATTTCCATGGGACCCTTACGTTCTTATTGTATGGTTTTAACTATCTGTATCGACTTAAATAGTGACAATGGTTTCTCCTTTACGATTTCTCATCGTGTTCTAGGGAGAGATTCACTTTTTCGACCTTTTTTAAACAGTATATTAATATATTAATATATAAAAGTTTTACTCATTTAACGTTATATTTTATTAAAGAGCATTAAATAAACAATTCAACTATGCCTGCCTACACTTTCAATTCTTTTTAATAAAATTTTTATAAAGAGAAAACAAAATGTGGTGCATCTACTTAATTCATTAATGGAGATATCAAGTGCCATGAGAAATTAAAGACCATTGAAGGTCTTTGTAGCTCTACTAATAGTCTCTGAAGGTTATCAAGGGGACTAAGATCCACATACAGGTCGTTGAAGGCTTCCGAGGCTCTTTAATGACTACCTCCGAGTTCCCCATCCGGTGGTCACCTAGGAGTATGTAGCAAGATGGTCAAAGAGGTTCGTAGAAAATGGTTCAAGATAGCCAAGAGAGTTCAGGAAACGTGACTGAAGATGGTAATTAAGAATCTCCAAACCAGACGGTTCCACATATCCAAAATGGTTGAAAATATTCGATAGTGTTTTTATTCAATTTAGAAGCATTTAAAGATATTCATTGGATATAAAACATCCAGTATAACCAGTAAAATTTAATTATACGTATAGCTACCCCTATTTAAATTTATTGTTAATACAAAATTCAATTGTGTATATAAAAATGGTGGCTTTATTCGTTATATCAACAAAAAGTGGTATTTTCTGCGTAACCAGTAATGCTTTCGTAAACTGAATTTAATTATAAAGAATTATAAATATTTCCTTGCTGGAAGAAAAAAATTGAAGAATTATAAGGATTTTCTTGCTGAAAGAAAAAAAAATGTATTACCAGACTGCGGATTTTTATGCAAAATAAAAATTGTCCGCAGACTTCAAGGAATAGAAACTAAATTGAAAGTTATTTCTTCCCTTATAAATCTTCCCTTAATAGTATTTTAATAGATGAGATGAGATGATCCTATACATACATCTTCAATTTTTAAAATTTTTCTACAATTTGAATTTCATCTACTCAATTTTGGTATAAATATAAATATAAATTGGTGTTTTGGATTATAGTTAATTACAGCGATTTCTTCCAAGGCGAGTAAAGACTTGCTAATTGTGAATTCAAAGTTGTAAGAAGGGAACTTCCAAGAAGAAGTATGACGGGGAAACTTCTTCTTTATTAATGGATTTACTAAGCTCGCAAGAACTTAAAGGCTTCAACAAATTTTATCGCGATGCACACTTCTTTTAGCGTCGCCACATTTACATATCGTATAAATGCATGAAACTTTCAGTCTAATCGTTAATTACCACTGAAAGCAACTCATGGGTCCATGATCATTCATTCAAGATATCGGCGCAGCTAATGGTAATATGCTGGACGTTTTAGGGTACATAATCGAGACGATAAAATGCGACAAGAAATTCATGTTTGGAACAATTGGATGATGGTGATGAAGCTCTTTTGTACTTATTGTTAGAGTGTACTGTATGATATTTTATTCACGTTTTTCCTGAACAACTTCTTAACGAAGCTGCGGGAAACGTTTTCGTAAAAGAAAAAATTACTTCTTATCTACTCTGGAACCACTCCTGGCCATGTTTTTGAATTTAAATTAAACGCATAAATACAGTAAAGATGCGAGGTTATCTTGGCTTTATTAACAAGACTTTCAAGACCAAAGGATATCTAAATTATAAATTGAATCCTATTTGATTAAAGTCTGACGATTTTATTGGACGCCACGTTAAATGGTAAGAGTTATAGTGACCTCAAAAACACAACCCCAAGTATTGAGTTGGCAAATAAGTTCGTTCGGTTTTTGTGATTTACTCCACTCTAAAAAACCGAACGAACTTATTTGCCAACCCAATATTATAAGTAGACTGCGGATCTTTATGCAAAATAAAAATCGTCTGCAAGAAACAGAAGCTAAATCGAATGTTATTTCTTCCGTTAATGATTTTAATAAAGGAGAAATCATATACAGTAAATCTATCGACGCATAAGCCTCGGGGAGGTTCGTTTGCATCGATCGTAGAGGGACACTATTTTTTTGAGCTTCAAAGGCCGAGCCGAACGTAGAGAAGGACAGCGCGGCCGAATCGATTGCGACTCTCCGCGTCTCTTTCTTTCCCATACGCTGTCCTTCCTTGCGCTCGAAACGTTCATCGTCAATTAATCGCACGGGCCTTTGAACTGTGGAGGGGATATTTTTTTGCGTCCATCGTGTAGCACCTTTTTGCGTCGATAGTGGACTTACTGTATTGACATCAATTTTAAAAAATTTTCAACAATTTCGAATTTTATTTTACTCAATTTACTCAGTCTAGTTATAAGTAACCACGAAATTCTTGGTAAAATCGCGAATCGTGAAAAGATTAGAGTCGCATAGATCACGAAACTGTAGACTATACCGTTGAAACTTCACTGAAACAAGTAGTTATCATTCTCAGAAAGAGGGACCATTCGACGCGATCAGCTAGAAAAGGGTATATGAGCTGGACGTGCCAGCGATGGTCTAAGCTTTCCTATCCACGGCAATGACCTAATCGAAGACGGTCGGAAAAAGCACTCGACGTTATTTCGGATGGAAAGGTATGGAACTTCAGGAAATCATAGCCATCGATTTCAATCTCTTTGGAAACAGTCTGCATCGAAGTCGATGGGATCGTCTTACCCCGCAGTTGCCATTACACTGTTACAACTTCGGCGAGTACACTTTAGACGGTGACCAATAGCAGACCGGATCTTATGGAAGGAAACGAAATTCGAAGTTACACTCGTATTCGAAAAAATGCGAACCGGAGTTTCAGCAGCAAACGAACAGCAACATAAACTTATCGAATTACAGACACTTGGGCAAATTTCCAGCGAGGTGCTTCGAGCAGAATCGAGGTCCCTGCAGCAAAATGAAGATCCATTTTTCTCGAGTTCTTAACTGCGACGTTCCTGCAAAAATTTTGCAGGAACCTGCAAATAACTTGGATGGTCTAATTATCGCTTTGATATGATGGTTGTAAACATACTTCAAACATGAAAGGGGAGAAGTCTGTTTACAAGCATCAGGAGAAATTACACGAATTGAGATTCCTTCATTTACCGACGGTAAATTACCGTTCCCGAACGAGTATAGATATGAATGGAAAACATCTCATGATTTTCTCGTTATAAAGTCCGCAGTCTCTGCTAATTATGCAGGGCGAGTCACCTAACGTTGCCACCTCGAATATCTTTGTTGTTTTTAAAGATACGTCAGAAGTCCGAAGTTTTTATGTGATTTGTTTTTAGAGATATCAAAGTCACTTTTTTTAAATGGAACCCTTTTTTAAACACATACAATGATAGTCCCTTTCATTAGGAATTCAGTGACCATAATTAATGACTATATGCGTATAAACTTTCCAAGTAGCTCCCAGTCCATATAACAGACACAGAAAATTATTATTTTGCATTGACCATTAAAAATTCGTAGTCTACTCGGTAATCACTCACTAATTTTCGAAGCCCCTTATTTGTAGACTTCATACTTAGGCTTTAAAAACAACAAAGATATTTGAGGTGGCAACGTTAGGTCACTCACCCTGTATTATACATGAAGAATGATTTGTGGTCTTAAAGTGGCCAGAATAAGTGGCTAGAGATCTGAGGATCTCTCGTGCAACAATTTTTGAATAATATTTAAAAATAATGTAGAAAGGGATAAGACCCTGTGAAAGCTTCCTCTCGTCTTCGATGATTTTTACGAGCAGCGAAAGCACGAGTATACACGGCACCCGTTTGAATAAAAGAGCAAAGTAAAGTAACCCGCAATTTTCCGACTCGACAGCAACAACGTGATTACACCGCGCCGCAAATGTTTCTATCAGACGTTTGAATCCCTCGCGTCGTCGCAGACAGTGCAATATCCGCATGCGGCAAGTGGCGCTCTTTATCTTCAGTATCTAGAGCAAAATCCACGAGGAAAAATTCCATTTTCTCTTGGAAGTTCCGCAACGGGGAACTTTCAGGAAGAGTATCCTTCGCTTAGAATCTGTTCAAAGGACGGGAAATCACTTCGGGCTGCTTCGAGCGGAAGAAGAAGAAGACATGCTGTCTCTTTAGACACGTTAAATAAATTACACAATGGGCCAGAGGAAGCGAGACGGACAAGCCAAGTGGGAGGAGGAGGAAGAAGAGCAAGAAGAACAAAGTAAACCCCGACGTCGCGTCGTCGTCCGATGAAAGCGGAAACAAAGGAGCCACACGGGTGATCCGTGCTCTTGCGACGTCTTAATATTAAATGGAGATCTAAATGCACAGCAACTGAATGTCGTTAATTAGCCTGCGTTCGAGTATCTCGAGGATACTCGAGAAATCGATACTCCGGCCGGATGCCTCGCGTTTCAACGCTGTACCAGCTAAATTGGATTGTTGCGGGGACACGCTGATCGGTCAACGATCTGCTCTCCGGAAAACAATAACCGCAACGTTCGTTAAGATAACGGTGCCGTCCAAGAAGCTGAAGCAACGCTGCGGCCAGGTTTCAGGAAATGGTACTGCGGCTGATATCAGAGCTTGAATTTGATGCACTGGAAGAACACGGTATAAATTGGGAGATCATGAAATTTTCCACACCCGTTCAACGTGAGATCGCTGCACTGACACACAGTGGGCGAGAAATCGACCTTTTTGGACAAAAATCTGCCGACAACTCAGTTTCTCATCGATTCAATTAGAATTTTCTTTTAAATGTTCGTGAAGGACTATACTTTGATGACGTGCTGCGCGAAAATCGTTAACTGTCACAAGAAATCAAGAATCCTTATCTACAAAACCCAATAACTCCGCTACTTCATCCGCCCATACCATTTTCGAAAGCATAGCCACAATATAGAGAATTTAAACACCGTGTCTGACACGGAATACATAGCACATCCTTCAGAGAAACTTTATATTAGATCATATTGAACTTCGAAAATGTAATATAGTCAATGAACCTTCGCGTTCCGGATAATAGTCAAAGACTGCTATTAACCAAGTTTAGGACGCGTTCCGTTTCTAATAAAGGTCTCGCAAAATTTCGAACGCTTAAAGTAGACATTGCGAAACATTGGGAAACTCTTAATAGCTAATATTAAAGAATTTATACATCTTTACATTACATATTACGCTTTCCTTTAATCTCACTCGTGTGTGTTCGATTGCAACACGAATATCTTGTTCGCAGAGCCTCCTCATCAATCAAAACGATTACATTAATCATTTCAGATCGCACAATTCATTTATCATTGCGTAATTCCTAAAGAAGCTTTCAGAAATGAAATTTGGACGGCTTAGCCCACCTCCACCGCTACATTTGTTGATTAAATCGCCGTCACCGAGCCGGAAGCCGCCAAACATCCCCCAGAAAGCCACTTCGCTAACGGGAGATCAAAAGAATCCCGAAAGATCGCGTTTCATTCATCGGGGTTTCAGAAAGCAAGAGCAGCAGTTAGAAAAAGTTTGTACGACTAATTTCCGTTCCCGTCGCGTTTCTCGCGGCACGGCAGGAGGGAGGAGGAAATCGATTGTTCCGCTAATCGTTGCAACAGTACGCATCAAAGGGAATGCTCGAGTGGTTCGAAATGAAAGCGAGACGGAGCAAAAAAGAGTGGCGAGCGCTTTAATGGCGGGCTGGAGTTAATGCGAGCAGCGTCGCAGCTGGCCTAATGACGTTGAAGGGAACGTTTCTCTTTGGGCCGCGTGTTTTCTTGACTTCGCGACCCGCGGGAAAGCTCGGTTGCGCTAGAGGGAGGAGACCATTTCGCTAATTAATGCAGTTTTAGTTGCACGCTTAGAGCAACGGAGGGCTGGTCTCTTCTCGGAGAGGAGAGGAGAGAGCAACGACGGTGGCGACTGTGTTTCTCTTTCGTACAGCCACTCTCTCGTTAGTTGCCTTAATTCGCCGCGTCTTTCCTCAGACTTCTATTCCACGCTTGTTTATCTTTCATTTCCTTAGCTAATGATAGTTGGAGGACGCGTCGGAAGATTAAAGCCTCGGCCCGCTCGGAATTGCATCGTGCACGGGCATTAAAACGGTTTAATTATCGCGCGAAAGCGCGATGGAAGTTTCTCGTAAAGCTTGTCACGCGTTTCACGTTCTCCGCGAGAGGGGACGTGTTTGTCAAGCGTGCCGAAACTTGGGGACAACTTGCGATCCGAGCGTTCCCTCGCGCGATAAACGTCTCGTGTACTCTACCAGGCCTGTGTCAAACGTACATACCTGAAAGTAGCCTAATTTGGACCGGCTCCTCTATTCAGCCTAATTTGTCATCTGTGACTGATTGCTACTAACCGCGATGTTGCAAACGTCGCTCCTTTACGAGATACCGATGCGCAGGGCAATGTGACGATTTTCAGTATTTTCCTGATTGTACACCTATTTGGTTCAGGTTAGTGCAACAATAATTATTTCCTTGCAGTTCTACTTGCTTCCGAGAATTTTAGATAAGTTACATAGGGGAAAGGCGAAACTTCTCTTACAGGACCAAACATTTTGGACCTTTTAAAATTGAATCCTGTCGATTTTGGCGAGGAAATGCCGAATATCCAAAAGGTATGCGTGTTTAAAGTTGCTCAACTAAAATCGCTCAGCTTTAAACGCGCATAGCTTTTGAAAATCTACAGGATTATATAAAAAAGTAGCAAAAATTTGTGGTTCCTAATTCGCATCTGGCCCAGGCAGAACCTTTTGAAACAACCTAATACAAATAATAAGCGAGGTCAAGGGTAAATATTCTTTCCCACATGAGCTTGAATACCTCAGAAAATTTTTTGCTTCACCGACACTTATTGCTTTAGGTGTCTTAATGGTAACGGTTCAGGTTTGGTGTCGCTTCAACATCTGTCAAAGCAGAAACATAAAAACCTCGTGCTACACAGGCTGTCCAGATCAGTCCGCCCCTAATAACAGGAAACCTGCGGGAAAATAATTAAAAAGTATGAAAGTATAGACCGCTTATCGGCGATTCGCATCATCGCGTGAAGCCATCCCTAAATACATAGCCTCGGCTAGACGAAACGGTTCTCCATGCAAACTATAAACACTCCGGCACGTTATCAGACGGCACTCTGCTGCCTCGACGGTGATAACACCTAGAGGAGCCTGTGTGAAAAAACCGCGCGGAAATAACTTTGCCGTTCACGGCGTCGTAAAGAAGTCTAGTAAACTGAAACTTCCCTTAAGGGCCACGTATCGCCTTGCGCCGCAAGGGTGCAACGACATTCGGCCCCTCATTTTCCGGTGTGTACGACTCTTGTATCAGTGAAAGGAGACTGGAGATCGCGTATAGGGTGGATTGATTGCAATTGCTACCGACCAATGCGCCCCGCATAGCTGTCTGCATCACCGCTAACAATAGTTAGCGATTTCCCGACGTCCCCTCGATGTCTGCGTCCCACGGAAATGATCGTTGCTGATCGAGTCGTAAAACGTTTACTCAAAACCGGTCAGAGGTACATAGAATTCTGTGCTCGCAAGACAAACAGGTTCGTGAAAAACTGCGCGTGACAGTCAGTCGAAAAGGCCTCCCTACAAACTTTAAAAATAAACAACTTTAGACTTCTTGAGAGACTGCCTACTTTTACTAATATATTCGTGACATTTTTCTGATCGATACGATACCAAACACGACACGATTTGAATCACATTGTACTAGTTTTATCGATGATATTGTGGAACATCGATTATCCGAAGTGGACACTTTAGTTTAGCTGCATCGATTAATTAAATCTTCATTGATTTGAACAATGAATTTATATGTGTATGTGTCCCTATAAATTGAACTGTTCTTTTTATTCTAATTCGAGGATCTACTGTATCGTGAATTAAACAAAAATGCTTATTAATTAATCGGAAAATGTCACAAATATGTTGATCAAAATTGACTTTACCAACGATTATAATTATGCACCAGAATTAGTTATGTAAAATTAGAAGAAAGCACAAGATTTGAAAGACAGTATCGCCAATCTAAATCTACACCTGTTCATAAGAGAGGCCGCCACCTACCGTGCAAAGACCGGTCGCGATCTACGGCATGTCGCGGTTGAATTGCAGAAATTATGCAAATTCCCAGCGGCTAGGTTGTCCAAGGGTCACTGTCATTACCGATCACTATATAAAATATAAATATACGTGGCAATGTCCACGAGATACTGTTTCACAACAACGCAACGGTGCAATATTCCTGCCTTGTCTGTTCGCACGTGTGAATCCAAGTTATGCCCACCGATTTTATGGTAAACCATACGGCATTCCGTTGACTGCTGAGAAATCGCAAAGGTTACAATTCAAGTCCCTAAAGGAATTTGTCGTTAGTAGACTGCGAATCTTTATGAAAAATAAAAATTGTCTGCATGAAGTAGAAACCAAAGTCAATGTTATTTCTTCCCTTAATGATTTTAATGGAGGAGGAATCATATATCAACGTGTTTAATTTTTTAAATTTTCCTACAACTTAATTTGCATTTACAGCAAAGTTGATTAGATGAAATTCAAAGAATTCAATCCTAATGCGGAACTGTAAAAAACAAATTACGATTTAAAGTTGTATTGCAAACTATAAAAAACGAGTCTTTTATTGAGAATTTTTGTGGTCACTGAATTTAAGGATATTATTACTAAAATTTTAATTATAAACTGGATAATGAATCGTTAAATCGATAAAATAGTAATTTAATAACGAATGTGACGCAGTTAAATTTTAATATTAATTTTTACAATCTGACGTTGTCAGCAAATACAAGACTAAATCTTTTATTTTTTAAAAACAGCAAATATGGATTTTACATTTGATAACAGAAAAAAAACATTAGTTCTTGTACGACATTTCTTGACAAAATCTTTTAACCATACTTCCGCGATAAATTTTAGACTTTTTCGTTGTATTCGAGACATTTCTCTCAGAAAATCTTCAAAGCAGACTTCTATTAATAAAAAGCCGATGCAGTCAACTGCAGTCGGATAAAGTACCTTCACATGTTATTAAAATTCTTCAATGATATTTAAAATTTTATATCTCTGAAGTGTATATTTAAAATTACCCTTTCCTTTAATCTCCGTTCAAAGAAAACCTTGATCATTAACAAAATTAATTTATGGAATGATATTTAAAAGAGTACGTATCACTAAAAAATTAGTATACACAAGACAAGAAGATACTACAAGACTAAATTTTAAAAGTTCCAAAATGTTTGGTCCCATTAGGCGAAGTTTAGCTCTAAATACCACTCGAAGCGAGTAAAATATTTCATTTATAACTCGACATGGGGTTCGAAATAACAACCAAAACTACAATAACCCTAAAAGTGTTCCGTTGGCAAAAAATGTTCCACGGTTCGAATGCGCGTAGCGAAATTCCCGGATTTCGAGGGCCGTGGATCAAACGAACGGACCCGCGAGCAATTAATCGAGGAGCTCGTCAAATTAGTGCGGCCCTGGCACGGTCGGCGAACGGACACTGTTTCGTTCAACGCTTTTTTCCACCGAAGCCTGGTCTTTGTGGCTCGCGAGACAGAGACAACGGGCCGTGATAATTAATCTCATTAGCAGCCGACGCGAGGATTCGCGGACTAATGAGATGCCATCGCACGATCTTGGCCCTCTCGCAACGACACGCGTTCCTCCCTGATATTTTTCTTTCACGCCTCTTTGATACCCCACCCCCCCCTGCCTCTTGGTCGCCCCTGTTTTTAACGAGCACCGTTCACTTTGCGCAACCGAGTTACGCAAACTCGGTCTCCCTCCCCTTTTTTTTCGCTCCCCCCCCCCCCCCCCCCACTCATCCCTTATTGACCGCGAGAAACTTTTAATTAGTTTTTACAAATAATGGTTCGAACAATCGGCTCCAATCCTTAACGCCAACCGAGCGGGACACTATTTGAGGAGGGGCACAATGGTGCGGATCGAAGCATTTCGGGACATTTTGGTGGAGCTTTTGAACTGAGGGAGCATTCAAATGAAATCTTGAGTTCTGAGAAATATTTGTTTTCTAACATTGGATCGAGAGAATTCGGAAACGATTGTCATGTTTTATCTATCTACCTATCTAAAATAGAACAAACATATAAATGTCACATCTGTGACGTGTAAAAACATGCTTTTAAAAAATACTGAGCCACAGCAATGCGTGGCGGGGGCAAACCTAGTAAATAATAATAAAATCAATAAAAATTTCATTGATTGAATGAATGAGTGAATGTGAATAAAACATAGTTAATTTCTATAATAATTGAATTTAGAAGGAATATTCTATTGTTTTCAAATGTAATTTTTCGGCGGAATTTTAAAATTCAAGGGATATTTTATAAATCAATAAGAAGTTCAAAAATATGTACAATAAAATTGGCAAGTAAGAGTTCGAATGGATCTATAAACTCGTCGGAAACATCCGCCTCGCGAGGCTTGAGATGCAACACAAGTTTATCAGTCATAGATACGAGATGATGGATCTTATAGAAAACTGTCCGCACATGTTCGACCTGGTTCACAGTGCGGGGGTGGATGTAACGGAGGGAAAAAGGCGAGCAAGCCGATAGAGGTACCATCGGTATCAGAGTTTCACCTTCTTACGAAGATTCTGCTTTGTATGATCTAGCATATCGTTCCGCGTCCCACGGATCAAAATTCACTTGGCTGGAAGAGTTCCTGCATGAATGAGAATCGACGACCGGTGACGACGACGACGATCGAGAATCGAGCACGCACGAGACCCGGAGAAAGGGAGAAAGTTCGAGAGGACACCGCGGGCCAGAGGCTCGAGGGGAAAGGAGCGTCGGAAGAGGTACGCGGGGAGGAAAAAGGAGTATGGGAAACGAAAGGGGTGAGAGGAAATGGTGGAAAGGACATGCAGGCAGCCAGACTCTTTTTTCCATTTATTTTTACCGCCGTCGCAGCACTACCACCTCCACCCTTCCCATTTTCCTCTCCCTTGACGAGGAATTTCGCATTTCTTCGGCCCCGAACGCGACCCAAGACCTCGTAGACGAAGTATACAGGGTGGCACGATAACTACGAGCTCTGTCCGGAAACTATCTGACCTTTGTTTATATATTTGCACCTGTGATTTACTGGTGTTCCAATGTCCTGTGGAAATTACTTCGGTGAAACGTGAACACCGCTGGAGACTTTTTCATCTAACTTTTTAATGACGTAATTACGACTAGGCTGAGAAAGAGAAGTTGGTCACTGCAGTGATCGACACTAGCAGACAAAATTATGATAAAACACCCCAAAAAATATTTAAATAAATATTGTATTTATATAAAATAACATTATATATACGAGGAATTTGGAATTTAACTTACGACCCACAACTTCACGATTTTACGATTAAATAATCTTGCTTTCACGTATGCCTTACAATTTTTCAATAGTACAAAACCACAATTATCAAGAAAAGAGTGTAGAGTTTAATATGCATTAGACAACAAAGCAATAAATTAAATTTGGTTCGTTTTTCAATGAGAATTCCAATCGGACGGCTTGGAATATGGACGTTTTTCAATAACAATTGGGTTTCAGTTGGGCAAAATTGTAAAATTGTAGTGTTAGGTATAATTACTTTATCGTGAACCTTTTATCAGAGGCATAACACTGTTCTTCATATTTACCATATATTTTTACATACAATGAAAATTAATTATTAATAGCAATCGAACGGTACTACGTCTCGCCGCATGTGGCACGAGTAACATTGAATGTTCATTAAATTCATAGCTTGTAACGGTATTAAACTCGAACGTGCATGGCGCGAGTAATATTGAATGGTCGTTAAATTCATAATTGTAATTTGCATTATAATCTGTGTTCGTTATTCTAAGGCATCGTTTTAATGTTACTTTAATGTTACTACTGTTACAAACTCCATGGTCAGACGATAATACGTTCTATCTATCTACGACCGGAATACATGTTGGAAATTAATTATTAACTGCTGAGGATTTCTTAACGAGTTCTCTAACAACAACTATTACTACAATAACAAACTAAATCGAATATAGTAATAATAAATAATAACACATAAAATATAACAAACATCAAATCATTTTATACAATGTAGTACAATCAACCTTGTTTAAAAAATTATTTACTGTCGCTTATGTTTTCAATGAAACATTTACCAACATATTTGTGACATATTTCCGATTGACATGACTACAAACACGACACGATTTGAAACGATCAAGCAGAATCTCTATCATCCGAACTAATCAGTGGAGCACGAAGAAGACCCTCTTACAAGGGAACGACCCCAAGTGTCCGACTTCAATGTTGATCATTTTTTGTGAGATGATGGTATGTGGATCCCTAATTATGTATGCAAAATATTAGGTGTAGTTACTCAATAATTTTAAAGATATAAACAATTAAAGTTTCTAAAGGGCTGTAGCTTTCGAAGTTCCATTAACCGTGTGAGCAGGTTGCGTGAAGTTCAATTGTTTATATCTTTAAAACGATTGAGTAACTACACCTAATATTTTGCATACATAATTAGGAATCCATATAACATCATCTCACAAAAAATTATCAAAATCGAAGTGGGACACTTCGGGTCTTACCCTTGTTAGTCGTGCCAGGGTTACCAGGGAGTCACCAAGAATCTTACAGTGCTTTCAGGCGCTATGCGAGAAGTGGGACCCTGTCTGCACTTATTCTTGGATCTGGAGGAGGAAACTATATAGTAATAAATAAAGTCCCATTTCCTTCAACAACTGGGTGTGCATAATGGCGTTTCCCCACCGCCCTTAAACAAGAAAAACAGGTCCCCCAGACCTAATCCTGTAAAGTTAACCTTGAAAATTGTGTCACGGCATTGAGCATTCACATAAACGTTTACAATTGATCTGGAAGGAATCGCCGTGCGAGATCGAAACCTTGGAAAATGACCGAAGTCTGCGCGACGTTAAAGGGCCTAACGATTTCACGAATAGTTACCGCTCCACCCTATACAGACCGGAGGCGATAATACTCGCGGCTCTGTTCCCATCCCTTCGTCTCTCACGTGCGACCTGTCGAAGCCGCCACCCCTGCTCACCCTCCCGAACCAAAAGCACCCCCAAAGGGACGCGCGTGAATGCACTTTGCCAGCGAAATATTCTCTTCTTCGCCGGGTGAAATTTATCGGCGAGTACTACGTTAAGCCCCTTTCACGCGGAAAGCGGATTTCTTGTCATCTTCGCCAGCTGGAGGAACCCTTTTCCGCGTTGTAAAGAGTCGCGTCGATCCGTGTCTCGGGATTTACGAGCGAAACTTTCGGAATAAGTACCGACCGGCGGCAGGGCAACGTCAAATTCGTCTTCAGGGAGGCACGGTGTGCATTAAACGGCCCGCTTCCTCCGACCCCTCGAGCGAGATTTGATTGCTCGGCACGAGGCTCGCCTCCATTGTGCTCCGTCCTCCGTGGCGGAATAATTTTTTAATGAGTTCACTTTTAATTCCCGGTTTGCGGTGACTATAACTGCGCCGCGAACGGCCGCGGCGTAACAGTCCGCAAAACCGCTTGCTAGAGTCTCGATTGTGTATGTCGAACGGCAGGTTTGCTTGGTCGAGTGCTTTTCCTGCTGGGTTGTTGCATGCTAAATGGACGACTGGTAACGTTGAACAAACAGAATTTTTTTCTAAATACAAATGGAACAGTGGTTGCGGTACGAATCAGACGTTCACAATAAAAGCGACATGGTCGGACAGATCTAAATAACGGTGAAAGCAGGACACTTGGAAATCTGATTCGACGATGGAGATTTTCTATCACGAGACCGGATGAATGGCGACTTGTTTTCAAACAGTTTCAAACCTTTTATGTATCGGGGATCGATGCCACTAAAAGGGGTGGCTAAATGCCCGGAGCAACAGAGGCTGAGAACTCTTGTGTAATGTCTTGATTAAGTAGTGGTTTACGTCCTCCTGTGTGTAAGGGCCACCCTCGTAAAACAACCTCGCCCTTCCATGATTCTAGTCGACGCGTTAAACGCCTCTCGAGCGACAAAAACACGTGATTTACGGCAGATCTCGATGATATTCGAACACTAAATTCCTGAGAAATTGTCGATATTCGAACTGTGATCATTTTTTAGAACAAAAAATACTTTTTTAAAAAACCACGCTTATATTAAAATGCACTAAAAAGGAGAAAATAATTTTTTTAAACCGTGGAGTGCTAAACTATATTGACATAATCTTCGTGGGACCTCCACGCTTTTATTTTTACAATGTTTCATTTGGAACGTTTGTAAAAACATTGAAAAATTTTTCTAGTATTAATTTAGTTGTAATCTAGTAGCAATTTTACTAGATTACGAAAGTACAAACCTGTATGGAAATAAATATTTACGAATCCCATCAAATTATTCATAGCAATCGTCCCCTGAGTGAACATTCGTCAGGTTTAAACGGCAAGACTTTCAGCCCTCTTTCGCAGCAGTGGCGGCGGCGGCTGCGATTATTATTTCGTGGGAAAAATTTCCCATTCAGGGAAGAATTGGCTGCAAGGAGCACCTCTGATGCAGATTACACAGTCGGGAGGGCGATTCTTTTCTCCAAGAATACATTCATTTCAAGTAGGAAGATAATCCTGAATGTCGGGGAGGCGTCTTGATAAACCAGCACTCCTTATTCTTATCAGCCATGAATACAAATTAACCGATTCGAGCCGCAGCATGAAACTGCACCCGACATTAAAAGAATACTATCCGCATTTTACTAAATTATACAAAGCAATGCATCGTTATTGATGCAAAGAAGAATCAAGATGATACAGATCACTTCTTTGATCTCTATTCAGATAAAACATTTATGAGACATACATCAATTGTAATTGGACTGTTGCGAGAACTTGGTTGGTGCACAACCGTGCACCTTGGTTTTATTTTCAGTTATAATGACATAATTACTATTCTTTCGCTTTATGTGGTTACTAGACTGCGGATCTTTATGCAAAATAAAAAATGTTCGCATTGATTGCAAGATACAGGAGCCAAGTGAAAATGTTTTTCTTCTCTTAATTATCTCATTAAGTGAAAATAATACACTGGTGGCCTCAAATCTTTTTAATATGTCCGCTGTTTTAAATTGTGCATACCCCTTTTTGTCATGAATGCATAAAATCCGCAGTCTAGTGGTTACAATAAAGTTGCATTGTGTATTTAATTTTTTGTACGATATTACACAGAATTTTAATTTCTACAATATTAAGAAAAGGGACTTAATTCACTTGTCAACTAAGGGGCTCATGTTGATTACAGAGAATGCATTCTTGCAGTAAATTCCAATCAGTAGAAACCGGAAATTGTAGCCAGACAGAAATTGTAGCATGCAACAAATTCAAATTAACAAACGCCCCTCAAAACAACATGCTTATCCATTTATCTTTGTCCTGGTAAATTATTTTACAAAAATACAGATCCCCGTAAACATACAAACGTCGCTTCTACATTCCAACTAAAAAATGTTTCCTAAAAAAAATGGGTCTCCGCTGCAAAAATTTTTTATTACTGTGTGCGTCCGGTCCGCGGAGAATTGTTGAAAACCGTCATTTCCGGTCAGCGCACCGCGTCAAATCCCATTGCGATGCAAGTTGTAACGCGAGCTGCCGCAAATCATTGCCCGGCACAGTCAAAACAAATTTTGGCCGGTTCGGTTTAATTTCGTAGGAGGGGGGCAACGTGGGTGAACTATATCGGCGCACTAATTACGCGCGTCGTAGCTCATGTTTATTAATGTTGACTTGTGCGCGCGTGTTTACCGGGTCCGGGCCGGGCCGGCGCTTGTAAACGTTGTGGCCGCACGATAATCACTAGATCCGCGTATTTATGTATGAACGCGGCCGAATTTCCCCGTAAATTTCTCATATCAAAGGAGCCTGTTCCGCAATAAACTGACAGCCGATTTCGACCGGATATTGCCCGGGGCCCTGGCCGGCATACTCTTTTCCCAGTGTGAAGAATCGATGCAACGCGTACTCCCATGCGCGTGGCAGTGACGGACCAAGTTAGAAAACTAACCCCCGGCGATCTGGAAGCTCCCTCTGATTCGCATGTCCTGTTCCAGGTTCCAGAACGATTCTAACCCTCGTCCAGAAAACTGGATCACTCACCTGCACCGGGACAGTATCGTGGTGTTTTTCCTGGCTATGGGGAAGAGCTGTTTGTCCCGAGACCGCCCTAGATTGCCCTTTTGGGGCATCGTTTCGGGGCAAATGACAATGGAAAAAGAAGTGCCTCTCAATTCACCGAGTTGACACCGACAGCTACAGAAGACCATTTATTTTTCTTCTTTGGACAGAGGACCTTAAGCGAGTATTCACAGCTGAACATTTTAAATTACGATATCGAACATGGTCAGGCTATTATAGGTCGTGTTTTGAAATTTTGTATACTTGCTGGCTGTATCTCAGAATAACACCGTGTAATTTTTATACAATCAGTTTTATTATTATTTAAATTGTTGTATCGTTCAGTGATGGTTGCTTTTTACTTTACCGGACTCAAAATTTGTATCTTTCTCCTATAAATTATGATGTATTTGGTATGTAATCCAGTAGATTTGTACTAGGGGCGGCTGCAGAAAGAAGTTTTGATCCTGTAGGATCAATGGTTCAGGAATTATGGTTGCTTAAAGATGGACATTTTTCAGTGTTTTTGACAGAGATAATACGCTATTGAAATCATACAATAATTTAAAAAACTGGTTTTCTACCTTCGTCGCAGAACGCACAATTCAATTGAAATTAAATTGTTCGTAAGCCTATTCATTCCCCGCAAAATTGAATTTAGACCATTTGTCGAGGACATGTTTTGAAATATTCTTGGAAACGATATTAGGCCAACTAAAAATACTCTAATGCCCTGCCGTTATTTCTTAACAAGTTCTACATTTGTAATCGTATTGAGCTAAACAATTTCTAAACAATAAAAATTTTAATAAATCTGCTGCTAAAGACATTTTGGAGAACCATGTACGAGTATGATCGGAACGATTTACTTTCACATTGCACCTAAGCTAATAACTATGAGAAGTCCCCAAACCATCCAATGTTCTGCCCCCTATTCCCTGGGAGAGAAAAACTAGACGATCCGAGGTCGAAATGAATTCCCGGGCCGAGTTTAATGCCGATTAATTACAAGTTTCAATGTTTCGGGGCTTCCTGCTGTGAAAAACCCGTCGAGCCTCTGCCAAGATTCTATTTCTGTGTCCCATTCATGCCGGTCGAGGACATTTTCCACTATTTGCTGCTCGTTCTTTAAACAATTCGCCGGGCTGACGGCGCGCAGAAAAGATTTGACTTTCAAATGAACACATAAGAAAGAACAGAAGGGCGATCCGACGAGATCATCTATGAATATAAATTTCATTTTCGAGCATGTCAGCGCTGTAAAAAAGATTCGGCGCGCCTGGGGTTCTGCAGAGAGTTGTCTGGCTTCCGAAGATACAGATTTAGCATCGTAAATATTTAGATCTTTATCAATGTTTGTCGGTGTCCCTCAAACTTGTCTGCAGTCATTTTGTATGGTATTGTATAAATGGTAAGACTGTAGTAAGAGTATGTCCGCACATGTGGAGGCTAATATAATAATATTGTTGTCCGTTTAACAGTGGCAAGTTTATCGAAGGACAATACTACACCTGTGAATGACAATGACCTGTATATACTTCAATTTAAAGTAGCTGTTGAAAGAGTAAAATTTAGACGTGAACGCTCTACCCTTCCCCTCCACGACGTGATTCCCCCACGTGACGCGTTTTGGTCACGTGGCCTTAAGTCTTAAGTAGTAGGGGAGTAGACTGATTGATGCTGGGGACAAAATTGAAAAATTATTTTGTTGTTTTTCCTTATTTCCTTACGTACCTAATATATTGCTTTTAATTATTGACAGGCCTGCAGCAGGTCAGTCGGTAATACAATTTATCTGTTTCGTAGTCAGCTCTTTTTTATTTATCCATTGTAAAAGGTTCACAGAAGATCTTAGCGATGTTTAATGGCCAGAGGTAGATGAGAAGCCCGAGGGTTTGTCTCTGAATCATTTCAAAGGATCCGGTAATTATAGCTTCAATCTATACGCCTATAATACTATCAGAAACGCGGCGTTGTATTATGCAATCACGATTCAAGATGAAGTAACTTTAATGTCCGAGTTTATGGTAACAGGCCGTTACACCAATAACTTTGCGCCCCGAAGAAAGCCGGGTAACTCTTTTAAATGAAAGTAATTGCCTTTTCTTGTCTTTATGAAACTTTATGGTCGCTTTACTTTCAATTCGTGGCCGCTTCCAGAACTTCACGACTTTTTAATATAAACATTAATGTTGTCCTCAAAAAAATGTTGTGTAAAAAGTCGAAATACTTACTAAATACCGATAATTAATTACATTTTAGTTATAATCATTGATAAGTTTATTACTACTCTCTTCTTTTATGAAGAAATCTATGACAGCTTTTTTCTTTTATCTGGATATTATAATTCCCGTATATTTACTATGACAACTATATTTTTCATTGCAAATATCGACTTATATGTTATATACAATTATTACAATATAATGATAAATTGTATATGTTATTCAAAAATAACAATTAATAATATACGTAATTAAAAATTATAATAATTATTATATATAGATTTACAGGCTACTAATGTTTATAATAACGTAGGGTACCACTTGTTCAATAAAAATCTGGAAAGCGGGTTTCGCTTCTAACAGTTTTTCTCAATAATTCCACGGTTGTCGCGTTGATGAAGCGAAACGTATTGCATTGCAAATACCGGGTTACTTTCGACCCAGTCCATAAATAATGTTGGTATTGCGGTTCAACGCTGGTAATCGAGAGTTGCAACGATCATCACCATCAGCACCGCAGATCCGCTCATGCAGGGTCAAGCAGCCATAAAACGGAGTTCTTGGACACCTGCACATCACGTGCAAATAAATCTCATGTTTATTATCCAGCAGTCAATGCCCAGGAATGTTCAACGACGCTGCACACAATTGTTTTTTAACGGAGAGTTTCCTTTCCGACTGACTTTACCACCAGCATACAGTTAAGAGGAATACGAATGTCATTATGGTTCAATCACACGTAGGGTTGCCAGATCTTCTATATTCGATATGAGTCTTCTATATTTGAACTTGATCTTCTATATCATATTTGAATAAAAAATCATCTTTGTTTGAATAAAAAAGTCTAAAATGTGCTGTTGCAAATGATGATTTGTAAGCTTAATTTGGCTCAGTTTTGTCTACAAATCATCATCTGATCCACTATAGTAGATATGTATGAACAAATAAAAATTGAAGTATTGTTAATACTATTATTTTTTCTTAAACACTTAAAAATAACTGTTAAGACAACCAACTCCGCAACCAGGGTTTGTTGATTTATTGCTCTCACTAATCTAAATTTGATTAAAACTACAACTAGGTTCAATCAAAGCGATTTTCAAAATTGAATCTGTATACCTAAATGAATGTGTAAACTTGTGGTGCATAACAAGTCAGCAAAATACTAATGGTTCATTGGTAAAAATTAAATATGTTAAAGGTTAGTCAATTCGCCACAGTCTTCCCCACCTATGTAAGCCACATCTACCGCTTGCAACGTGCATACATCAAATCTTGTTATATTTATTAAAGCTTACTTACTGCTGCAAGTGCCTAATTCAGTCACCATATCAGATCTACATCCAACTAGTTCAACTATATTAAGTTATCAACGAGCATTGTGCGATCAAGAGTAAAGGATCATCTGCACAAGCATCGCAATCATGAGCTATAAATAAATGGAGACCGCAAATGTAGCAGTGGGATAGCAAGAGTTAAGGGAGTAGACTACTTTTTCCAGGATTGCAAGGGCGCGGCAACCAACTAGATCAGCTTAAATCAGTTGGCGATAATAATAAGAACATTTTTCTATATTTACTGTCTTATCTTTTATAGTTTATAAAATTCTATTGAATAGTAAAACTTAAATTAAAAGAGAAAGACTACCGTCGGATTAAAAGAAGGTAAACATACGGTTTAGAACAATAACTATATAAGTTCTTAATTATCATAAATTTATATTCTTACGCATCTTGGAGGTAAACTGACGGCTATAAATTTTGTAGTAGCAATATCGAAACAAGTTACCTCCAGCGTGTCACGTTACTGTGTTGAACAAATACCCGATTAAAAAAGTTCTTGAAAATGTCAGTGGTTTCAAGTTAGACGTAGATGGATATGCATTACTGTTATGTAAAACATGTTATACAAAACAAGAATACTTGCGCCGTGGGTAGATCGTGGGAGGATCATCTTCCACAGCATTTTAATGTTCAATACGTGCCCTGTTTCATCCCACTTATCCTCTATACTCGACATACTATAAAACGATATTCAAAAGTCACATCTGAAGTAGCCAGGACAACTATAATATACAGGTTGGATCATACTTAGCAGCAGAATCGCCAGAGTGAAACTTGTCTCCAACTCTGCCCTTCCTCTTCTACAACGCTATTCCCCCCGCTTCCACCACGGCTTAAAATGTATGTTTTGCAAATCTATAGTAGTTACACACGCACACTGAAAATTTCCTCGAAATCGATGTATGTTAATACACACGAGCTAGAAGCGGTTAAAAATGGTGAAAATCGTAATTTTACACAACTTCGTTCAGTATGTGTATAACTAGCATAGATCTACAAAAAATATATTTTAAATTTCCATTAAGCGCCCAAATAAAAGTTTTAAAATGCGCCTTTTTTATTTTTGCATGTAACCATGTAAATTATAATTTTTGGAAAATCTTCTTTGCCTATCATTTCGTAAACGAATGCTTCTAATTGATGATAAAAAAATCAGGTCGTTTGCTACAATAATAAAAACGTTATTCTATTTTAAAGGGCGTACGAACGCTTTTTACATTCACTGTATATAGTGTATGTATTTATGGCAAACTTCTGCGTATAAATTTCAAGTTTCTAATGGAAAAACGCCATCTGGAGGTTAATGACAATATCGCGATACGCTTTCCGGAGTTATTCAAGACGTTCTCCGTTCGAGTTAATTTAAAACGAACAGCTCCACTCCCATCTCCAGGGGTGGTTCTTTCCCGGAGTCGAAGATTAATCGATAGTTTTTTCTGTCCCGGGGCGTCCAGCCAGGTCTGGTCCGTTAACGTCTCGACCATTTGTTTCGAGATTAAGATCACGTTCTCCTCCTCGGACGCTTCAATCGCAGAATGCAAGCTGGGATACGCGAACACAGCAATTTGCTGCACGCTGCTTGCCCAGAGGGAAATCACCGAGCCTTGTGTATACGTTATGCGCGTGGCGGCCAAGGGGGATGATAGTGTGCAAGCTGTAGTAACGGGGAGGTGTTAATAGCTAGTGGTAGTACCGACGTGAGCTCGGTACTTAATATGATTGACAGCACGAATGGGTAATTAACAACCGAGTCGCTTTCATGTGCAACCCGCGCGATTCAACGACGCGCGGCGTGGCGGAGGCGACTGGGGGTGTGTTTAGTGCGGCCAGACTTGCTTCTATAACGCGGTTATCCTAAGTTTAATTACTCCAACAGATATTTTAGGAACGCTGATAACGCTCGGTCGCGCGTGTACGCGACACTTGATGCGAACTGCCAACTATTCTCTGAAGAATGTCTCGCGCCGCACCCGATTAATCTGCGAATGCGTCAAACTTGCCCCCCTTCCTTCAAACAAGGAACAAAACGGATGAAAAGTGTTACAATATTTCTTAGTCATCCCATGGATTTGCAGGTGAAGACTTTTGTAATTATCTCGTAACCAAAAATGTTGAATAGTGGCCTTGACATCATATTTCAAGGTCATTGAAATCGGAGAGGACAGTTTTCCGATGAAAATGATTTCTATTATCGGAATGTAAACAGAACAATCGGCAGTGATCCATATGCAGCATGGTTCTGTATACAAATCGGTAAAATATTTGACCTAAGTAGCTAGTTCTATTATGTGAACACTCAAACTTCACTGATCAGTTCGGATAATCGAGATTGTACTGTATCGTGGACTAAGCAAGTAATTATACTCCAAATTTCATCGTGTTCGGTGTCATTTTAATCAGAAAAATCCCACAAATATGTTGATAAGAATTTTATAAAGAAATAATTAAATACCTATTGTTAGCGCTTCGATAAATACCGACGCGAGTGTGCGTTCACTGCAAGTTCATTAAATTGGACCAGGTAAATGCAAATTTCCATACATTTCTGCTGCCGGCTAACCAGCTGTGGTTTCAGAAAGGAGTATTTGTTCTAGGAGAGGATGTCGGTTTTCCAAGCAATCGAGAAATCCGCGAAGCTTCGCGTCTCCTCTCGACGGGGCCGGAGGGGAGTAAAAAGACCTTTTAGCCTATTTAACGAAGCATAACACAGATTCACGCCCTTAACCTGAATTTTTTCCTCCAATTACCTTTCAAGCTGCAGGTCGATATGGAACCGGAAAGAGTCCTGCCGTGATTGGTCACGGCCAACAGCAAAGGTGTGGCCGTGATGAAGCTCCTCGACTTCGGCACGAACTCCTGCTGCACCGCGTAGCTACGCGTGCGTCGCCGAAAAATCGGCGAGTCGAGGAAACTCTCGTCGTACTGCGGCATCTTACGATGGTGTCCCGATTAAACACGATCGATCATCCACGCACGAGCCACCATTCGGATTTCTCTTGTTCGCATCGCTTTGTCCAATCGCCGTGATCCAGCACGGTCTGTTGGCTACTATCTTCTTCTTCATGTTGCACTTTCACCGAAACCAGAACCGATTCGCACAGACCGGGTGTTCGAACAATGTAACTGGTGTTGCTTTCGTAGATTTGTCACGGTCAACTATAATTATTCATTTTCGTTTGGGTGTCGTTAAAGAATACAAGTGTTAACTAGCTATTTAAGGCAGCGTCATGATAGTACAATATACTAGGTCATTCAGAAAGTTCGTAGCCTGACACATGGATGATATTGGTAGCAGCAAAAACATATCGCTGTTAAAAACATTCGTCCCTGATGCGAACATACATTCCAAATCGATCTGTCAAATAGCTTGCTTCAGGCAGCTGATTAAAGTAGTCATGTTTGCTTTGGTTAGAAAAATAGAAAACGTGAAAACTCGTGCAGTCATTGAATATTTATATAAAAAAGGATTAAGAGCGGGAAGGAAATCGCTGGAAAAAATGTATTGAACTTAAGGGAGAATATACTGAAGAATAAATATATTTTGACTGATTATTTCATGTCATTTCATTGTTAGACTACGAACTTTCTGAATGACCTAGTAAAATATAAATGAAATGCTTGGAAACCACACAGATCTGGAAGTATATATTTTATGCAAATGAATAGCTAATTTAAAAGGTATACCAATTCTATCAATCATCGGTGCTGCAATCGAAATAACGACCGAAGTGCGTTACACGGGACGTGCAATTACCGATGTTACTATTGCATAATGATCATTAGATAATCCGAGTTTATAATCCAAACTGAATTACATCACTTTCCACTTAAAAGATATAATCGCGTAACTGGTCATTAAGACCTCTGATCATAATCAACAAGTTCACTGTACCGACGCAATCCTATTAAATTTTTTCCCGAAACAAATTACTGTCATTCAAATGCTGCATGGAACAATTTTGATTACCATCCCAAGCCACGTGTAAGTGAAATCTTGATTCAAAGACGGGCACTTAATTATTTCATTTTCACAGAAACACCACGCGATATTAACTGATTGAAAGGCTATCGAAAAGCGCGTGATGAGCCCGCGGAACACGTGTAAACACGCATGATCTCATAAACAGTAAATTTAGCGAGTGATCACCGAACCACGCGGTAAACAGATAACACTGGTTGACAGTCGACTATTTGCTGAACTTTAATTCCTGGCGGGCAAACTGGTTCGCGCATAATAAATGATATACACATTGTAATTACGTTATCGCGTTTGCTGCTACGATGAGAGATCGCTCTCGGGTCAACATTTTGCGACACCCTGTATACGTACGTACAGGGTGTTCGCGATTATTTGTACCAGCGTTTTTCTTCGTAAACAATGAACACTAGAAAAAAAACGAAAGAGGAAGTTGTAGTATATTTTACTAGCAATATGATAGCGTATCTCAATTATTTCTATTTTTAATATTTTTCTAGAAACAAAGGTGACCTTCATTTTTAAAAAATGAAATGCTATATATTTTTTTAAATCAAATGAAAGCTGGCATTAAGGCGAGTTCAACCAGGTTGTATACTACAGAGTTGTGCTAATTCAATTACACAATTGAATTACATTGTAATTCAATGTAATGGATTTCGAATTTCTTATACTTTTGTCTCCCATTGTACCTCCAGGAGATCCTTAAATTAAGCAAAACCGATGACAGTGCGCCTAAAATATGATAGCGCGATACATTTAGCGGCGTCGAGTGTATTATACCAAAGTAGAGTACCGAGACATAGACCACTTCCAGGATGTCTATTTTAATGCGGTAGACGTTCCGTTACATTTTCCATCGCTTCCGTGTATTTTACGGAATATCATAAATGCCACGGCTTATCCATTGATGATTAAAGTTTCGTATAGTGTAAAGTATAAGCCCTACTCGATCTATGTAGGAGCACGGACCCGAGGATCTTGTAAGATAACCTTTTCAGTTGTTAACTAATTCCTACAGTGTTTTCGAAATATGAAGAACGCCAGATCGGAAGAAATTGCGATGTTTGAAAAAATAAAGGAAGACATGGCAGAGAGGAGTTCTGCGAAGGGTTGCAAGAATACCGTCGAGCTATTCATTGATAAAAATGCATCGGCCAAGGAACAAGGTGGGTCAAAGGAGCACAGGATTCCTCGGAGGCTGTATTGGTTTGTACAACAAACGATTCACGATTACTGGAGCGAAAAGTCGACCGACTCCTCTCCGCCTTCGACCACCTACCCCGTGGGTTCTACGTCGCTTTTACTACTTCCAAAACGATGTTTATAATTCGATAGCAGACCAGGAGGTCAATCGTGTAACTCGTTTTACAGTGGATTGAACACAAGGACCAGGTTTTTCTGGCTTGTTTGCCCGATCACTAAAATTATCGAGTTTTCTCGAAATATTTATACACACTTGCCCGCCTTTGTCGAAGAAATGAAACGTGGCTTTATGGGGGTCGACGGTGAAACGAACGAGCGTCCGATGAACACCGAAAAATACATGCGCCGCTCCCTAAACGTGATACTGCTCACTGAGATGTGAGGCGATACGGATTTATTTTTTGCGACGGTTTATTGGCTTTAAAGAAAACATCGTCTAGCGGAAAAAATTTTTCATTCCTTTTCTGCGATTTGTCCCAATTTCTCCGCCCCTAAGTTGTACAATGTTAGGTTACAAAGTATCGTACTAGAACCTTTCTAAAATTGTACATATATCAATTTTCTCAGTTTTCTCAGTAGGCGTATTCTACATCTTCGGATCGATGAAGATCTATAAAAGAAAGTTGCCACAAAATTGTCCTAGACCTTGAATTTCAAGATGAAATTTTGTTGATCTATCTAAATTTACTTGACTTGAAAAAACCTTTATTTACCAAAAAATAAATATTTGACCTTGAAATGAAAAATCCAACATATTTACAAATTGCATTTACATTTGCCGCGTCTGGTTGCGTTTATTTAAAATAAACAAATAACTCAAATATTATTATTAATGCAACGTACGAGTTTACAGTCCCGTTTAAACAAACATATATTGAAATGATTATTAGGTTATAAATCATCGTGCAGAATTCATAGTCGGATTATGTAAATTTCATATTTTGCATGAATTATGTAACCAGTTATTTATTCGAGACCGCAATATAAAGCTGCTCCTTCATCATTACTCCACATTCATAATCCTCCTTCAACATCCTTCGCAATTTAAAACAGATTTTAAATAGTATTTATAAACAGAACAGGATTTATAAATATTCAAGCCAGCCTGTCAATTATTCATTGATAGATCTAGAGAATCAAGTGCCCAGAAGAGAAACGAACCTCCGATCATAAACCCGGTAACGAATCGGCCATTGGAATGCGGACATCAATTAGACTTGTTGTGTAAATAAAATCCCGAACAGTTTCCTATTAATTATTAGGTTCGACGCTGCAGGTTCTGCGCGGTGCCAGTTATTTAGTGTACACCGGCGACCTTGTAATCATACAAATCCACAGGAATTTTGTGCTCGTCCGAGGTTTCCTGATTAATAATAATTAACACTGATGAACTTGCGACCCAGTTACGTTCGACTTCCTGTCGGGCGCAAGGCGGTGCACGTTATTTTCGGTGTCCGATAGGGTGCAGAGGCGAGATTTAAGAAATGCTCATTTCAATGACCGGTTTGACGTCAGTTAGTGACGTATTGGTACAACTTTCGACCCATAAGGGATATCGAAATTAAATTTTCCTAAAACAATATCTAACGTAATATCGAGACTGCGGATGTTTATGCAATTTGTAATTTTTGTAGACGAATTTTAAGAAACTCGAATCAAATAAAATCTCATTTTCCGTGGTAGTAGCCTTTTTAGATCTGGAATAAATGAAAATTGTACTAAATTCTGTCGTATTTTAAGTATAACTAAGCAGTTTTTGAAATTTTTCAAAAACCATAATCGCATAAAGATCCGCAGTCTAATAATACAATCGTCACTGAATAATGGAAACTATGGAAAATAAGCTAATTAATAAACACCGAATTTTATGTATTCATGGCAAAAATGGCTAAATGAAATGAAGCAGTAATGAAGATCAGAAGAATTTAAGAATATCGTTACGTTGTCCTGAATTTATTGAAACTATAAAATATATTTAATTTCTATTTTGTACAATTTGTTGCAGAAAGTTTTTATTCATCTCAATTAGTTCATCAATCATTGAAACAGTAGAAATACGCTTACGTCGCGACCCAGTCACGTGGCTAATATGGTACTACATACATAGTAGAGAAAGAGTAACCGTTTCCCCTCAATTCGTGCTTCCTCCCCTCATCTAGAATCGCGTCGTGACGGACGATTTCACCTCCGAAAATAAATTGCCCGCGCCGTGTGTAAAATGTTATCACTGTCTGTTCTACCACCCTTTCATCCCCCGCATGTTCACCCTCATTCTTCCTTGCAACCCGTCCGCGTCGAGAATGATACCGAAAGTAATCGCGATACCACGCACGTTCACTTATTTAATATCGATCGCCATTGCGTGGACGCAACAGATAACGAGGAAAAACGGCCCGAAAAAGGAAGAGGAAATTCGTTGGCGAAATTCCGTGCGTCGCGTAATTAAACTTCACGGGCCGAGGGGAAAAATATTTAATAAACGTGAATCGTAATTAAACAACGCGCCCGAGGTTTTTTTTGTAGTTCCCGTGTGCTTCGTGCTATCCATTTTTAAGTGCAGCGAGCGCGGTGAACTTTACCGGGGTAACCTGTTTTGTTATTTTTTGTAAACATGCATACTGTGTTTCTTACACGTAGGATCATCAACATGGCCGAATAATCATTGTTCCCTCTCTCTCTCTCTCTCTCTCTCCCCCTCTCTCTACCAGTACCGTCTTCAGCACGTGACATTGTGACACGTGATCAGGCAAATCGGTTCCAATTAAGGTAGGAATTTTTTAAATATTTTTGAACGCATGAACTTTGCGATTTTTCATTCTACATGGATAGTACCTGAGCAAGTCACGAATATTTTAAAATCAAATACGGATCCAATGGTCTGAAAACAGAGTCGGCGAAAGGGGAAAAGGAAAGAAAACGTGAAATAACCCGGGCTCCCTTGTGGCCAAAGTCAACGTCATAATTTTATATCTGGTGGTTTCGTAAGCGACTCCGTAACATGAAAAGGCGACCTATATTCTGGCTATTCGTCTGTAAGGTATGAGATATTAATTTTTAGGAATCAGAATCTTGAACATTTTTCGCCATCGTACTTTATAATAAATTAGAATTAATTCCAATAAACATTTCAGGAACAATTTAGAACTCGTTTCTAAAGAAACAATAAAATTGTCATTGTCTCATGAACACTTGTGGCCTAGACTATGAATCGTATGCCTTTATGACAAAAATGAATTAACGAATTTAAGAACAGTATATGTCGACTTATTAAAACGATTCGAAGAAGACATATATTTTTATTTAACTCCTGTTTCTCGCAATTAATATAGAAAATATTTATTTTGCACAAAGATCTGCGATTTTGACTGTCAACGTAAGTTTAAATTGTACTACTATTTTAAAACTATTCAATAATTTTCTTCTTTTCTTAAATAATTATTATTGACGCACTTGATTTACCGAATTACAAAACTACGTAATTAACATTCTGTTCGACAACGTCAGTGCCACATTGGCCACACGCGTAATCGAAATGCTACTTGCAGTGCAAGGCTAACTGAAAGAGTAAGATACACGGAAAAATATTTCCAGAAACCACAACGCGATACGATCTGCGATATTTTCTATGAGCCGTTCACAAGAATCTGACCGCGGAAAATCCTCCGCGAGGGTTAACACGCGTCGTCTAACTTCTGTTCCGCTAACTAATCGGGCCTTGATCGTTTATTACGCAGCGTCTATGTTCCGTTCGCTCCAGATCGGTCGACGTGTCGTGATCTAGGTCGTTAAGAGATCTTTTAATCTCCGACCGACAAAAAATTGCGATCGGTCCGAGGAAACGAAACGATCAATGCCTGTGTTCTAATCAAAAGTGCGCGCTATGAAACTTGTTTTCAATTTCAATTCCCGAACGCAATTATGGTGCGCTATATCAAAACTACGGTCAGTCTGAACCAATCTGCGATATTTAATGAATTTCAGTTTTCGAATATTTAAACTGTCAACAACGCACGGGAAAATTGGAAAATATTATATTCATAACTACCGAAACATTAATGGTAAATTGTTTGTTTGATGACTGAGGGACATGACCAGTTTTGTAACTAGCCTACAGATCTTTGTGCAAAATAAAATTTTTCTAAGTCGATTATAGAGACCAGAAATTAAATGAAAATATATTCCTTTCTTTTGGCAATCTTTTGGCAGTCGATAGTAATTATAAAATTAGACTGCAGATATAATAATTAAACTAAATAAAAATAATCGTGAAATCAAAGTTTCAAAGTTTTTGCTCAAAATTTTTTGCTCGGTGATAAGATGTGTCAGGAAGAAACGTGGTGGTGTCCATTGAAAACAAATGAGATTTACAGCGAGTTTTATAATCCCGATAAATTACAACACAATGGAGTTATCTTTTATTACATACTTCTTGCTTCGCATTAATCAAAGATTCAATAACTCACAGATTCAGAGAGACGCGAAGCAATGACTAACTGTGTAATTTTACAAGTTACGTGATTCCCTGTTTCTCACAAACTTCCGCTCAGTTTTAACATAGGAACTTACTAAATCGCTAAACATAGACAATCTACTTGGTCAGCCGTTTCATTAGACTTCACTGAATTGTCAAACTTTTATTGTTCCATACTGGTGCGTTCACACCAGCTGGTCACATTAAATGAAATGTCTAAGTAGCATCAACACTGTAAATTCTGTTCGAAAACATATCTGTCGATCAACAAGCTTCACCTCGATAAAAATCGCCAATGAATCGTTCAGTCTATTGCGTTGTTAGCAATCGCAGAAAACTGATCTGAAGAAACGTCGAAGTAGCATCGTCAACACTGTTCCCAACCTCGATAGAAATCGTCCATCGCACTGTTAGCAATCACAGAAGGATCGACAGGTCCACTGTACGTTCAGCAACTCCTAGGTCAATGCGAAGTTCAGTCCCGAAGATAGATTGTCAATCACGGTACTCCAAATTAGTGTCTCTGTTACTCAAGCCACTGTCTTTAATCACAAACAAATTCGAAGCCAACTAGATACGTCAGCAATCAGACCCTGAAGAGGCGAGCTTATTCAAAGCGAAAACCGGATGAGGAACCGTTTCGCACAGTCACAAGCTTGCGCCTCGAAAGAACTTTGGAAACTGTAGTCGGCTGGTGTCCGTCTTTGCCCGATTTCCGAAGACACCGATCGATGGGGAGCACTGTGCGCACGAAAAGGTAGCAAGGTAGCTACCCAGGGCCGGGATCGATTCCGGTCCAGTAAGCGCGACGTTGTTCTCCGGACGGCGTTCACCGATCCGTTGGACCCGGAACGGAGATCTCGCGAAAAAGAAATTGAGCAACGGTTCCCGACAGTGGCGAAACGACGTCTAAACGAGCGGCTGGTTCGTCTACGAAGACCACCGAGCGTAAATCTGGTCCATACGGATCGAGTTCCAAGCAGGTCCCTCCGTCTGAGGCGCGTGCACACGCCGGACAGAAGCGGCTAGCTCGCGGATCGGAGGTGAACTGTTGTTGCTCGTGGACCATCCGCTTGCAGAATCGGTCGGTGATATCTGTGACTTTGGCCGGGAAAGAAGGCTCGCTTGTCTATTTTAACGGGTCAGAGAGAGGAGCAGGCCAGCAAAAGTTTGCGAGAGAGGAGAACGGCCGTAGAAGTAGGAGAGATAGGTGGTGCCTAGCGGGCAGATAGATACAGGGTGTCCCGGCGAACGCGTTCGGCACCGCGCTTCTTACGAATATTGGTTAAAGATTTATATTTACGCCAATTATACATTATATGTGTATTTAAATAGATTTATGCCAATAGTTCCTTAAATGTGCAGATTCAGCCATTACTTTTTGTTTGAAAATACGGTTGTATTATTTACTATATTAACATTATTAAGAAAAGAAATACATATCTATGTAGATGTAAGGTTTGCAATTAAGGACAATTTTTATTTTGCATAGAAATCCGCAATCTGGTAATAAATCGTACATTTCTTTGTAATATTACGTTGGCAACTAAGTAAAAATTGGTTAATTGGTTTGCGAACTATAAATGATCAAAAGTGGTAAAAAGACTGAAAATCTTGAAAAACTGCAATTTTTACCACTTTTGATCGTTTATAGCTCGTAAAGCAATTTCAATGAAATTTTCAGAGCGTATGTATATCATTTGTACGAGTTGACCAAATACATCTTTTAAATTTTCGTTATTGGCCCAGCTAAAAATCAATTTTTACTATTTTTTTTTCACAATTCCGACCAAATGAATTTTTTCAAAATATTTTTTAGATGTCATTTACTAAACTAATTATTCTAGCCTTACAGAGAAATTGAAGTCGTTTGGTCCATTCATAAAAAAGTTGTTCTGATTTAAAGTGTGTTGAATCAGTTATGCTCGTTAGTGTATATATATTTTTAAGCACGAGTATTTTATATCGAATTAATCGCAAAATTCAGAGCTTCCAAATGATATCCAGTTCGAAAGGAATGGTCACTGAATCAGAATACAATGATACAATAAAGGAATTACGAAACAAAAGTAATAAGTAAAAAGTAATAATAATAACTAGATGTGCCTCGATTAAGAAGTCCATTCGATAATTTCTAACGGAAATATATGTATAATAATCTCAGCAATGATTAAGTCGTTATCATGACTGTAACACAGTAAATCTGAGTGAGAACATTTCCCCGGACTATTTTCGCATGCACTTAGAATGCAACAGACACATGCCCACCGGTCACGACAACTAGGACACCCTGTATACAGCTAGAGGGTTAACAACGAGCAGGAACAAAAGACCTCGCACTGAGGCAGACACTTACGCTCGTTCTTTATTTCAACGAGGATGGAAAGAAAGAGACGAATGGAGAGAAGAAAGGATGAGGAGAGAAGCAAAGGAGGAGGAACAATTTATTTGCGGACCCTTGCAGCACTGTGTTAGTATGCGACGGCTAGAAGAACTACTTTTCCTCCTCCCCTTCCTCGCTGACACCACCCTCTCGCTCTGCCGCCGATGCAACGGGCACTGTCATTGCCATCGCGTCCCGTAGATTGAATTGGTCCGCGTAAGAAAACGACCGCAGAAATTTCATTTTTCCTCTGGCCAAAGCTTTCCCTGCTCTTTCGAATGGTCATGGTCACGCGCGCGATCCATGCTCCATTGATGACTGCCAACTCTTTCCACGAGACGTCCTCGACGCTTCTGTGGACATCTTCCAGTCAACGACTCGACTGTCAAACACGCCCGATCACTTCAAATCTGAGAAAGTTGTTTGGAAGTACCGTCTCCAATGGAGAAAATTCGTCCAATACCGGACTACACTTAATCTTGGTTAAAAACATTTGTCAGATCAAGTGGACAGCTAAACACTTCAATCAGTAAATTCAATACCAAATGTAATTTTCAAATTTCACTTATCCTGTTTATTTATAAGAAATATTTTTGTTGCCAGGTAAGTAGTTTATAGAAACTGTTGTTTAAAAATACAAGAAGATTCTGTACGTGACTGATCTATATAAATCAGTCTACTGTACCTTATTAAACTTCTATAATAAACCTATCTCAAATTAATTTTCCAAGTCCATTATGAAATGCATTTCCTTTGAAACCAATACAATAAGTAGGTACTCGTAATACGATGTTATCATCAATAGCGTTATCGAACGTATTGTCTACAATTATCTTGAGATTACTATCCACGCACTTCAATTGATAAAGTATTAAAAAACAAGATACATACGTTCTAACGTTGGATATATACACAAATGTAAAAATGTCGACTATCCCAGAATTATTATTGACTGTTTGTCTACAAGTTATTGTTTCACATTACTTTATAAAAATTCAATGCTTTAAACGAAATAAGGTTTACATAGCATATACAATACATAAACAACAAGTGTATCAACGACAATATTATATGTCCAAAGAAATAAATTTATTGAATAACTGCTCATAAAGTTATCTTTGTAATCCCAAATTAAAAAATTTAGCATTCTAGTGTTAAATAGAAAGTTCAAAATATTCAGCGATAGTGTATATCGTTTATTCTACATATATTGAATATTTATATTTTTTCCTTTTAGTTTACTATTTTCCGCTACATTTACAGAATTATGAACACGTCTCACTAAGTCGAGACTAAAAAACACAAAAATAACAAAAGGTCCACAGGCTAAGAAATTTCATGTAATACCGTTCTAGTGGCAATCAGATAAATATTGAACGTATAGACTCACTCCAGATTAAATTATATCCAAGGAGCATGTTGACCGGTCGGTGAGAACGAATTAATTGATATCACGAACAAGTCGACGCCACTGTCGCAATTCTCCGCGTTGAGCTTGGGTTAACGCGAAACTACTTCTCTAGCCCGGTGCTTCGGATTATTAACTGCAACTTCCAGTAAATATCGGAGCGATAATGCTGGACGATAACGGATGATAAGCAGTGTACATGTATGACGGTGTCTAATTTGCTAGAATACGATCGAAGAATAAGGAAATACATGGAAAAGCCGAATCAAGGTAAACGGCTACCATCCCTCGGATCAACAGCTAAATTAGGGATGAACGGTAACACGTGCGACGACCGGTTTTCGCACGTGCACCACGATCTAATCCGTCCACACGCACGTATCTGCCCGGCGAAACGTGAAAACAGATGCATATTCATGAATTGTCAGTGAATGCGGGGTGCACCCTTGCACGGGTCAACGTGCGTGCGTGTTCCTGGCAGTGCATCGTTACTTGATGCAGAACGGGTAACATTTGGCCGTGGCTTATGCCAACTGATACTGGACAGGGACGAACAGCAAGAAAATCTGCGCGGGCTCGTATTTCCTCCACAGAAATCCAGGGGCGTACCAGATAAGCTAATTGACTCTATTAATGTATAAATACGTCAGAATAATAGAATCATGTGATACGCGTCACTTTATAACAACAGCAAGAACACATTTATTCAGATTTTGTTAATATACATTTTTATTAATATGTACCACGATTAACCGAACCGACGACACTTGAACTCTCCATCATACGAATACATGCTTGCATGAAATATTAAACTCTTGATTAAAAGGTGAATGCTTTGATTGTGTTAAATGATAAAGTTCATATAAACTTAACCTTTTGGAAATTAATAAGGTGCAAATTATCAAATGCAATAGTTGACGTTAATAAATGTTAAATGCTTTCGGCGCAATGGTTCGATCGTTTATTACCTAATTATGAATCAATTTTTCTAATTATCAAACAAAATCAACGTTTCGAACTAGCAAGTTTGGATCCTTTTCAAGATTTATTTGAATCGCGTTTGCTTTGGGGAACATATCTACTCGACCAACTAGTTTTATGAAACTAATTCGTTTTTAACCTATTTTTGACCAGTACTTGAGAAACAACAACAACCTTGAGGTCCAACACAACAGCTTTCATGAAAGATTACAATTCACATATGAAATGGAAGCAATTCAAGTCTAAGCTTTCTCGACGTGAGTGTCAGTAGAACAGAAAATAGGTTGAAAACGAATTGGTTTCATAAAACTAGCTGGTCTGGTAGATATGTTACCCAAAGCAAACGCGATTCAAATAAATCTTGAAAAGGATCCAAACTTCCTAGTTCGAAACGTTGATTTTGTTTGATAATTAGCAAAATTGCTTCATAATTAGTAATAAACGATCGAAGCGTTGCGCCGAAAGCATTTAACATTTATTAACAGCAAATACGATCGATAGAAGAAACATATTTAGTTGACGTTAAGATGGAAATTGATTTTCGTCATAAACGCATAAAATCCGCAGTCTAACAATTACGACAATATTTGTATCACAATAGCAGACAATAGGGGGGTAGCAACCGAAGCAAGAAATTCTCCTATGTATCTAAAATAATCTAAATCATCGAATACCGCATGCTCTTCAATGAGTCAAGCTCTCCCTATATATACACGTGACTGCTCTCCAAGCCCACGTGTATGCCATCGAACAATGTTTACTTTAATTCAGCTGTACACTAAATAAATCTCTAGATGCACGCTGCAGTTGATACTCAAGTACGATGCCAAATCCACGGTATAGCAGGCTCCCTCACTGTAACCGCACCACTTGGAATTGGCACTGTAATTACGGAGAGCAGTAGACATAATTTCGCGATAATTTGTCCAGCTACTGTCAGCTAGATCTATCATGTAATCAGAGTGGTGCATGGTGGTGCGATTACAAGGAAGACGACGAAGTCCGTTTATGGGGAGGGAATATTCCATGATACTGTGCTATCGGTACATCAAAAGATACTTAGCTAATCAACGCTTCTAGATATCAAACTCCCGTTTCATCCACCAACTGCACCCTGTATGTATAAATCTGAGTCAGCGCGAGACGTATATTCGCAAGGGGATGAATTCATATTGTCCATTATTTATGACGGAAACGCATTGAATACAAAACTGAAAAGACACTAGAAGAACTTAAGCGGTCTATGCTCTTAATTATATAATTGATCATCAATTTCTTGAAACATAAGTGTAGAAACTGAGTGATCAAATGACGATACAAAAGAAAATTCATTTTCATTGAACTTCAGTTTCCTACTATTGACTTGAACAATTTTTATTTTGCATAAAGATCCGCATTGATCACAAAAAAAACGAAGAGTTCCTGAGATACAAACGAAATCGCTTCCAGCTTGAACGAGTCTGTTGGTCCAACGTCTCTGCTCGTATAGTTAGCTTGATAGGTAAGCAACGTCAATTTATCTTATGAGTAAGCGCAAGACGCCCCCTCCATCGTGGCCTTAAAAATGTTGGAGTGAACTGAAAGTGTGGCGAGAAGGTCAATGAGTACAGCATCGTTAGTTTGCCGATCACCAGTACCCAGGACCAGGCTGGAACCTTCCATTCCAGTTCCTATCGGTTAGATCTCATCGTGTTCTTTTTCGCAACAAGTTCCCGAATTTTCCATTGTCCTATTTCTAGAGAGAAAAAGAGGAAAGGAGGGAGGGAGAGAGCCAGCGAAGCCGAAGCGGATAAAGGCGGCCGGACTCCGACAAAGCCCATAATGGACACAATGTCCGCGGCCCAGAAACGGGAGAGAACCGAAGGGAGAACGGATCCTGTGGCAAGCCCGAACAGAATTTAATCATATTTCGATCTCGCGCCTTTTCACTTTTCTTTTCTGGCTGTTCCTTACGGGACCGACAAAGACGTTCAATCTCCACGGGCGCAGGCCCGAGAGCGGGGGCGTTCTACCGGCGTTGCACGACACCGGCCGACGTCATAGATTCATTTCAATGAACTAACCCCCAGCCCGGCTGGAAATTTAATGAGAGTTCGCTTTTCAGTAACCAGCCGACAGAAATCCCCCGGCGACGACGCGGATATATTATTGACCGAACCGGTAGCGACTCGGTTTATCGAACGAATGGTACAATTCCCCTACCCCCACGTTCGAGCTACCGTTAACCGGCCCACGAGCATTACAGCTTCCGCCAATGTCGCGATGTTGTCGTCGCCGGGGAGAAACTCGATCATCCGCGGGTACACTCCTCGGTAACGAGATTCTTTCGAATGTAACCATCAACGACGACACCGCGCCGGCACGGAAAACTCTCTTTTGAAGACGGAGCCGTAATTTACTAGAGTGGATGGCCCCAGCCGCCCGGACGATGCGGCTTCTCGTTGGCCAGGGATTTGATTTCTTGTGTTTTCCCGGCACTAAACGAACGCCCGAGTTATTTACTCTCGGAAGGGTGCAGCTGAGTGCTGGGATATCTAGGACCACTGGAGCGCCCGCTAGCTTGAGCATCCCCATCAGTTCTCCCCGGGAACACGAGTGTGTATGTTACGGTGGAGTTCATTAATCGGCAATTTAGCTCCGCTGTGTTACGCAAATCACTTGACAGGCGAGTCAGAGCTTCTACTTTTTATTCGTAAGGCTTTTTCTTGCAAAGCTACCATAGCCCTAGTAGATCTATGGAATATTGGAGTGTCCGCTAGCTTGAGCATCCCCCATTTTTACTTAAAATTTTGAAGGTTTCAGTTCCCTCTACCATCTCTCTGGCAGATCATTTTATCGGTTCAGCACGTCACGTTTTATAAATCTCTGTCCAGGTAAGATCCTCTTTAAGCATTTGTGCGACTGCACGTGTTTACGCGATCTCTTTTCAGTTGTGGCTAAGCATCTTCGACATTAAAAGCAGTTCTCGCTCACAAAGGTTGATCTCTATACTGTTGCACCTACATTTCTATTTTTAACTACAGCTAACCTTTAATGACTCAGTCACCCGGTGCTTTGTTACACTGTTTTTGTTAACGCTACTTGAGACGGTAATTGTTCAAAGTCGGTCAATTTTTCATCCTCCATAAAAGAGTTCACGATCGTATCAAAAATATTCGAGCAGTTGTGACGTATTATTCAGGAATTATGATATGATAAAATATATTCTATTTGTAGTGAACCAATTATATGAACAATTAGTAGCAGAATTATTTGGTTTATCGGATAATTGACAAAGCAGAGGATAAAATAATTGTAAACCGTGGGCCAACGCTATGTTTCCTTAAGGTTTCGCTCTATTCTCGTCTTTCGTTCATTAAACCGAGGTACGAAAATAGAGTCTAATCTACAAGTCGGCTTCACTGATCATTCCTCGCTCTTGTCCGGTAAAAATTTCCTGTTAACGGCTCTATTTTTCTAGGGGCAACCGACAAGAACGACGAACACGCAACGATTTCAACCGGCTACAAATCAACTCGCATTAAACGCAATTACCAGCGACAGATGACGTAGGGCGCAGAGTTAGTTGGTACTCGTTATCCAGCAAATTGATCAAACTGCCTTTACTTAAGTGTATTTGTCCATCAGCACCACTACGAGACCGCACGTATCAGTTCTGATAAGTTGCACCTGTTAATGTACAATAGAAAACTAGAACCACGAACATTATAAGCAAATTCTCCGAACAGTACTATTCTATCACAAGAATTATCCTTTGATCGTCTACTTGATATCCAAATTTTCAAAGACAGCGTCTTTTTCGAAAACGTTTTTTATTGTAATATTTTATTGATCTATTAAAGTTTCAAAAACAATCTCCTGTTGCATTACTCGCGCCCACCCCATCATACTAATACCACCTATATTTCACAATGAGCTTCAACAAATTTTTGATAAAAATTGTTCTGTGCATAATTTATTCAAACCATCCTCTAGGTTTAACTCTGAAATTGTCAGTCAACAGAACGTTTTATCGTTTATAAATAAATTTCTAGTAACAATGAATATCATACACATGTATGATTTACATAAGCCACCCTCTATTAACCCTCACAAGAATATTATTACAAATGTAACCTCAGCATCACTGACTAGCAATGACCTTGACGATCGGTATTGGCTTCTACAGACACATTTCTAGTAACAGAGAATTTCATCCAAATATGGAATGTATTGAACCACCATCTATGTCCCTCCCCCAAGGTATTAGCAGTGCTCCTAAACTTAACCTCAACGTTAATCAGTCAGCAACATTCTCCGCTCGCAATAAATTACTTTGTAGCGATAAAGAATCTTATTTCACGTCTACGTAAATGGGGTTGATACGACCGCGGTGGAAATAGCGTCGCAGCGATGGCGGGAGAACTCTTTGTTTGGAGGGTGAGAACGCAGGGCAACAGGACTCGTGATACGGGCAGCTGTTGGAATTACATTGGGCTCGCCCCTGGCGCGTGGACGGTTTATTGACATACACTCCAGGCGACCCGCGTATTATTACCAGTGTCGTCGCGTTCGCGATGAAATGCGCGACCCGCCTTTTTCAAGAAACAGTGCTACATCGAGACAAACGATCCACGAAAGAGGGGGAGGAAAATCAACAACGCATCCACTTTTCGCGGCCTTCTCCCGTCTTTCACGCGAACTTCGAGACAGAATTTTCTGAACTGACCAACCCAATACCTAATCCCGCAGAATGATTCCGGTATGTCAAGACGAAATCGAACACTACCCCTTTCGAGAGGCTGCTAGCAAGAATTATGCCAAAACATTAGTTTTAATGTCGTAATCAACACTGCAATTCTTTTTATTTGAACTTATTAATAAATCTGCAAGAATATTTTATTTTTTTTATTTCTTTTAGCATTTTATTTAGAATCACAGTACTTGACAAAACATATGTTTAAAAATTAGTAATTATCGTATAATATTCAATAACGCGGCAAAAATTATACTATAATAAAAGTTCAACCAAAACATGTGTTTTCGTGAAAATTATCTAAAGTCATCCCCGCTCAATGAATTAAATGAATTAAATAGCTGCAGTGTGTTACGAACATTAGACAAGAATTCAGTGCGGCATAGCCCTCTCTTGCACAGGACTCATAACACATAGGGAGGACAATGATTCATATACACAATCACAGTAGAGATGCAGGAATTCCGCCATATAGGTATAAATTACGGGATAATAACACCGGGAGGTAGAAGAATTCACAAAAAGCTCATGTTTTTAATATTTCGTGGGATAGCTCCCTCTCGCACGGAGCCGCTCAATTCGCGATTGACATTCACCGAGCCTGTGCATCGAAAGGGTATATTACACCCCTGCAGAAATGAATGCACCTTGTACTCTGTTCGTATGATCGATGATCTGTGGCATGATAGAAAAATTGAAGAGGGTTTGAGCGGGTCTCGGGCCACACGCATATGCTTTTGACATTTCGCGTCCGGTAGCGTCCGTCAATGATCGGTCCGCTAACGTTTTGATGATCACGGTACCAGCGATAGTGGCGTTCGATAGGGTACACTGTACAGTGTCACAGAATCCCGTGGGCATGCTTGTTCCTCGGGTGCAATGTAAAAAACTTGAGTGACAGGCGAAGAAAATAGAAAGGGTGAGGAGAAGAACCGGGTACCTTCGTTGTCACGGAACATTGTACGTTCTCTTTCATCGTAGGTCATAGTACATAGGAGAGAGTATCACTCTCACTCACCTGCGTGCTTCTCCGACTTCGGCGTCGAGGCCATGGCTAGCCGGTAATATGTCTTCTCGGGCCGCGACACTATCTCACCATTTCCGCGAACGACCGCATCGTAAACTACACACTAGTGGCTGCCGCGGCGTTTTCAGTCTGATGTAAACCCGACGTGCACCGCTACATCTTCGTTTGTCAGCCATGTTTCGGGGCGCGAGCGCGCGAACCGCCATCGCGCGGCCGAGATTTGAACACAACCGTTTGGCCAATATGGCCGACCGACTGTCAATCGGGTGACATTTCACTGAATCTTTCGCCTAGAAGGGATGCCTGCGAACCGTTGATATTCACGAACGGAACGCGTTCCGCGACCACGTACGTAACCCCGTGAACTCCGACACTTTTTAGCCTTCCGCAACCATCACACCACGAGTGTCGTAGTGAAAATTAATCAGAGGCAGTGGCGGCGCAACGGCTGACTCGGATACGTCAGTACAGTGCCGGGGAAAAGTCGACGTGCATCTGACGTACAGTCCGTCGCAAGAGTATATTCGTACGATTCTCAATAACTGTGCGAGAGATGTGAGTAGTGCGAACAACCGAGAACAATAATTGGTTAAACTTTCACTCAGGAGGCCCAATATTTTCAACTTTTCTGAATGTACATAGTATTATACAATTCGACGAGAAAACTTCAAATTTTAGTGCGAGGAATCCAATATCTAACCTAGACATCGAGCAACTTTACTCGTGTAGAACTTTTAAACAAGTGAACGCCGCACACTGAAACTTGGACTCCTTCGCGCTAGAATTTAAAGTTCTATAATTTTCCCGTCGAATTGTATGATATTACATTCAGAAAAGTTGAAAATTTTTGGTCCCCGAGTGAACGTTCGGCCCAACTATGAATGGCAAAGTCATTTTTGGAAAATAACGCATTGCTTGTAACATAGGGTTGTTGCATCTTTCAAGAATTGAGAAATTCTTGAGATTCGGTCGATTAATGGGACAGACGTTTGATGCCGGCGTAAAATGGGGAACTCTGGTTTGAAGCAGCATTATCAAACCGCGAAGAAGACCGGTGCTTTAAATATTTCCAACAGAAAGTTAGATGAGTTCCCGCAGCATCTACACAGCTTGGCGCCGCTGTTACGTACGCTGGATCTATCGGAGAACAAGTTTGTTCGTCTACCTGAAGATATCGGGAGCTTCACGTTGCTGAAGCAATTAAACATTAGTCATAATAAGCTGACCGCTCTGCCCGATGCTCTCGGAGCGCTGACCAAATTAGAATGTTTAAACGCCTCGTCGAATCAAATCAAAAGTATTCCTTTCTCTTTGCAAAAATTGACCCGCTTGAAACAGGTGAACCTCTCCAATAATCAGATCACCGAGTTTCCTCTGATGTTTTGTGATTTGAAATTCTTAGATGTGCTGGACGTGTCGCAGAATCGAATTACAACTATTCCCGACGCGGCCGCAGCACTGCATGTGGTTGAACTTAACCTCAATCAGAATCAGATATCAACGATTTCCGAGAAGCTGGCGGAATGTCAGCGTCTGAAAACGTTAAGATTAGAAGAGAATTGTTTGCAGTTGAACGCTGTACCTAGAAAAATTTTAAAAGATTCGAAAGTTTCGGTACTAGCCCTCGAAGGGAACTTATTCGAGATGAAACAATTAGCTGATCTCGACTGTTACGACGACTATATGGAAAGATATACCGCGGTGAAGAAAAAAATGTTCTAAACGAGAATCATTATTACGAGAGGATAATCCGTTCACATACTGATCGAGCAGCATGTATATACATTCTATAGAATGTACATTATACAACATGTTTGATAATAGATATACAATTGTTTCGTAATTTTCCAATGGTATTACATGGTATTCGCGCAATGATTGTACTGAACATTATAGCTATATAATATACGGAATTGTACAAACTATTTTTATTAGATGTGTTAATAAGCCGAAATATATATTACTTTTTCATACCTTAATAAATAATACTTAAAACAAGTTTCGTTTTCGCACGAAACGTTTATTTATACCGTAATTTACTGAGTGTCGAGATTGTATAAATATATTTCCTTTAATACAACATTGTGTGCTATATATTGTATATTTTGTACTACACGACTTGCACAACAATACTCGGCTCCGTATTTTGTATTTCACTGAATATTCCTATACACAGTCATATATAGCTACAACAAAATAAAATGTACAAATCTCCTGTATTACTAAATAAATTTATAAACAATTTTCTATGTTAATTATACGATGTTCATTGGATCTACGAAATGCCAAAAATAGTTACATTCGTAATGAATGTATATGGTACAAAATAAATCTTATATCACTAAAAATTGTGCTTCGAATGTTTAAAAAATGTTGTAATCACTTACTGTAACCATTCGACATTGTTATACACATAATCACATTATCCCGATTCAAATTTTGTGGAAATAAATACTTTATTTATTTAGTTCATTGTCCTTTTCCCTTTCTCTATGTCCTGCCAAAATGCAAATAATATACAAGCATGTAAAATTTAATTTTTATTTTATTTCGTCCGGAAATGAAATGTGTACTTTGTATTCCAAAATAGCGGATCCCATATACGCTATCCTAATGGAAAATGCCTCCACAACTAAATGAAAAAAATAAGCTACAGGTGAGTTGCGCGTATAGTAAAAATAGTTGCATGTGTTAACTTTCAAGTTAGCAACCCTTCGCTTGCGGATACGTGAGTTGACTATGAATTACTTCATTAGGCATAAGATATTTGTATTCCACTCTTTCCCGACTGAACAATTACGGCTAATTTTAGAGCGCATTGAGCAGCAATCATCCATTAATATTAAAATAATTAATGACGAAATTTCTTGAAGAATATGCACTTTCAACATATTCGAAATCATTTTTTGCGCATAGAAGTTTATTATAACGACAAATATGCAATTTGCTTGCAAATTAATGACAGCAAGTCATGCATAATTAATTGTTTGTAATGTTCGACATTCTTAGATTTAATGTAAAAATGTCGTATTCATTGATATTGTTCGATATTCATCAGTGAAGATATTTGGTTTATTGTATTTTAAACATTGTTTCAGGCGATTTGAAGTTTAGCAAAACTGGTGTGCATGTCTAGGGTACAGACGACGATAATCTTGTGCATGGAAGACACACTGCTCTAATTTTGTACAGACTCCGAATTTTCAAAACTATGTTCATACTAGAAAAACTGCTAATTTAAATTAATTACATTAATCGTGAATAATTATCGTGTTACAGCTGAATTTGTATTTATCTTATTACGAATTGTTTATATTATGCCTGCACCACAATAGGTCGTCCAGCTAACGACCATAACCGTACACTAAAATTGACGGGCCCTGTTACATTTTCGCACGTATTCTAAACCACAATATGTATTACAGGTCATATGAATCCTAATTGTATGTAATCTATTTGTTATTAAAATGATCGTTAACTCGTGCAAAGTACCGACATCTACTTTACATCGAAAATATATATGAAGATTTGTTAGTAGACCGCGGATTTTATGCATTTATTACAAGAATGAATAAGCGTAATATAAAACAGTAAAAACATTAGAAGAATTTAAAGATACTGCTACATTCTTTTCAACCTAATTTCTACTTTACTCCAGTTCGTTGTAATGCAGGTAGAGCATTGTTTATTTTTCATGATGATCCGCTGTCCAATTATTTTCTAATACAGGGTAAATGATTTCGGGTATTGTCGTGGGTATTCCTGTAGGGTTATTGTTAGACTGCGGATCTTTATGCAAAATAAAAATTGTCTGCATCGATTGCAATTAATGATTTTAATAGAGGAGAAATCATATATCGACATCTTGAATTTTAAAAATTTTCCAACCATTTTGAATTTCATCTACTCAATTTTCCTATAAATGCATAAAGATCAGTCTAGTTATTGTGGAGGTAAAATTTTTCGGTGTGAAGAAGTGGGAGTTTCTATTTCGTTAGACATCCCTATAGGGAGCACTGCCACCGTAGTAAGTTCTTTGACTAGCGTAGTCTCTAGCAAGTGTTTCCCCGAACATGGCGGACGGTGCTCATTCGAATTTTCAAGGGACACAATGAAAGTGCACCGAGTTCGCCGCGGTGATGTCCGTGACTAAGGGCGTGTGGTGATCCTGAGGGTGGCCGACGTGGGTGCCCAGGCGGCGGCGTGATCGTTACGGCTACATGCATGCCGGCGTGTCGTCGTCCTGACTTCTCGGGATAGAATTTTGCCGCGCCGCGATTGTGTGTGTTCGGAGCGACCGACCGTGGCGGGGCCCCCATGGTTGTAAATGGCTGACGGGAATCGGAAAATGAGGCCCGTACGTCGCGTGTGATTCCACGGCTAAGACACTGAGGTACGACATTGTAAAGGTGTTCGGAGATCGAACGACGTTCGCGCGTTCTTCTGTCCCGAAAACACCACCACCGGGCCCAAGCACCGCCCGGTGCTAGGAGCTGTCCCGGGGGTTGCTCGTATCCACCGTATCGCCAGTGTCTTCGTCAAGTGATCGGACTTAGGTCTCTCCTCTAATCCCTCGATCATCGGGAAAAATGATCGCCTCGAGCCGTCGACACTCGTCGCCGACGATCTAAAGTTCTTGAATGTGCACCTTAGCCGAGCGCCGCGACCTTTTGTCTTGTTTAGGACAGGCATTCGTAGGTGCTCTCGTTCGTTAACGAGAGCGAGAGCGCGCGGACTGGTTTTTAATGAGATGCCGATCATATGGTCGTTATTTCTCTCGCAGGTTTTCGCGATACGTTTTTCGAGTCTTTTAACGTCTTTACCGCCGATCGTAATGGATGTAAACGAATGATTCGCCGGACACGACGATCTATTTCGCACATTTCTGTGGATCAAGCATTATGTGTACGTGCATGTAAGACTTGCTTTCCCATCGGATCTCAACGAAACATTTGAAGACAGTACATTGTGTGTTAACATTGTTCCGAGTAAATCTGTTTCACCAGGATGCCTATTTAGTCGGATAGAATATGTTGGCATGTGGAAATGCATTGTCACAGTTGTTTACATGTAAAAACACATTTACAACTCGGACACTGAATGTTATGTAAATTGTTATTAAACATTGTAACTAGATTTTAGACGTTTATGGAAATGTAAGAGGCAAACTGAAAATTTGTTTACTTAAACTAAGTTCGTTTGTTTAGTGTATTCTGTATATAAAGGATTTACCAAGTGCCAAATAAAATATAAACTTTATGAAACTTCATTAAATTTTTCATTATATCGAATTTTAACAATCGAAACGCAACAAGTCTAACGATAACTAAATCATTCTAATAATAACCTTTGCTGTAACCAAATTAAGTCACGCTTGCATTAGATTTATTGATTCAACCTAGTTTCCTTCTATGTAATATATTAATCTTTTGTTTTTGTAATTTTAGAAACAGGGTAGAAAATGTCAGAGCCAGAAGAAAGTCTGGCAGCGCCCGATAGCACTACGAGGGAACAAAAGTTGAGTTTCTCTCATGGGGACGATGTTCTTCTCCAACATAAGGATGGAAAATATTATCTCGGAACAGTTGTTGAGGTATGTTTATTAAATGATACTGCAAGCAGTTTTACAATACAGTTTTCTTTCGCTACGAGCCGATGGCTCTGTACAGCTTTTGATTTATTACAAACAAGGGTACCTATGCGGCTTTATTTTGTTACTGAGTGAGTCGGGAATGTAACGGCAAACTACAAAGTTGTTGACCAAGTAGTGATACCTTTTAAAAGATGGAAAGTACATTGTCATCTTATTTCGAAAGAAAACTGTATATAGGTTTTGCTAGAATACAATTTTCTTCAGATTTATTACGAACGTGGAACTTGTGTTGCTGTTTAACATAGATTTTAATATTGCATATGTAAATGTAGGTGGACTTGGCAAGGGAAAGATGCCTTGTCAAATTTATGGACAATACCTCCTCCTGGTCTTCGGTCAAGGAGCTGACAAAGTTATCAATGCCAGACACCGATGTTATGTGTGTTCTGTGTAAAAAATCTCAGCCTAAGACTGATAACGACATTATTGTTTGCGACAAATGTGGTCGTGGTTATCATCAGCTTTGTCATCAGGTAGTATATTATTTTTGTTCAAGTATGAAGATATGGTTCGAATAGAAATATTGGATATGGAATAATTCATTTATAGCCTCAAATAATAAAAGAAGAAACTGCAGTCGAGGCACACTGGATGTGTAAACGATGTGTGGATAGTCAACCACGGACACGTGAACTTGTGGAACCGAAAACTTCTATGGTAAAGGCAAGTATCAGAAAAGTATGCAGTGGAAGAGACCAACCTCAGCCGCCACCAGATGATATGACAAAGTTGCCGTACGATGTAAGTATCTTGAATTATACATTGTTTTGAATTGTGTGTAAAAAGTGAAATTGAATTGTAATGACTTGTTTATGAAACTGCAACTCACTCGAATACCTTTATTATTATTTGGTAAATAATTATTGACTGGAATGTCAATATATAACTACTATTTTGTTACAGCCTAATATGTTAAGTTGGGATGCACATCATAGAGTAAATGCTGAACAAATTTATTGTTATTGTGGACTTAATGGAGAATGGTACACGCAAATGTTACAATGTGCTCGTTGCAAACAGTGGTTTCATGAAAAGTGTGTCAGTTGTCTAACTTATCCTTTATACAGTGGAGATAGGTGAGTGTAAAAATCAAATTTGTTCACGGAGAAGTTTCTAGACTGTATAGTTTACACCAGCCGATTTTTGCAGGTTTTACGTATTTGTTTGTTCAATGTGCAATTATGGCAAAGAGTTCGTACGGCGACTAGAATTAAAATGGGTAGATCTGGTGCACCTGATGTTGTACAATTTGACTGTTTACAATGCTAAAAAGTATTATGATTTGGATACTGTTATTGTACCTTATGCCAATGATAATTGGAATACTTTACAGCTTCCACCACGGGTGAGGATCTTCATGTATTTTTATAAATAATAATAATAATAGAACTATATGTGGAAATGATACTTTCTACAAACGTATACACGAACATTTTTCGCTAATAGATCAGAGATGTCAGTGCTCAAATACGCAGAGAATCTATATTAGCAATACTGACGAATAATAGGAACAGGTTCAAATGTGGCAGAGAAATCAAGAAGCGTACCACAATATGGGGACTTAGAGTTAGATTACCACCACCATGCCCAATTGTTAATCTTCCAGCAAGTGGTGTAATAGATGATTCTGTGTTGCGTAGATGCTGGGGTGCTAATAAAAGACTGCAATACCTTCCTCCACCTTCAGGGTTAGTAATATTAATAGTTAGCAACATTAATAAATAAAATATATATATACATGTATATTAGGTTGTCGCATATGAAATTTTCGATTTTTATGTTATAAACAAAGTATGTTATTTTAGACCGATAAGTTTACCAGAGAGTACAAAACAATTGACTGCATTAAAACAAAGCACAGCAGAGAATGTAGAAATTCCTGTGAATCCATCAGATGTGGTAATGAGGGGAACAATTTATCAAAATTCTGAAGCAGAGCAAAGTTCTTGTCCAAGTCCAAGCCCGCCAAGTCAGTTCACACAATCTTTAAGAGAAAGGTACAAAACCTGATTGCATTAAAACAGCAATATTTATTGAATATTCGTTTGGCCAATTACATAACCAATATCTAAAACAATTATTTCTGTTTATAGGTACAGCGGAGGTGGTTTCGTGAAGAAATCATTCCCGTTCCCTAAATTGAGTTTACAAAGAAGAAGACGCTTGATGGCGTTAGGCAGTTCTCGAGAAAGAATGTTACGCAAACACAAGAAAAGAGAGAAAGGTGATGGATCTTTAAGTAAAGCACAGGGTGTTAGAGAAGCTAGATACAGGAAAGCAAGAAAACTACTGAAAAATGCTATAGCCAAGGTATTTATCCATAAACTCTTTAGTTCACAACATTCATCGAAGGAAATATAATTCGATTTTATTCTCACGTTTTTGTAGAGCAAGTCTCGAAGTTCAGAAGCATCGGATTTACCACCGACGCCACCTACTTCGATTTCTGGGCCTCCCACACCGCCGGCTACGACTTCAGGGATATCTGAATTATCTGTGCCTAGTTCCGTGGAATTGATGCATCCTTTACCACCATCAACCTCTGCGGACACAAGTGGGGACGAGACAAGTTCAAGGGGAACACTGGATTCTTTTATTCCACCGCCCAAAGACTTCGAAGGCAAGAACAATCCGTTTCGAAATCTTAGTGATTTGTTGGGTACACCTGGCAATCTCAGTCAAACGAATTCGAGTACACCGTCACCGTATAATCCATGTCCGATCACGTTGCCTCTGCCGTTGACACCAGTTATATCGCAGCCGCCGGTAGTGCGGCCAGCTAAGAGGCAATTATCAGAGAAAGACATCATCATAGACAGAAACGGGCAAGTGAAACGTAGACGACAACATCGAAGGGGTCGCCCGTCGCAACAGCAACTGCAACAACAGTTTCAACACACTGGCAGTAAAACGGCGACCATTTTACCGCCGCGGAACAACGAGGTTAAAAGTGAATTTGCAAGGAATTTAAGAAGTTCGTTTAACGGTGCCTCGAGCAGTGCTAGTAGTCAAATTGGAAATTGTGTTGATTATGCCTTAAACGGTAGGAGACTGAGACAACGTCAGAGCAACGACAAATTATCGCCCCCGGATTCACAGCAACAGAAGAAAGGCAGCGTGCCCACGTCCCCAAAGTGTTCGCCAGTGAAACAAAGTGCGCCCGACATATCCCTGGATGATCTAAAGTCATCGGTGAACATATATTTTGGAGCAGCCAACAGAATTGCAGCGGGCGAGAAGTTCGTCATCAAAGCGAAGAGGATAGGCCCGAACGGCCAGACTCAGTATCTCATCGAGTGGGAGGGACTTAATACTTAACAATAAGAAATTTGTTTACGGTTAAATGTATTGCGATCGTATACAGTTTCTGTTGGCATCGAGCGAGAAGCAGCGATAAATTGCTAATCCTCTTTCTTTTCTTTTCTTTTTCGAGGTAACTCTTACGTTTAAAGAAAGGAGCAACCTTAGTGACAAATTGATCTGTGTCACATGCACTGCCATTCGTTACATATGTTTATGTAATAAGTACGTATTAATTGGTATACAATGTACGACTGTTCTTGGGAATGTCAAGTTTCGTTTGTCCATTGACGACGCCCTAGAGTCTTGTGAAGACACGGTTCCATCAGCAACAAACTTCATTGCTGGACAATGAATTTGTTTCACTGTTTGTTTGAAGAAATCTCACGTCTTGTCGCTGACTCATTTCGTTCTGTGCATCGGAGAAAGAAGAACTTTCGCTTTCACAATTGAGTTCCCCATTACATTCAAAATGTACCGTCCATGATTACCTTCGACGCATATAAAACATTCAATCAATGTTTCTACATTTATTTTACCACAACGCAGACAAGAGTAGACGCACGAAGAAACATTTACAAGAACAATCAGATACATTGCTTATGAATTGTACATATTGTAGCATAGTAGTCTCGCAGAGAAATCGGTGAATTTAAACCATGTAACGAGAGAAAAAAAATGATTTTACGCCGACTTTACATTCATTAGAGATTGGCCAATCGCTCCTTATGAATTGCGGAGCAGACCATGATCACGATAATGGCGAATTGAAGTGAATTGAAACTGACAGTTGTTCCTCTCACTTGAGCTAACGTACTAGCGAATGTTAGTGGTTAGTATTAAAGAATAAAACAGAAGAAAACAAAAAAGTAAAAGAGCAGATGATCCTGCAAAGGTTATTTTTCAATACAATCGTAGAGATAGACATTCGCTTCTGTGATTTCATCATCCTGAACTGCTCACGATCAAAATCGTTACCGTCTCGCGTGTGCAATTTTGTAATTCGTTACTGCAATTATTTTCGTCTCTAACAAGCCGTCCTATCAACGTCGTAAAGTACAAGCTTTTCGAAATTTACGTTAAAAAACAGAACATTCCAGACGTAGCGTTTATAAATCTTAAAGTTCAAAAATTAACGGGGAATTGGCGGGAAATCAGTTTTGCTTCCGGAGAAGTTTCTCTATTCTAACAGTTCAAGACGATGAAAATACAGTTTTAGCATTGCTCACTATTATACAAGACTAAGGGAAAACAGCATACCTATTTCGTATAAAATTTAAAGAGCCACGAAGCTGAGTACGTAAGAGATTGGCCAAGTTATCTGTGCAAGGGCGAGGCGTTGTAAATTTCTCTACACGGTTTTACGAGCAGTGAAATAATTTGGGACTCGAGATCGTAGGAAATCTTTATGAACTGTTCTTGTTATATAAAAATTGTAGGGCATGAGAAGTATTCATTGGTGTGTGATAGACGTTTTTGCGGCACTTCGGACAATTTCTCCAATTTCATGGTTATCGACGAAGATTAAATAATATAAGTTCGTTTCGACACTAAAAGCGATTTGATTTGCGTTAAATTTCATTGACACTGCACAGAACTTGTGGTCAGAACTTACTAATCAGTAGACGTCTATGGAAACCATGGGAAAATTGTAGCTATCAGAGTATACTAGGATCTCGGATCAAAAGAGCTTATTAAAAGAGCGGAGAAATTTATTTGAAACGTATCACTGCGTTCGGTTATGGACTACCGAGTTTCCATAAATTCGAATAATTGAGAAACGAAGTGGTTATCGATGATTTTGAACGCTAACTATTGACGATTTTTAGCGCTTTAGAGAAATGATCGAATTACCAGTCTTTCTTGGTATACCAAAAGTTCCAAAAGAGGATCCGAAAGAAGAATCCGTGCGTTAAAAAAGTCGTTCGGTACAAGTTAAATAGCATCTCGCGTTCATTTGTTTTGCGACGTTCGATATTGCTAACAAAAATTTGACCGTTTTGTTCTGTTACACCCGATGCAAGCGACACGAGGTTTCCGCAATCTGGGTGCGAGTCATTCATTCTTAGACGGGCATACCTAAGATAGGTATTTTAAGCATTATTTATTTAAACTTACTACGTGTAATGATCATTTGCATTGTGTCCTTTAGAGATCCACGAAACTGCGACGACTTCAGTACATGAACTCTAGTGATAGCGATCTTCGATTTTTACAAATAGTTGCGTACAAGCTTCCGCCGATTGTGCTCAGTTTATTTATACCAAAATATGTTAACATATAGTACAATTCGAAAGACGGCGATTTTTTTTTAGAAAAAGTACGGTTTAATTGTAGAATTACGAATGATTTCATCGCATCATCCCTGTCGGGGCAATTTGTTTTCGATCCTCCGAGTACACCGTAACTTGCGACAAGTTATTTTTATCTTTGAAATTGGTTATCATTATCTTAAGATATGCATATCATTATCGAAAATTATTGCAAATAACCGTGAAAATTCGAACATGTACGCTTCATTTTCGTCCATCGGAAGACAGTACTCTACTTTCGAATTGCACTATCTCAGGCCACCTCGTATTTCATATCTTGTATTGTTTCGATCGTCTTCAAATAATAGAAAGAATGTGTTCAAATGTGTTCAGACGGTAATGCATTCGCGCGAGTCTCAATACGAAACATTTGTAATTGCTTTTTGCGCCAGATACTCATAGCACAGACATCCTTTTCGAACGTGTCAGCGAAGAACCATGCTTTTCTAAAGGAATGGTACAGATAGTATTGGACAAGTACACTGCCAAGCATCTCTAAGGTATATTTAATAAACAACGTTAGACAATATACTGTGCTATGATATATTAATTTTGCATTGACCCTTTCGGTGCCTTGCGGTGTTCTATGCGTGCCTCGAATCACGGGCTCCGAAAGAGTCAATCGACCGTTTACTTTTAGTTTTGATCCCCGTTCATGCGTCCGTTTCCGAACGGGCCTTAACCGGGGGACTTAAGTACAAGTTAAGCCGAGTTTCTGCGTAAAGAAACCGTTTGCTTGCGCAGCTAAGTTGCGTTAGAACACCGACAAACTCCAGATTCGTGCATTTCCTTTCGTGCGGACGCTACAAAGCCAACGGTCGTCTTCTACCGATCAGCATCATCGAAGCATCGTCAACGTTTTAATCGTTTCATATACGAGTGCTTAAGTAGGATAGTGCAACGCGAAGTATCGACGCACGTATTTGCTAAGTTGATCGTGCATTCATTTAATCGCGCGTCGCCGAACTGTATCGTTAAACGAATCCATTTCATTTCTTTTTATTTGGTGTATTGCATTTCGTAGCGCGGTCTAAGTTTTACGAAGGTGACTGTCTTTCATACCGAGTGTGGGTGACCCGTTTCGGCGAGGTATACCGTATGCGGAGTTCAGACTAGATAGAGGAATACGGAAAGAGAAAGCTGACCGTCTCTGATACAAGTTGGAACGTGGTCAATTTGCGTTGTATCACGACCGTGTCTATTGAGTACAGTAAAGTCGCGATCTAGCTCCCTGAGGATCTCCACGATCACTGTCCCTTCGCCAACCCCTTCCACTGGGCAGTGTTGCCAGTTGAGAGTCAAACGGCTCTCAACATTCTCCTCCTTTTCCCCTTCCACTATCCCATTCCAGCACCGTGCGCACACTCCAACGTCTCCCACTAATACCGTAGACAACGGTGCCATCCGGCGACACTGCTTTCGGCGCGGCCGACGCAGTCATAAAAAGATAGTTTCCCTACACGATCTCTATCCCTGCTCGGAACAGGCAATGGGAGCTAGATCGCGACTTTACTGTAGCTTGATCGGACTGATGGCTGTATGCGGCGTTGCCACGTCACATGTTCCGGTCTGTACTAAAGACGATCGTGGAAGAATGCGACAGTCGAGGGGCAAATCGAAATGGATTAAGATTGGTTTATTATTATTCAAGTATTCTGCAATCGAACAGAGATCAATTGACTGCTCAATGCCACTTCTAATATACGAAATAGTTAAGAACTAACAGGACCAAGAGCTAACAATCTAACAGTTCATACAGGACCAAAACCATTCACTTTTAACGACACCACACAAATTCTTTCCACCTCGCGTTGACGGTGACTACTTAACATTTAATCATCAGCCTGCGACACGTAGAGGTACACTCTCCCGACCCCTTGTCTTACGAATACTCAAATGTCTCTAACTCTACGCTTTCCTTCAGAATGTTAATAGGATTCTAGTTGCTGTAAAACCGAAGGTGAAGAAATTACTGACTTATACCTAGCACCAAGAACGGACGGTTACCTGTCAAGTGTAAATATGTAAGCTATGGAAAGATAGGGTAACAAGGTAGCCAAATGATATTTTGTCAATAGCGTTCCAATACACTTGAGCGTGTCCAATTGTATTTCTTTCGATTACATTGCAGACTACGTTTACGAATAGCTTTATACTTGCTGGCTTTCCTCAGTAATACATTATTATTTTTGTCGAATTCATAAGCGGTTCGTTTAAGTTCTTCCAGATCTTTTTACTCATATTTTTCGGAGATATGTTAGATTTATTGTCAAGTTACGTTAACCCCTTGCCGTGCCTTTTCTTTTACAGTTACAGTGATTGGGAACGTCATTATCCCGAAAAATGTCGTAGAAGAGAAAAGAAAATTTCTAGTTTTTGTATGGCTACATTTATTCCAATGTTTTAAATATTGATTACAAACGAATCAAATGTTACTTCATCTAAAATGAAACGCGTAACATTCATATTTGTTAGACTTCGTTAAAAACCTTCATCACGAGTCTGGCTCGTCAAAATCTGGCAATGGGTTAACCAGCGGAAACTTAGAAGTTGGCTGGAGGCTTCGAGAAACAAAACCAAAGTTAAACAAAAGCGGCGAATTAATTAGTAGAATAATATCTACTACTGAAGAGGAAAAGCTGTGCCATTCGCGAGGAATTATGTCGATCATAAAAAGAAATTCTATGGCTCCGTTACGACGTCGCAGAAAATTCTTGTTCGCTCTATCTAGCCCGAAGTCGATTTTACACGAATGTAGAACGTTTTAAAGGCGACGAGGAACGAAAGCGTTGAACGTATTGTAGAATCCTGTACAAAGTCAGTGGAATCGATAGGAAAGCAAAGAATGGAATGGCTTGTGCAGCCAGCAAGGAGACGATAGATTAGTTCATTGATCACGACCAATGATCGATTTCCATCGAACAATTCGTGCTGGGTCAGAGCGCTTCGACTTCGCGTTTCCCGGAACGCAACGAGCAGACGAAAAACTGAAAATGTACTGCCAGTATCGTATGTAAATATTCTCCCCTTCAGATACAGTCCCTCCCCAGTTTTTTAACGCAAATATATTTCACTCGAGTACGTCAAGAATGTTCATAGATACACGTTCGTATGGCTACAAACGTGGACACGGACGCCGCTTCCGGTGTACGTATCTCGGATGCATCGTCTCCCTGTGAGATTTCGTTGAAACACTTTTTCCGTTATCCAATGCATTTTCCGGGAAAGGAAAGAGATTCGATTGTGTTTACCAAACAGGTGGTCAAGGTTATTCGTTGAGTGAACAAAGGTACGTCTGACATGTCTCGAAAGCTGAAATAATTTAGGAGTTTATTTTATAGGAACGCTTTAACCATAGTTTCACGAGCAACTCTTGTACAACTTTTAGAAGTCAGCTCTCGAAAGCTCTTTTGTACAATTTTACTATTTCTATTTTTCGGATTTTCTCCTCGGAAGAGAGAAAACGGATTTTCCATGAGATATTTGTATCGACGCGTTTTTTAACGGTTCGCATTTTCGTTCTCAATTGTATGAGAATTATCTTGCTTTCGACTGCCTAGGACCGCCCATTTAGTAAAAGCAATGTAACATTTTCGTTGTTCTCGATATAAGATAAGCTCAGTAACACTAACTCGGTCTGTCTCTTTCTTTTTCGCAATCGATCGGAGGTTGAACGACACGGGGAATGGAAGTTGTCGTTCGACTACCCGGATGTCCGGGCATCCGCCATTTACGATAGATAGAACCAAAATGGCGGATTTCACCGAAAGTTAGGTGCATTTTGTTGAACCCCGTTTCTTAAACGAAAAACGAGACCGGTCAAAGAAAAATTATTAGCAGCACGCGACGAATCAATGGTAGTTTCGAAGACCTATGTAAATACACGGTCTCCGCCCCGTGAATTACTTTTATACTGAAAATTGTTCGGAAATGCTGGATATATATATATTTAATAAAGACACTATTTCTGAAGAAAATGATATTTAATTTTCAGCCAACGGTATCGCGATTAGTTAAATAGCACTGTGCAGATTGTTAAAGAAAATTCGTGTCCTAGATTTTATACTGTCAAAATAGATCGAAATGGAGAACGCAATTTTGTAACTTAATTGTTCGTGTATTTTAAATATTTATCTATTTTCAGTAGCGTTGTAGACATTTGCAACTGCAGTTTGTATTCTACGTTAATCGTTTTCATGATCACAAGATTTTAGAAATGTTCGATCAAGTTTTCTCTAACAATTTACACATCGGAAGGAGTTAAGCTTCACGAAGTACCTTAACGAAGTTGGAATTAGGTGCCAATCGACTGCTAACAATTTTTCCGTGTCCCTCAGAATTGTAATCGATGTTCAAATATCCGTTTCCCTAAGGTTAGGGATTTACAATCAATGTTATTAATTTTTATAAATACGAAACGAACGATTTCGTATACGAGGAATGTAACTCTGTGCTTCTTCGCACGGAGATGGATGATTACGTGTGCGAAGGGTGACTGTGCGGATTTTAGAGTGAGCAGATAGAAAAAAAAGAGAATGTCTGACATTACGTGCGAATGCGTATGATTGTAGACACTAAATCCGGGAGAAGAATTAAAAGAAAAAACGTAAGCGAGCGATCTTTTGTCTGACCGGTTCTGTGAAGAGAAAACTTTATAATCGGAACAATCATGAACAGAGAAAACAAAAACACGGTCGAAAATCTGTTGTTTTCCGACTGTCCATCAACGATTCGCGAATCAACTCGACCGAACGAAAGTACGCCAACCGAGCCGGAAATGCTACGGTGAAGTCGCCTCTTCCTTCGGGAACAGTAACGATTTCTGTGTGATAAACCGCTTGATTCAAGGATCCCTTGATTACGTTTCCGAGTACATTTCCAATTCTTAAGATTTATTTAGTAGCGAGGGAGTCTGTATATACACCGCCTGCACTTTGTACGAATATTGCGAGCGTCGCTGTGCTCAGCGATCAGTTTTGATTCCTTTCGTCGTTTAATAAAGTGAATTCTTCATGACCTCTTCAATTCTTTGTAGAGCTTAATCAGAACCACCTTCGCTCTCCCAATCCTTTACGATTTTCACAATGTTTTATTTACAGAGAACATAAACAGAGAATATGACATAGTTTTAATTTTAATCTTCTTTTACACACTTTTTCTTCATTAAAAACGCTAACAAAATTTTAGAGACCATAGCCATTCACTACCATCATTCACCGACGGCAAAAATACAATTACGACTACCATTTTTAAATTTCAAAAAAGGTTTAAAATTCAAAAATTGATTTCCATCTCAGTCCAAATAATAAATAATCTTTTATTTGCAAATAAGGAATAATAAATACATCATTTTTGGAATTATTTATATAATTTTTATTTAAATAAAAAGTTTAGTTATTATTTGCAATTAAAATCACACGTTTATTTACTATTTAAAATAAAATTTGCCCAACACTGGTTTCAATATTAAAAGCAAAACTCAAGGACAAAAAATTCCTAGAAATATATTATTCAAGCATAATTTTAGGAAAATCAAGAATTCCTATTTTACATTTTATAGGAGACATTTCAATTTGTAATTTCAAAATATTTCTTAAACGAGAATTATTACCTTCCACTTTTTTATATATAAATATTCCAAAAATCGATCTGTGAGAACAGAAATATGTTGAAAAGACTTTACTGTAAAAAATTAGATGGCAAGGTGGTCAAGGGAGTGGTTGTCCATATCGTTAGCATTAGGAATTATTATAAAACATTAATTAGCTAGAATTAATAAATGTATCATAGTATTATGTTGAATAAATTAATGCGTGCGGATGTTCATGGTTTAAAATTTATTCTGTATTTCGAGTTTTATTGTCTATTTTTACAAAAAAAATTAGATGGCAAGGTGGTCAAGGGAGTGCTTGTTAAGATCATTAGCAAAAGGAATTGTTATAAACATTAAACAGCCAGAAATAATAAATTTATCTGTGAATTGTATCGAATAAATTAATGCGTGCGAATGTTATCGTTTAAAAGTTATTCCGTATCACGGAAACTATTAGCCACTTTGACTAAAAAATTAGGTGGTCAGATAGCCAAGGAATTGCTTGTGGACATCGTTGTAAAATAGAATTGTTATAAACATTAACCAGCTGGAAATAATAAATTTTTCAATAATTGTCACGGCGATCGACATCGATCGATATTCGACGGAGTGGGGGGCGCCGCTCGAGCTCGGCGGCTCGGCGAGAGCTCTCAGTCAGTCAGTCAGTCAGTCGGGCCGGGGGGAGCGGCGAGAGCGGACGTGCTTCGGGACCAGGAGCGCCAAGAGGACCGGAGGAACCAGAGGAGGACCAGAGGAGGACCAGAGGAGGACCAAAGGTGGACCAGAGGTGGACAAGGGGTCATCTACAGTCACCCTGGCCTATCTTCAACTGTTCATTCAAGGAACAACGGTGAGTTTGATTACTAATATTTTTCAAAGTTTCCCTTGTCTTTTCGAACTTGTCCGTCATACTTTTAAAATTTTCATCGAGACTTTCGATATTGAGTCTCCTTCGAATTTATCAATTGTATTCTTTATAAAAATTATATTTTGAGCGCCCCACTCGTGTGCAGGATTCTAATTGCTCTTGTGAGCTGCTTCGTTGGTTGTATTCGCACTTTCTGTGCGGGGTTACAATTGCTCTTGTGAATTGATTTGCTGGTTGTATTCGCACTCATGTGCAGGATTATAATTGCTCTTGTGAGCTGCTTCGTTGGTTGCATTCGCACTTCTGTGCTTGGTTACAATTGCTCTCATGAGCTAGTTCTCTGGTTGTATTCGTACTCATGTGCAGAATTACAATTGTTCTCGTGAACTGGTTCGCTGGTTGTATTCGCACTCATGTGCATGGTTAGGTTTGCACGCTTACGTGCGTGGTTATATTTGCTCTCGTGAGCTGGTTTCTGGCTGTATTCGCAATCATGTGCAGGATTATGATTGGTCTTGTGACTGTTGAATTGAATTTCCAATTGTGTGCATCGGAATTTTCACAAGTCCCGCTTCAAAACATTTTCATATCTTGTCTGAAATTGGTATTCCTCCGATCGGAGGTCCCCCAGGGGCTCAC